>JAZHYW010014261.1:0-333075 GCA_037355805.1 Ixodes ricinus
ACTTCTGTATTTTGAAGTTATTTTGATACCAACAGCGAAATATGTTCCATACCACACTTATTAAACCCTGCCAAAATAAAACCGAACAAATAATGGCAACATATCATGGCATACAGGCCCAAGGGCTTTCGTCAACTGCTAATTCCCGATTTTCAGAAATTCGCTATAAATGGTCATCAGGAGAAAACAAATTATGGTCCCCAGCAGAGTGTTCATTTTCCGCCTGTCAGTGGTCAGAAAGGCTATGAAAACGAATATGTGACAATTGGATAATAAAGAAACACAAGCGTGAAACAAGCTTGTGAAAACCCTGATGCTAAATGTCTATAGTGAGTGTTTTTCCTAGCTCCACACGAACTAAACATACTGAATATACTGAATAGTTTTACAAATGCGGGCATACCAAAGTGTGACGCTATGATATCTGAAACTCGTTAATATACAAAACATATGGGCGCAAGCAAACTCGGAAACCACCATTTCTGTTTTATTTCTAAATTGATTGTACGAGAACGCAACTCTATGTTTTGTTTCCTTTGAACTTCATGTTTTTTCAAAAACCACGCGTTGTCTGCACGTACATACCCGTTGTCATTCCCGTTTTGGGTAGTACTTTAATTTTCCTAACACTCAATAGTTTTCTGAAAGCTGACTTTCGATAGTCTCGATAGTCGATTAAAAGCCAACTATCAATAGTACTATCGATAGCACTATCGATAGTATAGGTTGTTTGTGAGCAAATCCGAACCCGGCTCTTCGCGCCGCAAAAATAAACTAGACATTGCGGCGAGCTCCAGACTCCACCGTCGAGGCGTAAGCCCCAGCCGTTCGAGCAAGATGCCAAAGTTTCAGCGCCAACCGTTTTCTTATTCAAAAGTTATAACTTATAAGGGATTTTCTGAAAATTTCAATGAAAAAATGGGGCCCATTTTCGCCCGTTTTCGGTTTCTGGTGCCATAGAGTTCCATGTATCCGAGAGCTCCGTCGGCCGATTTGAGGGCGAAGCTCCTTAGGGTCTAGCCTTGTCGTCCGTCCGTCCGACGTCCGTGCTCACATCGATTGCCATCCCATCTGTCTTCTTAAAACAAGAAAAAAATGTTTGCGCAGTCGACAGGATTCGAACCTGTGCGGGGAGACCCCAATGGATTTCTAGTCCATCGCCTTAACCACTCGGCCACGACTGCGGGACGAGTAGGGGCTCTGAGATGTGGTAGTAACTCAAGAGCTGGGGATGTCATGGATGAAACGTTGCATGTAGCCGCTCAACGTCTATGCAGGAGAGGGCGCTGCGGTCAAATGCGTATATAATCGCGTTAAACTTTGCATGCATTGGCTCAACGTTTATAGACGAGAAGGCGCTGCGGTCAAATGCTCAAAGGCGTATATAACCACGTTCCATACCACACATTCTCTTTCTGACATGGATGAAAACAGAGCAGACGCCGCTTCGCCCCAATCAACATCATTCACCACGTGGAGATGCGGTCATTTTTTCTATTGAAATTTTCAGAAAATAGCTTATAACTTTTGAATAAGATAACGGTTGGTGCTGAAAATTTGGCATTTTGCCCGAATGGCTGAGGCTACGTTCTGACAGAGTTTGAGCTCTCCGTGATGTCTAAGTTTATTTTGCGGTGCAAAGCCAGGTTCGATTTTCTCACAAACACCCGCGGTACTATCGATAATCAACTATCGATAATACTATCAATAGTACTATCGACAGTCCATTCTCGATAGTACTATCGATATCCGATATCGATAGTACTATCGACAGTCCAGTTATTTTTTCTATAGTGTTGCGTCACTAGAATGGACACGTTTGCTTAGGCGCTGGCCTTCAGTGAGATTTGGGGATCCAAAAAATGCCTTCTGTAGTCGGTGACAGGTCAAGAACGAAGTAGAAGCTCCTCCACCTCTTTCCACTTTAGTAGTGCGAACGCTGGAGGGGAGGCGACCTCCTCTCCACCGTTCGCTCCGCCAAATGGAAAGGGGTGGGAGGAGCTTCCACTTCGTTCTTGACCTGTCACCGACTATAGTTTGAAAAAGAATTTGCGTTCATGTTGATACAGGTTGGTCTGCCTTTGAGATGCGGCGACAGTGGTTTACGCTGTGGATCGTAAAATTTTGTCAGTGCAGTACCACTGCTAGCCTGGAGTTTTTACCAGCCGCGTCACGCAGTAGTGATATACACCACCGCACGCCGGTACAGTGCTCATCCAGCTCCGAAACGGGGAGGTGTGGGGATTTGACCTAGGATCCGTGGGTACTGCAGCGAGAACCATCGCTCCACGTGCTCCGAGCTGGTGTGCGCTGTGGTAGCCGCGCCTTGCGTCCGCCCGCCTTCGTCGCCAGCATTTCTACGACCAACAAGCAAGATCGCAACATCCGACGAGCACGACACGTCGGGCTGTGACGCAGTGTGTCGCTATTTCGGCCCACTTGGGACGCACAGGCAGAATAGGAAGGTTAACAGTCGAATACACACCTCGAGGCACCGTATACACCCGTATGCACACCAAGATATTCCTGGCAGAAAATGCGCATCCCACGAACAAACCATTCGTGACCTATTCCATGCAGAAGGACTTGAGGGGCATGTGAAGCGTGATATGGTGTTCAAGTGTTACTACTGCTTGTGCTTCAGGCACAAGCGGTAACAGCTTGAGCCTGGCAGTGCTTGAAAATGCGGAGAGTACATAAGAAACAATAAAACTGCACGAACGCGCACCCAAGTTGGATGCATATTTGGAAAAAAGAAAAGCGAAGCACGTGATCCATATCTTTCTAAAATTGACAAATATATTGGCTTTATATGCTGCCCAAAAAATGTTTGCAATTGGAACTCTAATTATTTTAGCCAGCTAAAAGGTTTGTTATGCAAACTAACTAAGCAGTAATTCTCCTAAACGCTATGTATACATTAGCAGGTATACCTGTTAAAGGGATACTTCAACGAAATTTGAAATATTCCCGTCGTGTTCAAAAATAGGTTGAATATGATCCACAATATCCGTAAATGACGATCGCCCGTTTGTATTTTGATCCTGGTGGCTGTATTTTTCGTTATAAACGGCCCACTCTGGCAAGCGCTCGGAGAAGGCCCAGCGCAATCGTGACGTAAGTCGTCTCAAACGAGCAAAGCTACGGCGAGGCTGACGTCGAGAGGATGGCCTAGTCGGTCCAGCCACCGAAGCGGCTGCTTTTGTACGAATTTTGAGTGACGGGTTAATCTTCTATAATCTTGTAGGGGGACAATAGCGACTTCTGCGACACACAAAAGGATTCTCGGAAAGAGGGGAGTTCCTCCTTCCCCCTTCTCTCGTCGTGGCCGGAGGCGAGACGACCTCCGTCACTAGCTCTCAAGGTTCCTAGACGAGCATTACAAACGAGGCGTTAGCGACATCCACCAGGTGCTCTTTGCTAATCGTTTAATTCGTTTTAAAATTCCTTTTCGAGACTTTTTTAACAAGATATTGGTATGTTCCATGTGATACTGCTCTTTTGGACACATATAGACTAAAAAATGAGCGCCGAAATTTCGTTGTAGTATCCCTTTAATGTATACATAGCGTATGAAGAGGTACTGTTTAGTTAGTTTATCAACAACCTTTTATCTGGCTAAAATAATTAGGTTCAATTATAAACTTGAAATAAGCCCATTGACAGTGACTATAATCCGATCACCTAAGCTGTCACTAGAAGCTCGGCCTTCAGTTCATGCTTTCTGCCCTTACTAACAGAAGTGGGTCATACCATGCCCAAGGAGACGCGTGTCAATTTTTTCATGTCTGGGATATGTGCTGAAAGTTAATTTGAGATAAAGAAGACACTGAGAACTCAAGAAAAAGTATATCCTTGTAAAACAATTTATTTTCTTTTAGCTCATAGTATGCTCCAAATTTATGGAATTTGCATAAAATGCATGTAGTTAAGAAAAACATTCCGGAGGGCGGGGGTCGCGTCCCACAGATATTGTCGAGACTGGTTTTAATGAAGTCAACAGGAATCAATCACTTCGCTATATCCGTTATTTTCGTTATATACCGATTTCATAATAACCGGTCTGGTGGGCGCCTAATTACCTCATAATATGTCCTCTCTTACACTAAAATAGAAACATTGAAAGACGCCATTATGGGTTCAAATAACGAGCTCCAGAAAGAAGATACTTTCCTAGATTTCTTCATTTTGTTAAGCCAACTTCAGTTTGGGTGTCAGCTACAATACTTTTTTCGTTTGTTCTCATAGAACTAGATTTTAAATTACAGGTGTTAAATTCTTAGGAGCTTGCTTTAAGTCGCGTTTCAATTAAATGACAAAATGTCGAGTTTAGGCAGAAACGGCCATATTGAGGTCACAAAAACCAATGTGGGCAATGGTGCCCGGAACTTCCGAAATAGCCAAAGTTCAACCCACCTCATCCCTTTAAGATATCAAAGTAATAGAAAAGTACTTTTTGTCGTTACTGGGAAATTATTTTTAAAGATGAGCTTTTCCGACCATGACCTCCAGGCGCCCGCCTCGAAGGGCGACGCACGCATGGCGTTCTCCAGCGAAGCACTCAACGGTGTCAGACGCAGCCGCAAGGTCTTCAGCGTCTCCTGAAAACGAGCTTTATTCAGTTGAAGTGGACATATTCGGACTTTCGCACGTCATCCGCATCCTCTTTACGTTAGGTAGTGATTCTGGCGTCTTCATTTCACACTACTGCCCAGATAACTGCCACGACGAGCGCATTCCTGTATCGTCTGCTTCTCCCGAGTTTGGGAATGAATACTGCGCGTCGGCCTCGTCTGAATTGTAGGTCCAGATATGAAAACACTTCAAACCGGATAGCTCTCCACCGATGTACTCAATATATAAATCGGGAGTAGAAACGTGAAAACTGACCGATGCATATCTCAGAAACTGGCACCATGACAGAATAGCACGCACAAAACAGAACGCGACAAAACAGCACGGTCAAAATAGAACGCGTCAAAACAGCACGGCGTCAAAAGAGCACAGCGACAGAACAGCACACGTCAAAACAGCACACGTCAAGACAGCACGGCGTCAAAACAGCACAGCGACAGAAGAGCATGTGCCAGAACAGCACAGCGTCAAAACAGCACCTGAGTAAGTGCCTGCTGGTTTTCGGTGTTGTTATATTTTGTTGCCTATAATGTAAAAACCTTCCCACCCCATGCCAATGGAGTTGAATCCCTTGTCGTTTTCTTGCGATTGATTTTAATTCCTTCCATGTTCCATGTTTTCGGTACTTATTTTTCTACACATTGGGGGTTACATTTCGATGTTAATTTTTCTAAATTCGGTGTTTTTCGGTGTCTATTTGTGATATCAAAATAGACAGCAACCCAAAAATCGGGTTTTTACCATACAAGACCCGATAAACCCACAAACCTGGGTTTATCGGGGCTCTTATGGTAAGAGCAAATATATATCTGGCGCGCTCTAAATTTACCTTTGCGTTATATGCGTCATATGCTTTATTTGTTACGAAATAAAGCACATGAAACAATTTCTGAAGATACAAGTAGCGTCGCGGACAGTTTAGTGCTGTCGGTGCTTGGGTTGGACACAAAGAAAGTTATGTATAAAGTTTCCTGCCATGAAACTGCGGTCTTTCTTCTTCAAAGCAAGCTTCAATTCGGCGTTTCCGTTTTTACCGATTTAGGGAAAACTCTTGTGGTTGTTTTTTCGGTGCTTATCTGTATATAGCGCAAAACACTGGAACCTTCTTTTTAACCATAGAAATGCGCCGCCCTATTTACCGACCGCAACTGAAAGAAATAATGAACATCACGATGGAAGAAATTGGAGGAAAATCTAAAGCGGCTTATTTGACATGTGCTCTTGGTTTACGTATATCTTACATGGAGTAAGAAAAGCGACAGTCAAGAAGCGTGTCGATGAGGGGCTGTCGCTCGTGTTGCACGAATAATTCAAAATCGCGTACTATTTAGGTGTTGCGTCTCCGGGTGTCGAGAATCAGCAGAAACACATGGAAGTGTAGACAGCCATGGAGGTGGCAATTGTGCGTACGGTTATATTGTTTTATATTTCATATTTATATTTCACATACGCAAGAATTTTTGACTGAATCGTAGTTTCCATTAAAAATGGCGCACGCCTGCCATGAACAAGGATTTTATTTAAGTCGTAAAATAGCACGATATCAACCTCTATTAAAGGAGCAGAATTTTAACATCCGCCAAATATTCCTCACTCAGACACAATATTCAAATGTACTATTCACAATATTTATAATGTAGCTTAAAAGAAAACGATTAAAAGTAGTATAAAAGAGTTAGTGTATGTGCGTAAAAAATGAAAGCCGCTAACGCCGAATTAGAGCGCAGCTCTTGAGGAGGAGGAGGGGAAAGGTACTCAGGGGACCAGTATACTCCCTTTCCTCCTCCTCACCTGCTCATCCTGTCTGCTACTCCTCCCCTCCGAGCGGCGTCGCCTCACGAGGGTCACGTGACCTCATGGGGTTCATGTGACAATGGCGTCATCAGTCACGTCACCAGTGACGTCATGTGACGTCATGGTGATGACGTCACTGATGACGCCATCGTCGTCGTCACTGATGAAGTCATCATCACTGATGACGTCATCGGCATCGTCACTGATGACGTCATCGGCATCGTCACTGATGACGTCATCAGTGACGTCACGCGTCCCATAATGCACCGCGCAGTTACGCCGACGGCGACGGCGACGCTACTCAAGCCGGAAACGGGCGCCTAAGAGCTGCGCTCTTAAAAATACTGTACATGAATAATTTTTTTGCATTAGGCGATGGAAGTCAGCATCAGCAATCTGCCAAACATGGAAAATATGTAGCTGCTTCTGTGATGAAAACAACAAAGATGAAATCTGCCACTTCCAGCGTCAGCGAATTAAGAATCAAATGCAAGAAAATGGCAAAGGATGAAACTCAGTTGGCATGGGGTGGTAAGGTTTGATATTTTAGGTAACAAAATATAACGACACCGAAAACCAGCGAGCATGTACGTACGTGCTGTTTTGACGCTGTGCTATTTTGGCACGTGCTCTTCTGTCACTGGTTTTTGGCGCAGTGCTGTTTTGACGCAGTGCTGTTTCGTCGCGTGCTGTTTTGTCGCGTGGTGTTTTGAGCGTGCTGTTTTGACGCGTGCTGTTTTGACTGTGCTTTTTGACTGCTTTTGACTGCGCTTTTTTGACTGCGCTTTTTTGTCGCGTGCTGTTTTTTCGCGTGCTGTTCTGTCGCTTTCCCCTAAGAAACTATTACCTTTTCTCAAAATCTGTAAATTGGTCAAGCCTCGGATGGTAGTTGGCGTCAATAATGCCATTGCAACCTGAGCCACGAAACTATTAATTAAAATGTTAATCAACGATATGTTTAATAGACCATCTTACCGCGAGGGTCATCACCTCACCTAATTAAGTCGGCTGAGACTGACATTCAAATTGCGAAGACGGCACCCATGTAACTCCCTTGTCTTATCAAACACAATTCCTCTAAATATTCTAGTGAGCTCAGAATTAGATACATGTTCTGCTCGCCTCCAGTGTATTCCGGAGTCTAATGTTCTGCACAAGTACGGAACCTCAGGGGTGTGTGGCGATCCACCGCAAAGAGTGGAATGCTTTTCCCATCATCACGCTGCTTTTGGTATCACTGCATAGTCCATCAAAATACATTTAAGTTCAATGCAGTAGCGACATTACCGTTATCATTTCTCATCAGTGAAGAGCTATACGGTTTGAACAGTTTATATATCTGGATGTACGACTGACGAGGCCAACGCGCAGTGCGCATTTTTAAACTCGGGAAGAAGACGATGCAGGCCTGCGTTCGTCGGCAATTACCTGGATAGAAGTAGAGTAAACTTACACTCTGAGAAAAAAAAAAAAGAGGAAAAAGGTAGCAACGGCGCGTCTTCCTCCCATCTACTGACACGCCCACGAGCGGACACGAGAAGGAGGGAGTAACGAGACGTTTTTCTCCTTCTCCAGGGAAACGGGAGTAAGGCTCCGCCCTCTCGCCTCATCTTCTTTCGGTTTCGTTTTTTCGAGCACGTCGGGCGCGTTGTTTAATAAATGTTGTCGAGTTGATTGAGCTTGAACGGCAGCGAAGGCCGCCTGTAATTCCGTCTCCCAGTCCAAACGTGCAACACATTTCAGTTGCATTGACGTTTTAGAACTAATTTTATCAAACGAGCAAACGGAACAGCTAGAAAGGCGAAGTTCTAGAGCAGCGCCAGCAGCGCTACCTACACTGGGATAAGATGGCCGCCTCCGGAATGCGCCACGACGTTTCGACGTTGACGATGTTAAAGAAACCGCAAAAACTGCGTCCATTAGACCGTTCCACTAGGAAGAGCGGAGAGCAAAAAAATGCCCTCCCCTCTTGCCCAGCGCGTCGTCTGCTCCGCCGAGTGGGCTGTACCTAACATACGGCTGACGTTCAAACTCGGTTTAAAATCGCGTCATTTTGGAAATTTCAAGCGCAGACGCGCGGATTTTGATATGCAAGTTATCGTGTAATGCTATGCTCGATAAAAAGACTAACCGGGCCCAATTGCGCTGTTACCTGTGTGCACAAAAAAAAAAAAGGAGAGCTCTGTCAGAGTGGCCGGTCTCTCCGGCGAAAAGTAAATCCGGTTGCTGTAGCTTTTCTTACTATACAAAGTTCGTACTGGTGTAGGCCTTTAGCGACAATGAGTGGAAGTCTGGAATAATAAATAAAAACGTGCTCTCCTGACGCAATAGACGCAGTGGTTGAGGGTAGTACTGCCGGCTGACTCCACTGCTATTGAAGTAACGGAACAAAGATACGCTAGTTGATCATTTACTGAAATAAAACAACAGAGCGCTAAAGGCTGATTTTGGAGTAGCCATAAATATTCTAAGAACGCGAACCACTTCATAACGGCAGCCACTAGCGAGAGTTCGATGTTCGGTACAGCCCGCCGGTACAGCCCAAAGATGGAGAACGGCAACCTCGCGGTTTGTCGTCTGCTAGCGGAGTCGGGCGCGTGCCCTCTCTCTCGTTTTACCCCGCCGATCCTGCTGAACTGCCCGGTTGTGTGGAGAGGGCGCTGCGGTCTAAAAAATGGCGCCGCCCTGAGAGCGCTAAAGGGAATGGTCTATACAGGCAGGTTTTTCTGCCGGGTACCTGGGTGCCTTCTCTGCTGAGTTCGGTTCTGTTTTCCGATGCCGAGTGCCAACCGGCAATCAACGTGGTTCTGTATTTCTGTGTGTCACCAACATAGCAGAAACATCGCGATGGCAGTGTTGTGCGTTGTGAAATAACGCCGATGTTAACGTGCGTTCGCGTATCAGTGGTGTAATAAGATGAGATGACTTAAACTGTTGGTCAATGATGCTGCTGGTCGGGCCGTGATCGGGGGGGGGGGGGGGGTTTGCAGGTTGACATTCCGCTTTACATTAAAAAGTTTAAGACCACTTGAGAGATAACGGTGCAATCGATCGATCTGCGGATAGTCATGTTGGAACGCTGGTCTGAAACAATATGACTGTGCTCTGCGATGTCCTGTGTTCTCTACCCCGAGAGCGACTGCGCTCTGGGGAAAGGACTGAACAGTATGGAAATATGACGAAAAGTACGTATATTTACAGTTTGGAATTTCAGCATTAAAAAAATTGGTAGGTAAAATCGACAAAAAGACAAAAGCTGTCCTTTATTTTGCTGTTTAAATATACACTCTAAGAAATGCCTGCGCGTCTACTTGCCCGCAAAACACTAAAATAGCTAATCCTTGCGATCTATACTTCGTCTCACCCTACGATGGACTAAAGGCAAAAGCTACGGACCACCAGATCCAATCACGATCCACTTAGAAATAGCCTGGTATTTGGCTTCAATGCACGTGTCGGTGCCCGTGTCTAATGGGGATGGGCGGACAGTGGTTCGAATTGAATAGCACTGAGTGACTCACCAATTTTACATTGCAAACAAAGCCATAACATACAGGCTATTTGCTGTGTCGAAGCTACAGAAATGATGCATTTTTTTTATTCGTCCACACTTAATCAATGTTAAGCATGTCATAGTTTAACGTGATTGGACCTGGCGGCCTGTGGCTCTGACCTTTAGTCCATCGTGGGATGAAACAAAGTATAGGAAATCATATCAGAGGATGATGAGGCGGAACATCCGTCTAGACCTAAAAATGAAGTCTGCGCTGTGGCATTACGTAATGCAAAGCGTCATGCTTGCATTGCGTAATGCCACAGCGCAGACTTAATTTTAAGGTCTGAACAGATGTTCCGCCTCATAAGTCGCTGAGGTGATTTCCTAGATAGGAATGGTTGGCTCTTTGAGTGTTTAGCAATAAAGTAGACGCGCAGGCATCTCTTAGAGTGTACTACAGATCCTGGAGAAAATGCCCTCCAAGTGGCGCGGTGGGATGAGCGCTAGACGTTTCCGAGCTCACCACGGCGTAGCTCCGCTACCTCACTTAACACCTGACGCAAGTCGCGGCTTTGACTGCATTCAAGTTGATCGAAAAGCGATTTCTCCGCCCGTGAAGCATCGCCTCCGCCTGAGTGAATACCTCCTCTGCAGAGATTAATTGAAGACGACAATTGCAGCCGCACGCGAACAGCACAAATAGAAAAACAAATACTACAATAGAAAAACTGGTTACGACGTGCCGTGCGGGGAAGGAAATACACGGCTTGGAACCGCAGTGGAGCGGCTTGATTTATTGGCTTTAAAATAATTACGTTATGAGCGTTTACTTTCTACCAAGAGATTCATCCCCAGAGCCGTTAAAAATACTCCCAGAAATATGACATTACTGAAAGAAAAAAAAAAACAACAACATGCTGGGAATATTATTTATTGCTTAGGTGGTCACCGAGAAAATTCCTACCTTCAGAACGATCAATATAAAAGGCGGAAACGCAGACCTTTCGAGTAGCGATAGGGTGCTGTTGTATTGATGTTTGCATGTGCCATGTATGTGTATGCGCTCAATGTATATGTTCACCTGATACTAGTGGTATGCGCAATGAATCTACATGTGTATAAGGAAGGTGCCCGAAGGGCCGAAGCGCAATGGTGGTGTGTTCGAGTAAAACTATTTTTGTAGCACATGAACTGGGCGGTACCTAGCTCTGCTTGAGCCCATTTGGTGGCAAGCGATTTAACCTTCTTTCACGCTTCGCCACAATTTCCTGATACCGTGCGACAATTCGCAACTTTCACGACCTATAGGGGGCGCGCTGGCGCCTATCAAAATGGCTGTCATCTGGATGATCGTCGTAGAACAGCAGTACGAGGCGGGGCTTGCGAGGCGTAAGTAATTCCAATTTTGCTTTGTACGAGGAATATTAGAGCCTTACTTTATTTTTTCACGTCAGGAGAGCGTAGGCAAGCACTTTTATTGTGAAGCCGATCATCCAGGAGCTAGGGAGCACGATCCTCACACCGCGGTACCACCATCGCTGAAAGTTGCGAATGAGCCAAGTAGGCTGCTTCGAATTTGCTCTTTTTGAAAGCGGCTTTTGGTTTCGAGAATGGTTTACCACTCCTCCGTCATGCGCGTTTGTCAGAGGAATTGTGGCTCGCGGAGAGTACCAAAGGTAAGATGTAAAGTGCGGGAAGTAACTGGGTACCGGTTGTCTCTGTTTAACACCGCAGTGCTGACGATGAGAAGACTGAGTGACTGCTTTCGAAACGCAAGTTTCTTTCCCCGCGGGGGAAGCCGGCTTCGGAAATAAATACAGTTCGCGGAAAGCTTGCAGTTACGCTTTTATTTGCTGCTCCTCTCGCCCCGTACAATAAACGCAGAGTCCTCGTTAAGCCTTTTTGAGCCCGATTTGCCCCAGTCAGGGCCGCCATAATGAGATGATGCAGGCGACGGAGGAACTTTGCTCCTTTGATTTCAGGACGAAAGTTTCTCCCATTCTAAAGGAACATAGGTTACAAGAGCGTTCCTCCTTTTAGGGAGGACTGTATAGTGACCCTTTTTTCTAAGAGTGTAAGACGTCAGTACCATTGCGTAGCGTAAGGAGGATACGGATGCATCAAAGTCAAGGCAACGTCCACTTCAACTGAATAAAACGTGTTATCAGCTCAGAAATTATTTGAAAAAAATAATTTCTGAGGAACTACAAAAAGTACTTCTCTAATTTTTTGATAGCTTGAACGAATGAGGTGTATTGAACTTTTGGCTATTTTGAAAGTTCCAGGAACCGCTGTCCACTATGCTCTTTCTGGCTCTTAATATGGCCGCTTCTGCATAAACGTGAGATTTTGACATTTAATTAAAACGCAGCAAAACGAGGCTTTGAAATTTTAACACGTGCAATTAAGTTATTAGTTATATGAGAACAAGCGAAAATAATATTGTAGATAACACCCAAATCTAATTTAACTAATAAAAGTAAAAAAACTAAAAAAGTCGCCTTTCTTTGGACCTAAAATGTGCGTCTTTCAATGTTTGTATTGTAGTGTAAGATAGGGAATATTATTAATTACGTGCCCACCTAAATTTGCGTGGAGCGCTACCGTTTTTTTACAATGTTTAAACTGGTTTTATGCAAATTCCAGAAATGTAGAGCATGACATTGACAAAAATACATTTTATGTTAAGAAAAAAAACAAAAAAACCTTGGAGTTCAGAGGCGCCTTCATCTAAAATAATTGTTTTCGTGCATATCCCAGATATGGAAAAATTGACGCGTTTGTTTTGGCATGGAATGACACAAGTGTGAACCCGCAGGCACGCGCAACCAAAGCACTGCGGAAGCCAGCGAGTTTCCGCTGAAGGCGGAGCTGCTAGTCTCAGCTTAAAGGGACACTGCAAGGAAACAAGACTCTTTTAAAGGGCATGAAAGGGACACGTATTTGTTTTTAAATAGATTTTCCGCGAAAATATTTTTTGTACGTGTGATATTTACGCCGTTAGGCGCAATTTAGGTGCAGAAGGTGGAGGTCGCAGCCCCTAACATTAGAGGGCTGCGACCTCCTAATTAGGAATCAGGAGGTCGCAGCCGCTAAACATTACCAGAGCTTTTGCCGCCGATTAAAACAGATTGCTTTCTTTGAGATAGGTAATCGCTGAGTCATGCAAGAATGTGGGATGGAATGTTGAACGTTGCTAGTTTATTGATAAGGAACGCGTGAGGTACAGTGTCCAATGCTTTTTGAAAAATCAAGGAAAACGCAATCTACTTGTAAGCCGTTATCATATGAAGTTGCAAGATCATGGTAGAACTCAACCAAATGCGTGTCGCAACTGCGTGTCGCAAGGGTAGAAAGTGCGAAGCCAGCTTTTCGGTGCGAACATTTGAGAACATAGCGGACTATTTCGTACCTTCTTTCCTTCGAAAGCTCTCCCACCTCAAAACCTAAAACACGTCAGCCGTCCCCAAAACACGTCAGCCGGACCTAGCTCACGCATTGGATACGAGAACTGCGTCACTCGGAAGCATGAGACTCGTTAACAATCAATCCGTCGGCGAACATTTGGATTCGCGTTCGTGGCCAATGAGTGCCCTGACGGAACTTATCATCACTTGCGAATGACAAATTCTATAGTGTGCCTAAAAAGCACCACGGGAGCTTGGAGTCATCACATTCGGTGCCCAAGCATGTCACGACGACGTGATTTCTCAATTCGCTTTTGAGCTGAGAATTAAAGCTAAGGTAAGAAGTTTAAAAATTGTTTCATGGCCCCTTTAAGATGTTTAGTATATACTATTTTAATGCGGTATCACTTTAAGGATTCAATCATTCTCATGCGAAAAATGAACGCCAACCTCCAAAATATTTACATCTGCAACGAGCGCCGTCCTTGAGCTAGGGAAAAAAAAAACTTTCAATATTGTCTCTACTGGTCTTCCCTGGCAGCGTTTTATTTCCGCCAAGAAAACAGTAAACAGCCAGCCTTCTAAGTTACGTTCAGAAGGCGCCACCACACATTTTGCTACCCATGTGGCCGCAATGCAGCCTGTAAGGGCGTTCCTGCCTTCCGCCACAGACTTGATGATCAGGCGGAGTTCTTACTACGGATAGGAGCCCCCATAAAAGAAGCGCTCGGAACCAAGACAACGGCACTAAAAATGAATTGGCTGATAGACGTTTACGACATACACAGCGGAGACCGTAACCTTTGCGCTGACGGACGGAAAATAAATGGAGCACACCCCGATACCCCGAAGATAACACGCCAGGAGGCATTCGCGCGAGGCGTAGAGCTTTAGAAACTACACATCGGGTATATGAAAGCACAATACCCACGTTCGTTTGTTTCAATATTCAACTTGGGATCTCCTGTCACTTTTTGGTCTTTCTTTCTCTGTTTTTTTAAACAAAACCTAAATAACCTGCTAAAAAAAAAAAAGCTTAGGAAAGTGTAATAGGAAGTTTGCCATAAACCTCTCTTTTACACAAGGTTCTGGTGTACAAATAATCGCGAAAGGTACTTTTAGTAACATAATGTCCTTTGCTAGCTAGCCTTTTTCTGAGGTCATTCAGTGTGGAATCCTGTGGGCTTTAATATTGCACTTATGTAAGGGACGTATTTTCTTTCGGTCGAAACCTATGTCCGTGCTCTAAAGGTTGTTTTCAATCGTCGGTGAAAATCCGGTAAAATTTTTGCGTAAAATGCGTATCATTCCCGTTGGACACTACGGTTGACATTGTCTAGATTCTGATGACCATAAGCGCCTAACAACTAGTACCCTGAAAATCGAGCGGGATTATTAATAACCGAACGGTTTGCATGCCCTCTAATCATGAGACTATACACCTACTCACTCCTCAGCCCACAGCTTCCTTTTGGTTGCGGTGGTAACGGGTGGTTCCAAATGTCGGCCGCAGCAATTATCACTTCTCTGAAGTGGAGCCTTTTTTATTATTATTAATGCAGGCCTTTTTGAAAACCCCTTCAAGCGAATTTGGCGATCTCTATTTTACAGCGATAGCTGTCATGGGCTCTTCCCACCACTGGAAATGACATCCGTTGTTGATGTCATAGTTGTAGTCGTTGTTAATGTTGTATTTGGCACAGTAGGGCGTCCATGGTCGATGTTGCCAAATCCTTCCAAAAGATCGCCCGCCGCCTGCGGGAATCCTGAGTCCGCTGCATGCGAAGCGGAGACGTTAACGAAAAACTACGCCACAGCATTTGTTTACTGCTTTGTTTTGACAGTGAACAAAGAACCACAATGCACGATATATTTCACTTGAGCATGTAAAATAATATATTGAGCAAAGACGACGTTAATGAAGGTGACGATAAAACACCGCCTGCGAGGTTTTGAGAGGCGGTTAGAATTGCTAAAATTCTCTGGTCACCCACAGCTTCAAAAAGGCCCGCAACCACTCCAGTTCCGGACATATTTTCTGATACACAGCTAATATCGAGTTCACATTTTCAATAAAATAATACCGTACTAGACGGGCATCCAGATCCGCATGACGAACTGCCATCCTACATCTCTAAATAGCATGCAGGCCCAGTAAAAATACGAGGTCATATGGGAAAGGCGTCCCCCCACAGACCCGAAACGTATTCCACGAGCCGTGAGCGGTAGGTCTTTTTTGAAGGTACGTTGGAGCACATCTCAGAACAGGATAGCATTCCAGCAGTTCAAGAACATGTGCTCCATCGTCTCCGGTCTTTGCACAAAAAACAATACTCGCCACATGGCACAAACATGTCCTTTTTCGCTTATCATGTTTTTACTGGCAGTGTGTTGGTGTGGAGTTAAAAAAAGAGAAGGTTTTCGCAGATCTGGGAACTAGCATTCTTTTCACACAGGAAAGTACATCACGATCAGTACTGTCAGAGAATAAAGAGCGATGCAGTGGGACGGGAAACAGGCATTCAACAAGATCTCGCGTCAGACGCTTTCGTGAGACAGTCTGAAAGAGCTTAAGTACTCTCTTGAAAATCGCACACTAAGAAATTGGTATGCACAAACAACCTCTCCAAGGAAGCCCGTTACTTTGCCTTCACTTGTGCCACACGTCGAAACAATGAACTTGGGAAACTTTCTGAACAACCGTACTTAGGTGACAGTTCCCACGAAAAGGTCAGCCTGGTCTCGCAAAAAGAAAAACCGCGAAACCAGCTGTCGTATGAATAAATACGACAAACTAAATCCACCCGACTTCACGCGGCGAAAAAAGTTATCTATAGTATAGTTCCTTCCCACGTAGACTTCCATATGTAGACGGCCATCACACGGTGCATGCGTTTGAGCAGTGCAGAACCTGTAACAGGTACCAAATCTTTGCAACAAAGAATAAATTACACACTGTTGCTCATGCGAAGATAGAAAAATCCTGGCCACCCCACTTCGCGGCTTTAAGACTCATCTTCTCTGTTTTGTTACGCCAGAGCTCGTTGTTTTCACGGTAGTTGTTCAAAGGCACTCCCAAGTATACACCGGGCTGTGGACCACTGATCAGTTTCAAACACACGCGGAGTCACCTTCCAGCGGCCGTGCCAGATCCCCAAGCATTTCGCCCAGCTCACAGCACAGGCCGTTTGGGCGCACAATAATATCGTGAGTTGAACAGCAGCTGAGACGCTCTCTTTATCGCTACAAAAAAAATGGCAACATAATATGCGTATACGCTAATATCTTACATGACACGCATTAAAAAAAATACAAAAAAAACACGGATGTTTTCACTCTTTATGACACTTGGGCAGTAGGGCTCAAGAAATATAGAGAACAACAACGGGGAAAGTGGGCACCCTTCCGGACAGAGGATAACACAGAAATGCGCTTAGCTACTTGTTTGTTGGTCATGCAGACTAGTCATGCAGTTACTATAAGCCAACATTAATCCATCAAAAAAAAAAAATTACCCACGCCAACATGGTCTAGAATGCAAAAAAGAACATCATGGGACACTCGATCAAAAGCTTTTTCAAGATCGACTTGCAACAGAGCAACTTTCCGGAGATTAGCATCACAGAGTTCCAACACTCTACGCGCAACATCTTATGGTCAGTATTAGCTAGTGTAATCGGCCGGTAATTTGCCACATTACGGAGTTTAATAGGGTCTTCACTTTTGAGGACCAGGACTGTGAGGGTAAACAAAAACGAAGGCGGGAAAACTTCGTTTTCATAATACTCGTGATACTCAGAAGAGGAGCATTTTATGTCATGCTTCTCTTCTGGAACTAACACGAATTCTGCTGTGAAATGCCCAAATACCTCTAATTTTTTCCGTTTGTTCCAATAGATGAGCTTGAGATAAAGACATGCATAAGGGACATGAAGTCCAAGTTATCTGCTGGCGCAGACGGAATACCGAGCTTTATTTTAAAAGGATGTGCTCATCTTCTAACTCCGGTGTTGCTTCATATCTTTAACCTGTCGCTACAATCGGGCAGATTCCCGTCTATATGGAAGCACTCACTGATAGTTCCGATATGTAAATCAGGTGATAACACAATTGTCAGCAAATATCGCCTTGTCTCTTTATTATCTAGTTTCTCTCAAGTTTTTGAGGTGACGGTGCATAATCGTCTTTACAAATACTTCCGTCAAAAAATTTGTCCTGAGCAATACGGATTTGTGAAGGGAAAGTCGGTGGAAACAAATTTGCGCACATTTTTAGATTTTGCTGTGCCATCTTTTCATGGCCATCAACAAGTAGACGTCATCTACTTTGACATGTCGAAGGCGTTCGACAGTGTCAATCATGATCGGCTCCTGCGTAAACTTGATGACTACGGCCTATGTTCAACGTATTGTAACTGGTTTAGGAGCTACCTTAACGATCGTACAAACTGTGTTCGTGTATCGGGATTGATGTCCAAAACCTTTATTTCGTCGTCAGGGGTGCCTCAGGGGAGCAACTTGGGTCTACTTTTGTTTTTAATCTTTGTAAATGACATTGTATTTTCGGTAAAAAATTCTAAAGTGCTTTTATTTGCCGACGATATAAAGTTGATTCGTCATGTCAGTTCGCATTCTGAATGCACACTTCTTCAAAGCGATGGGGATAACATAGCTAGGTGGTGCTTTAATAATGATCTCCTGCTTAATGAACATAAAACACAGGCTATAGGTCTCTGTAGAAAGCGAAAGCCCCTTGCGTTCAGTTATATCTTTGATGGCGTCGTCATCAAATGAGTGGGTGTTGCTTGTGATATTGGAGTTTTTATATGTAAGGCATTGAATTTTAATCATCACGTGTCGGTCACATGCAAGGCATCACTTAGAACATTGGGAGCAATTTTACGTTTCACAAGAAAATTTTCTTCCTATGCATGTTTCGCTCGTTTATTCTGTTGTCTAATTGGCTCAAAACTCGAGTTTGCATCTATAGTGTGGAATTATATAAATGAGACAGCATCTTGCTCTATCGAGCGTGTACAGAAGCGTTTTATTCGCATTGTTTTTGATCGCTTTTTTGGACGCACACAAGTTTTATTATAATCACGATCGACTACTCAAGAGACTTGGTTTATGTACTCTGTTTGACAGACGGCGTTGTCGGGATATCTTGTTTTTACACAAACTTGTCAATGGGCTTGTCGACTGTCCTGTCTTGTTAAGCGCTGTATGTTTTCACACCCCACCACGTTCGAGCCGTAATCGCAACGTTTTCTATCCATCCACGTTTTTTCACAGGTGTGCCCTAATACGAATGCAGCGTGATTTTAATAAGATGAATTGTTCGCTCCTAGAAATATTCAGTGACAAGTCAACTTTTCGGCATAATCTAGAGTGTATATTGTTTGCATGATCCCAGTGGTTTGCAATTTTGAGCGGCTTTTGCTCTTTTGGGGTTGGTGTATTTGTTTTTTCAGTGCCGCCTCTTCTTTTACCTTACCTTGCTTGTCAGATGTCGCTTTGTGTTCTACGTTTGTTTTGTGAGTGCTTTCTTGAGATAGCTATGTTTTCTCAATGCTTATACTTTTATCTTGTCGGCATTTGCTGTGTACCACACAAAGGCCCTGCGCTGTTTGTGGAAACATAAAATAAAAGACTATTATTATTATTATTATCATTACTTCTAGCAAAATACAAGCTAATTTTTTATACTTTTTATAAAACGCAGCACACAAACCATCATGGCCCGGTGATTTTCCGCTTTGCAAATCATCACTGGCTCTTTCTACTTCGGACGTACCTATCGGCTGTTCTAACTATTCTTTTATTTCACTACTTATCGTTGGCAGAAGAGGCCAAAAATTATCCGTGAACCCATCTTCTGTTGAGGCTTTGTGACTCAGTAAGCTTTCGTGGAATTCAAGAAATGCATGCTCAATCATGCTAGGGTCCCACGTCGTGGTATCCTGATAATTAATTTCAATTATTTTGTTGCCGCGTGCGTATTTATTCTTTGAGGCTAACGCTCGTTTCGTTGGGGCTTCACCCGCGAGCCACTATTTCTGCCCGGGCAGGTATTAATGCGCCTCTGCAGTAGCGCTCAGTACCTATAAGCTGTAGCCTGCTCTTTATTTTATTATTGTAATCTATAAATAACCCTGGGGATTTACACTCTTCCAGAACAAACTCCTTCAAAGTCGAGCGCAGCTGTTTTTCCTCTCTTTCTTTCTCGTCCTTAAGAGTTATTGATATTTTTATGGTGTCCATTTTAAATGCTCGTTTAAATACTTCCCATTCTCCGCTCATCTCACCCCCGCAGATGTTCCCTAAATTTTCAATCCGTATATTTATGTTACCGTTAAACACCTTGTCGTCAAGGAGCTTGTAATTCATTTTTCCAGTTGTGCCAATTAAAATGGTGTTGGTCTTTTTCTTTTTCATTCCAATCCGAAATTCATTAGGCAGCGGTCACTAAAGCACACCTGCTCGGCACTATTGTGTTCACACAGCGGAACAAGCTCAACTGAAACGTATGCTCTGTCTAGTCGTGCGTAGAGATGTGAAATTTCATGAAATTTTGAGGGGCTTACAAAAAAAAAAACAGGTTTTTGTTCTTGTTTTTTTTTAGAGAAATACGAAAAATTTTAAAAAGACGATTGCGCACAGAGTTATGGAAAACCCGATACATTTAATTGGTTAACACTGAAAATAATTTAATTCTTTCATTAATGCACCACTAAAGACCCAAGCTCCACAGGACCTTCCGGTTTCTAAATCTAAGTACGATTTCACGTCAAGGCATTGATTTGACATCAATTAGCGTCAAGACTGACATTTATATCAATCCGTGTCCGATAATTCTGACTCATTTCCGCTTGACGCGTCAATGCTTCGCTGTGCAGCGGACGAAGCATTCCGGACATTCAGGTTAGAGTGCACGTACACAAGTTTCTGCACGCAATCCCCTGCAAGCCTGTTGCGTAGCTTGGTGTGCACATTTCCAAACTAGGACCAGTTTCTTTCACATGCCGCAGAAGAAGGGGAAATCTGCAGTACGCGAGAGGCGAGGGGACTGAAGGGTTAGTTGAAGCAAAGTCCCACCACGTGGATGGATCCAGATGCTTCGCAGACTCCCAAACTCCTCCTCCTGACCATATTCCCTTCTAGGTCTGTATTCTGCGACGTTAGACAGAAGTTTCCCGACGTCCAGCGAGAGGTGGACGGGCGCGCGGCAGCGTTTCACGGTTTGAGAACTCTGTTTTTCAATTTTATCCTGGCTGAAAAAAACAAAAAAACCCTGTTTTTTCCGAAATTTTTAATGTTTTTTTTAACCACTCACATCTCTAGTCGTGCGTGGCTGCTTCCTTGAAAATGGGTTAACTGCACGCCCTTCCTGCCCTTTCTGAAATGTGCCACGTCCTCAAAGTATTTTTCCTTTACTAGTTCATTCCAGACATGGCCACTACTATCACCCGGCGACCATGAGGGGTCCTGTCTTCTGGAGCACATGTACTGTCAACAAATTGGCATCGCTCCGTTTCTACGGTCGGTATGTAAATACAGATTATGCAAAGCTCCTGATCTGGCAGATACACTATACACGCCTCTCTAATCTTCAAGCGAAGCAACTTTCTAAACAATAATACCTACAAAAAAAAATCCATGCACCTCCCGACTTCCCGACCGCATGGCTTACGCATATATCCATCGCGACTCAAATTGGCACCCCATCTGCTCGGTCTGCTCCTCGCTCTCAATCTTAGTTTCCTGGACCGCATTCACGTCGAGGTCGTTTTCCAAGAACAACCATCTGAGCTGACACTGCCTTCGCCTTGCAGACAGCTTTCTTGAGTTCAGTGTAGCTATACGCAGTGCGATCTCGAACTGCTTCACAATCTCAAAAAATTAGGAGCTTGTAACCTTGCGTCAACAATCAGACAATCGCCACTCAGAGGGGTAGCGGGGAACCTGCTTACAGTGACAGTCGGCCTTCACAAGCCCTAGAAGGCGAGCGGCTGCGTGTCGTATAGCGTCCTTTTTTACCGGCGAGCTTCCACTGATATACTCGAGGCGTCACTGTGCCTGCTCGCTGTCGGAAGCACTGCATGCATCCAGGTCCTCCAGTCGCCGCTTCGAAGTCAAAGCGTCCAAAGTCATTTCCTCGCTGGGGCTGTTCTCCGGCGTCATTACCTGGTCCTCGCACGTAGAAGTCTTTGCCGCTGCCTCTACTGTAGCTGCGCCCGAACATGTTGAGAGTTCGAAATCACCCGTGGTGTCTTGGAACTTCGCGTTCAGCGTCTCGGCGGGCGCTGTGACCACAGAAGGCTCCTTTTTTCTGGCAGGTTTCTCTTCGCCTTCCTTGCTAGCGGTTACTGTTGACATCGAAAACACCGATGCCACAGTCGCCTGCGTTGAGGGAGCCGCCGCCTGTTCCGCCTCTTGTTCGTCCATCACAAGCTCATTCGTGTCTTTCTCGGCCTGGCGTCCCCCTGCGACGCGAGCGTAGGATCGAACGCAGTCTTGGCGTTCGGAACCATAGCCACGGCACTCACTACAGTGAGGCGCCCTGCAATCACGATAAATGTGTCCAGACCGTTTGTACCGCAGGCACAGTGGTGCACGTCCTGAAACAACCACAAGCGCAGGGCCTCCGGTGAAGCGAAGCTGGTGAGGCAGATCTTCTAGCGTCATGCCTTTTTTCAGTGACAGGGTTTGCCGAACGCAGACCCGGGTAGGCGACTTAACGCCGTCACATCCGTTGATATGACATTTTTCACAGGTTATCACTCCCACCACGCCGATCTCCTCCAGTTCCCTTTTCAGGGCGTCAATAGGCAGGTCAAAAGACACACAGTGAAACTTGAGTCGGATCCCTCGCCGATCAGGGTCCATCGGCACACACCAACCTCCTTTCACCTTGAAATTTAAGACACAATCACCTTCTCCTTGGTAGCAGTCGACGTGAGGCGGATAATCCAAACGTGCACTATCTGGAAACCCCCATACCGGTCACGCCGCTCAGGACGCCAAGTCGCGGCAAAGGTTCCCTAAACTCTTCGATGCGGTACAGCCGCACTCCGATGTCAGCCTGCAGAAAGGTCGTACATTTTGAAGAATCATTCGCCGGTAGCGTCGGCAGAATAAACCGATAATCAGCAGGAAGATCCCAAACCCTATCACCGCGGGCCAAGCATGGCCGTGTGCTCAGCTCCAACAGAGCGCATGATTCCGCGTTCGATTTGGACGACGTTCAAAATTGGAATGAACTACGCCACAGCGTTAAAACCGCCTTTATACTTTTTTTTGTAGTATTCGATGCTTTTATTGCACGCGTTTACTGGAAGAAAAAAAATAGCCGATAACCAAATGCCGTCGCACCACTGTCAATTCCAAAAACTCGTGCCGGGAGACGCGCTTTCACGCGCTCCAGAACAGAAAAAAAAAAAAATCGTTCGGAACGAAATGGTTAAATGTAGATTTCGTTCCGATCGATTTTGTTCACGCACCTCATGGTTGTGTGAACGCGACGACGATGCCTACAACGACTTCGCCGTGTCGTGTCGCAGTCGTCGCTGTGTCTCTATCGTGGCTTAATACAAAACTGCTCAATATTTTTTTTTCTTTTTGACACGAAGCGTACGTGTTATTGGTTCCGAACTTTTTGCCGAATGCAGACGTAACTCTCGTGCACGATTCGCGCTGAGCCGAGTTCACGCCGAATGCTGGCGCAGGCACCATCACATAGCATTTAAACCCATGCCAAAAAAAGAACATTAATAAAATAAAGTGGCCCCATTAAAACGTTGTTCCGTTATCTCTAATGTCCCATGATGTTACATGATTCGGAACAAATACATTAATAAATATTAACAGCGACTTTTACCACCGAAGTCCGTTAATACATGAAATGCCGTGTTTAAAGAGCGATCGTTTAAATTTGCTTAGAACAAGGGTCTCCGAACCCCGGCCCGCGGGGCCTTCCGATCGGCGCGCAGCTGGCCGCGGGGTCGTTCCAGAGGTGCCATGGGGCTCTAGGTTGGACATTCGGCAAGAAAGTCGGCGCGATCGCCGACTTTCCCGCCGAGTGTCCAACTCAGAGCCCCTTGCCCGCGGTCCGCCCTCGAAGGCCCGCTGCTACCGGCGCAAATATAAGCACGCGTAAAGGAACGGTCCATGGAGCAGGGGAACAAGAGGAACAAAGGACAAACACGAATCTCCAAACACAGCTAGGTGTCATCATTCTTGTCCAGCTCGCTTGCCCTTTGCATTAATTGCATTATCATAAGAAAGGAACGGTGCCGCGACGCGCAACCAACGCGCTCACGAAGATACCAGAAAGAACGAGAACTGCATACGAAGGTAACAGAAAGAACAATAACTATATATTTAGTTTTTTGTTTCTGCTTTACATTTTCTTATTTATTTTCCGGCCCCCGAGATAGCGACCGATCCCCAGTCCAGCCCTATAGTTAAAAAGTTTGGAGTCCCCTGGTTTAGGAGATATTAAATGGCCGTTTCGAGGACTGAAGAACCTATATTTTTATTGATTTTCGCGATAAATTTAGCAGGGACATTGACTTAGTACAAAGGCCACGTAACGTCAGTTTTCCCACTAAATTTAGCCGGAAATTATGGACGGACGAACAAAAGTTTGGGAGTTGAGGGGAGAGGGGTAAGGGTTGCTTTAAAAAGAATTGATTCAATAGAAACGAAATACTACTTAAAGAACAAAAAATCTGGGTTTGGCCACTGACAGGCGATAGGGCTACGCCAGGCGTAGGAACAATCATATAGAAGCAGCGAAGCACCGGGGGAAAAATGGGGGGGGGGGGGGGGTAAGAAAAAGGGACACACATTTACGCGTAATACGGCGATGAACAGCCGCGTTCGGTAGCAACGAAAATCGGACACTTCACAACCGAGCGGTACTCGCGTCTGCGAATCCGAAGGTGAGGAAATACACGAATCAAATTGGCAGCCACGCCGAAACTAAATGCGTGAGCAGAAACACTGACCTCAGTATAGGTCAAGACCACAACCCGCCCTCGTAAGAGTGTGCCGAAGTAAACACGTACAAAGGGAAGACTACGCTTGGACGCCAAGTCCAGATGAAATACGAAGGCTGTCCGAAAGCTGTGGGCCGACGGGTGCTGCAGACATCGAGTGTCCGGGGTCGTCGACTCGTTGCTCGGCCGACAGACACCAACACAACATCCATGCACACACCCACGAAAGAAAGAGAGAAACAAAAAGATACCAGACCACTTGTAGACGCTACATGTCCGTACGTGTACGCACGTGTCCGTCGTCGTCCCTCCAAGATAATCTTGACTTAACTATCCACTTCTTCAAAGCGGATAGTTAAGTCCCATGCCAAGGTTTCCGAACACAAATTTCATCTACACAAGAGGTGATGTCATAGAAAGCAGAGAAATTGAAGCCGCTTTTCACGTGTACCAGCCTACATGAGAAAAAAATGCAACAAAATAAGCAAAAATTTCAAAATACTCACACTGGATGACCCCGAGAGACTCGTGGATTCAAAGCCTTTCCCCTTAGGGTAGCGAGTTACGGAACGTTCTCGTGATTATTAGGACAATGAAAGCAAATAACAAAAATGAAGCGACAACGACGAACATGTACGGGCTTCCAGTTCGCATCATAATATATTTCTCATAAGCGCCAGTAAACGACGGTTAGGAAAGGAGAAGAGGATCGGTTAAGGTTGACAGAAACTAGCGGTGGACAGGGAAAGGTGAATATTTATGGTAGAAGAGAGGCCCAGAACGAATACACACGCTGAAAAAATTGACTATCGAGAATACAGAAAATCAAGGTACGGACCTCTTGCCGACTGTATACGGCGAGCAAGTGTTCAAAATGTGTCTTCCGCGCATCGGAACGCAAGGAGAAGCCAGCCAATTCAAAGGCCAACATAAGAAAACGCGCAGGGAACGCGAGATAACGAGGCAGCTAAGTGCGCGCCGTTATTGGTATACGTCTGGAGAAAACAAAAGCACTTGGGCTCATTAAGGAGGTAAACGCACGCATGATCGTGTTTCTTGCGTCCGGATGCGTTCTTCGGTGTCCTCATTGGCTGCCGACCGATGACAAGGTCCCCAATATACTAATCAGGCCCCGCGTGTCATGAGCTGTCAGTGACGATCAGTGCAAATTGTGCCCGGTTGATCTCCGATCTAAGGAAAGGTAAGGAGTGCGAAGAAGCATGCATCAAACCATTTGGACGCATGTGTCATTGGGCAACGCCGTGAGCGCTACGGCAGGTAGACAATTGAGACTTTTAGGATTACGACTGCCAGCCCTAGACATCACCAATATTTACAGCAGTGCTAATTAAAATCGCATATATGCGGCGTAACAGTTTCTCGCCTTCATACACTGCTCGCCTGTTGTAAGATATAGTTCACTTCCATTCCCAATTAATCGCTGAAGATAATTTTTAAAACAAACGCAGTTTTTTACTAATGGGTATCACGGGTCCCCGCTAAAGTAAGGTGAATTTAGAATCGCTCATGTACACGTACACGACTTACTTCGTGCGCAGCGGAGCGCGCAACCATCGCCCGAAGAAAATACAATACTTTCTTCCTTCTTTCAATACGCGAAATATTATGTAGATAATTGCGCTGACTTCAAAGTGTCTGCTATTCCACACAAATTGTTACATAAAAAATGGTATTTACAAATTCGAGTTTACACTATTCACCATTGTACATGCTCGTCCATTCACATAGAGTACCTATTGGCACATGCACCCAAACAAACACAATACATAGGGTGCACGAATGCATGGTTTTGCACAAATTTATGAAGTCATACGAACAGTGTCGGCGGCCTTACGCACTCAATAGTTCATTGCACAATTCGTTTGTACGAGGACGTCAGGAAAATCGTGCAGCGCTTGCTTCTCAAGTGTCAGATACGGGCATGTTCATAGCAGGTTTGAGAATGCGAAAGATTCACTACTGTTTTATAAGTCTAGAACCAAGTACACGGTTTCCTAAAAGCAACTATGAGTGCTCGGTTGCCGTTGCACTCGCCGCTCGAGTCGGACAGTTTGTAAACACCACATTGATTCATATACAGCACAACCGGACATCACCTGGCGATCGTACGAATACACATTCAGAAACATCGACAACAAAATTGCGCGTGTAGGTTCTCCAACTCACTTCAGAGGGCACGGCCGTTCCCTCCGAAGACTTTTGAGAAATCGAATATATCTTCTTCGCCATTTCTGTCCGAGTAATAGTCGATTTTTCCGAATTGACAAGTTTACTTTAGTCTCTCCGTCAAGGCGCCCGTAACCAGACTTGTACGTAATCCGTTACAAGTAACGGAATTACTTGTAATCCCTTACATTTATCGGTAATTTAGTAACGGAATAATTACATATTTTCTAGAGTAATTTTAAAGTAATTCCCTTACATTTTTTACGTAACGGATTCCTTGTAATCCGTTACATTTTTTTCTGAACCAGCACCCCCCCCCCCCTTCCCCATTCTAAATAGAAGGTCGTTTTCATTTTGGTAAATTTGAGCGCAGTGACACTCCAAAGGGAGGCTTGGCACTTTTCAGTTCCGCAAAGCCTTTTTTTTTTTGCAACACCAAGCTCCTGAATCTTTTTCTTTTTTTTTGTTTAGACCCTAACAACAATGTCAAAAGATCCGAATAAACATTTATACAAAAAAAAAGGTGGGGGAAGTTATATCCGCTTTTTTTAGTGTCTGTTTTTTCTTTGCGATCGAAGGCGGGGAGAGGAAGACACCAAGTGATTGTATGCATCTTTGAGAAGCTCAAGCGGTAAGTGCACAGGCAAGAATTAACAATGTCCTTCTCGGTTATAGTGACTACGACCATTTGCTTAATGTCACAACACGAGACAACCCCGCTCCATGTATCCTAAAATCCACTAAAAGAGATGTGATAATATGTGAAGGTGTTATTGCCACAAGCATCCTCGTTGGTCGATGCACACTTATCATCTTCTCTTAGAAAACAGGATGTATTTTTTTTTTGCTTCTTTCACCTTATGTGACCCTGTTTTAAAAGCTACTTACCTTTTTGTAGTCAAACTTCTAGGGTTGTCCCACTTTATTTGTGATTTCCAGCCAGGTTATCTGCATTTCAGTTACCCTTTTTGTGCGAGTCAGCTTTTTGCGAGCACTTCGAAAATGGTAATAGTCTTCTTTTTTTCTCGTTCCTGTTTTTACCCCAGCAGGACGCATCTTATCTCAAGCAGATATTTTTACAAATAAAACATAATGATGGCTGACGTAGACTTAAGATTCTGGGCTTGAGGAAAGAGTGAAACTCATGAGTGGGGCCATAGCGTCGCTTAGTTCTCTGCCTTTCGCTGCCCGTCGCATCAGCGGACATCTATCTGGAGAACACCGGAGTAAACTGCAGTCGGTCCGTACTCCGTGCGTTTTTGAACGGCACCAAAAAAGGTACACATGAAAAACGCGCGTTAACATTTCCTTGTTTTAACAAACGTTCCAATTAATTGTTGTTATAAGTGTTCTTTTTTTTTTTCTCGATTACTTATATTTAAATATGGGAAACTTTTTCTTATTCACCAACGTCTCAACCGAGGCTCGACCTGTTCAGAACCAAAGGAAGAAGAGTATCGAGCCAAACCTTATTTATTATTTAATTATCAGCTTCCTGTTACCAACTCTACTAAAACTCTCGAATAGCAGGCAATGGCTGCAACGACGAAGATTTGCTCTATCTTCGAGGTAAATAGTAGTTCCGTTGCGTCCCTAAAAAAGCTCAATGCAGAGCATGAAGCATTCGTGAGGCACAATATGGCACTCCCATCCAGTGCCTCAGTTCAAACGATGTTCAGCGTAGCAGTGAACATATTGAGTAAGAAATAACGCAAAATGTCTGACGAGACTTTCGAGAGTCAGCTGTTGTTTGAAATACTCAAGGTCAATAAATGGAACAGGTGGCAGCATTAAGAACTTGAATAACCTTCTTCCTTTTGTTTCTTAATTGAGGAAAATATTGTTGAAAGTAACGCCACGAAAGTAACGGATTACTTTTGGGAGTAACGGTCACTTACTTTCATGGGAGAGTAATTGTAATTGTAATAAATTACAATTTAGCCTCGAGTAATTGTAATTGTAATTCCTTACTATTTTTCAGTAACGTGTACAAGTCTGCCCGTAACCATCGCGCACGACAGAACTCCCTCCCATCATTCCAAGTCCGCGTTGTGCCGGTCGCGGTCATCAAAAATGTATGAGCGGGTCCCCTCGCGCTCTTCTCCAAAGGTATACACCCGGCGCTGGCAGCTCTCTCTGGGAGCCGGTGGGCGAGTGATTTCTTTTCTGGATTCCACTATCGGGCGGAGATCTTCGCTCGCTTTCGTCTTCGTTGTTTTTGGATCCGCCGCACTAGTGCGCAGTTCTTCTATTATGGCTCAGAAGCGGATGCCCGGGTACGGACCGTCGCGAGTGCTACGACGCGGAGCTGAAGTTAGAAATTGTGGTCTAGAGAACAGTGACCGGCGATGGACGCTTGTACGTGCCGTAACAAGAAATTCACGCTACTGGCATGTCCTGAAGCGCAGCGCAACAAATCTCCACACGGACGAACCGGGAAATTCTGCAGTGATATACTTCCCTCACAGGCGATGCGCAATGTTGGCAGACTTCCACCTGCGGATGCTTATGTTAAAAAAACGTGTTCTTCGGTGCAACGCTTTGGCGCCAGTGCCTTTTGCCAAGCCTATACAGCCATCGCACGCAAGCTAAAGGGGCCGTGCAACGATATTAGGTTAGAATGTTTCTCGCTTTACACAAACTTACTGGCACTGGTGGGACCTAGAGTGACTAAATGAGCTACGCTTAGAGTATCGGCACTCTGCTCCCAGATATTGGTGTGGGCGCCGCCATCTTGGTGCTTAATCCAGAGCAGACGAAACTGCCGATCTCCATAATTCAAAAGTGCTACTTCCTCAGCATTAGATTCCGGTGTTAGGAAGCTCATGTAATATTACTTTGCTCTGTCGCGAACTGTTGACAGA
This sequence comes from Ixodes ricinus, assembly GCA_037355805.1. Classification (NCBI taxonomy): domain Eukaryota; kingdom Metazoa; phylum Arthropoda; class Arachnida; order Ixodida; family Ixodidae; genus Ixodes; species Ixodes ricinus. Next base: position 29,386 of record JAZHYW010014261.1, read on the forward strand.
TTTGTGGAGGACGGAAAAGCGTTTCCTGTGATATCAGATAAAGCTTCTAGACAACTGGCAACCATGATTTTAAGCCACAAGATGGGCAAGTGTCGTTACTTTGAAACGTAGCGTATTAGGGGCTCTAGTGGGATCCAAGAGTAGGTTATATTCACTAGCTGGCCATAGCCACGGTGTAAGATAATACTCTTCAGGTGAGGACAGCGCGCTCCTCGCGCAGTGCAGATAAAGTTCGGCGCCGGCAGAGGACTCGTCGACCCGTGGGAACGGCAAAGACGGCTCGTGCCGCCTCATGCTCCACGCGCAGAGCTCCAGCGAGGTTGTCGCTCGTGCAGAAAGACCACTTTTTTCGCTCTCACACAGTTTCGCCGTTTGGCCGCCGGCGACACTGTCAGCCGCGGGCACGGTGGCCGCGGAATAATGCAGCCTTTCGGATGCCCGTCGAACGAACACTATCTGATTCCTCGCGCCGCGCGTTGACCCCGCCGTGTCCTCACCTAAAGAGTATATCTCACACTGTGGCCATAGCTGTGTGCGCTACGCGCTACTGCTGAGCGCGTGAAGACGGCGATCTTCCACAGTTCTTTTGCAACGTGCATTCCACACCATCAATATTGCCGGTCTCAGCAGCCTATTAATGTGAGCTTGTTCTGAGCATGCGCTCCAATATGACATCCAGTTAATACTCTCTTTACTGCCATTAAACGCTGCTGGCCAGAAGCTTCTTTGTCGCGGTGTAATTTAAAGGATAATTGAAAGCGCACTTTAAATGCATTTCTAAAGTTAACCCCCCCCCCCGGTCAACCGAATTTGTTTTATTTTTTTAATACGACAGCATTTCTTTTGTTATGTGTAGCGTACAAAAGCTTAAAGTCTCCTCACGTCGACATCGAACGAGAAAATAGCGGACTAGAGTCTTGACTTTCTTCTTCAACTTCTTCCGTCATTAATTAGCTCATTAGCCATAAAGAGGCAGCCATTAGCATAGACAGATACCATACACTCGGACGATGATAGTTATCGAAGTTGCCAGGCTGAATTTCGGAAAGGACTAGTATGTTCATATTAAATCGCCGCTACAAATAAATAATAAATAAATTATGTAGATACAAAAAAAACAAAAATAAACCGTGACCTATTTTGAACAAAGGGCACAACCACAACAAAAAAGCTACACTTTTTGTCTGTTTATTTTTCTATACCTATATTTAAGAATTGACTTCAGGAGAGTATGTTTTCTGCAGGTGGAGACGGCGTGAAGGAGAGAAACTGGGAGCTACCGCCTGTCCAAGTGTGCAGCGAAAAGTGGCGCGACCTGGCGGACGAAATGTAGGACAGAGAAAGGAGATTCAATTTGTGATTGAAGTGTCGAATACGGAAAATGCAAACTAATGTTCTACGTTATAAGTAGGCTGCAGACTTTATGCTTTTAACCGACAAACACCGATAAACAACCGTCGGTGTCAGGAACACACAATTGGTTTAAAAAAAACACTCATAAACATCCGCTGATGTTAAATACACGAAATTTGTAAGAACCGAGAAACACTGATTTTTGGAAATTTTTGTTCCAGCTAGGATTCTTTTTTTCAAAACCTTTGTCTTAAACTTGAACTCTTTGTCTTTTATTAGGTTTATTTCCATCGATGACCACCGTTTTTAACGTCCGACCCAAAACAAATCACAAAAACACCGATATTTAAAAAGAAAATAAACACCGAAAAATATTCGCCGATTTTCTCATAAGCAAACACCGGAAAATCTACGGCTTAGTTGTAAGAGCCGATGTGCCATTTTCACGGACTTTCAACATTGAAAAATTAGCATGTTTCTGTTTACGTTGGAGGCATGGACGTACTCTCTTGGTCAGAGCCCCTCCAACGAATATCCTTGTGCTTATGCTGATTGCATAATGATATCTTCCCCAATATTTGTACAAAAAGGATTGTGCCCTCTTCGCTTAACGATCACGCGGTGAAAGAGGACAATATTTTAGCTCTCGCTGGAAAATATTTTCTTCTCGGCCTTCCATAAACTTTACGGCACTGCGGTATTTTTACGTAATGCTTGGCTCTACCAACATAACGCACATCATCTAACAAAATGCACAGATGGCGCAGTCTAAAACTAAACAAAAGGAACAAGCATTGTTCATTCGGGTTTGTACTCAAGCGCGGCGAAGTTGTACGGATGTTGGAAGCGGCTGACTAAAGGTGACTTTTGTCTTCTTTTGCAGGTGGCAAGCAAGTCTGCAGCGGGTTTGTATACAGAAAGCTCCAACAGTAAATAACGCTCGGCAAGAACAATCGTCGCCGGTTGTGCGCGTTACGACAGCCATAGCGATTGTCTAATCCCAAATAATCCTGAAAGCGAGCGCCGCTTTCACCAGTGACGAGCTGCAAGACCTCGGTAGAACGCAGGCATCTTTATGGCACTTGTGCGACCGCGCTGCACCCTGATAGCAGTAGGGGAACAATATCCTTTCGTTGAAAGGCCCGCCGTAGCTCGACGGAAAGCTTTAGTGAATATTGGAAACACAGCTACTTCGGCAGCTTGGAAAACGAAGGACGCTCAATGTGTAAAGATGAAAGGTACAACGTTAACTAAAAAAAAAAGAAATAGAAACAAAGTCGGGACACAAAACATCGCGCTGTTTGTTAAGTAAGCATCTGTCTCGTGGGTTAATATTTTTACAGCGGAGCTGTTAAGGGCTAGTTTCTCCAGTTTCATGTCCGGTACCAAACAAATGTCGACACAAAGCTATACAAAACTCTGGACAGCTACCGCCATCTATGAGCGACAGCGGCAAACAGACAACTAGTCTGGTTGCCGCCGTCGCTCATAGATGGCGGCAGCCTTTCCAGCTATCATTGAAAAATGGATGGTAAGGGCGAGTTGGTGAAAATTCATCGTAGGAAACAGCGCGCAAAAGAGACGAGGACGAAGAAGGAACACACGGGACGAACATACAGCTGCGCTGGTCTTCCTTCTTCAGCAGAGTAGAAAGGCTGAAAGCTTTTACCATCGATTTTACTGCTTCTGCTATATCTGATGGAAGAACATTCTTCCCTAGACAATATTTGAAGACTGATGTCTGCTTACTCTTGTCGTCAACTAAAACAATTTTACAGTTAAGGTTTCTTTTTTTCAATATGCAGTTGGACTCTGATTGCACAAAAACATGTTCATTCTTTGTTCAGTAAGAAAATGAAGAAATTTAGCCCGCACTCGAACAAAATCCACAGTACAAGATATGAAACATAAGCATTCTTCTTCAAACTCCTAGTTACGTTCAGATTCAAATATTATTAAAAGCATTTCGTCTATAAATGTGTATACAAGCGATGGGGGCATAAGAAAAAAAAATCCAGAACATGTTCGCTTGATTTGTCTGTACATCGATTTCCTGGCAGAAAGAAAAGAGACAAACCTATGGAGAGAAAAAAAAAGACTAAACGAAAACACTCTTACAACAAGGAACAATAGAATATTTGACTCAAAACCCCGAGACTGCAGATGAGAAGTGACGGACAAACACAAAGTCTTAACATTGAGACTGTGTTTGTCCGTCCCTTCTCGATCCTCCCAGTCTCGGGGCATTTAGTCAAATGTTTAACCTGCACCAGCTCGTTTGCGCCCCAACCTTTTGTTCACGAACTATGGAAGTTCGACACCATTAAATTTGGAGTAAAACCCTCATGCGCTTTAAATGCATACAGACAGGCTTACAGAAACATTGATAAAATGTGATTTGATAGGTTCTGCAATGAGAGTGTTTCGTATTAAACTATTATACAGGACAAGGGGATATTTTTAATGGAAGCAGAATTATTTTAAAAAAAGTGCAACCTGCTAGCTGAATTCCGTCTTCGCTAGGTATTCCTCCACTTTGGTGGACATTAGCAGAGCGAATAATAATCATGGTAGGTTGGCTAATTAACTAAAATATCTTAGTTACCTCTTTATTTATTGGTATTACGGGTCATGTTTCGATTGTAGGAATGACAGTAATTACTATGGATGGCCAGAGCAATTAAAATAATTTGACTTTTTTTAGATATTTATTAATCGAATTTCACGTTTTTTAGCCCAATTTAAGAATGGCGCGCAAAGAGCATGCCTTTGCCCACAAATTTACGCTGAAAAGAGTGACAACGTCACACTTCCAAGCGTCATTGTTGGCAGGGCTCGCAGCGCGCTGTTTGCGCGCTTTTTATGGCGCAATTTTTAAACCAGGCAAACGTGAATATCGAATAATTAATATCTCAAACAGTAATACACTTTTGCAAATTCTTTTAATTTGTCTGACCTGTAATAGCAATTTCCATCAGTTCGGCAATTGCAACATGACCCCCCAGACCAGCAATTGAAAAGTTAATTAACAAATTTGAGTTAATTAGCCAAAACTTGACATGACGAGCATTCCGCCAGCTTATGTCCGCCGAACTCGAGGAACACCTAGCGAAGACGAAATTCAGCTAGCAGTTTGCACTTTTTTTTAAATTCTGTTTTAATTAAAAATATAACCCTGTATAATAGTGAAGAAAGGCTCTGATCATCCGAATTCCGAAGTATTCTCTGTTGTATTGTATTTTCCAAATCTTACTTTTAGGGAAGCTATCAATTTTTATATTTTTCATATGTTAGATATGTGGTCAACTTGCAAAAAATCATGTATTTGCTTTTGTCCGTGTATTATAAATTAAAGTTGCAACTATTTGGGGTTTCAACCGGAATAAGTGGACCATTTGAAAAGGCTGTGTGCTGGTATTACACTGCACATTAATTATCCTTTGGAGTGATTTTTTAAGTACATAAAGTTGTGGGTCTGTGTACCGAAACTAGACATCAATAACTTAGACATGAAGCAAGTCGGGAATTGTATATGAGCAGCGTGAAGTTTTACCGGGACGTCGATGTGAATCTAAAAATATGAAGAGCGTCAGAAATTTCGGAAATGCTAGTTTCATTGTAAAAATCCCATCACACGGTTTCTTGAAAATCACTTCCAAACTGTTAATATCAGGAACTAGTTCCTGGTTGAATGGCACAATAATAAAATGCCCAATGACAAGGTTGTTATAAAAAAAAAAGATAGATTTGTTTTTTTTTCAGGTTTGAAAAGCACCATCTTGGTTTTAGAGGCTTTAATTTGTAGCAAATATTGTTTTATCCGTAAAGTGCTTTGAATGCGTGATTTGGTAATTGTTCAGACATTCCTCTTGTTTGCTGGCTGGTATTATCGGCATGAATTGCAAAGCAGACGTTAGTACTAAGTTTAGCACTGTCATTGATGTAAATATTAAAAAGCAACGAACTCAGTATACATCGCCGAAGAACACCAGCAGTTAACGGTAAAAACTTCAACACTGCCGTGCACTTCGGTACATTTTGTCGATTTTGGGGTTACGACTGTTTTTAGTGAAGGAAGTGTCCCTGAATTAGGCGGTGTCATTCGCTTCTATGCCTTGCGTAGTTTTGTAGATATGTTATCTTAAAATGTTTGCTTCGGGGATCGACGGCGATACAGAAACTACCGGCTCGAGCATGATGGCAACCCTTGTGATCAGCTGCATGGCCATCGTGTGATGCAAAGTTCGTACCGCGGTACCGCAAAACGTACGACTGGCCTAGTCGCAAAAGCAGTTTGGATCAGTCAGGTAAGGTGCTACGGCTGTTTTACTGCTGTGCTTCATAGATATCAAACATCTGAAGCAAATATCAATACACATTCATAAAGTGGCCGACTGAAAAGTGAGTTCGACGCGATGAACGCAGGCTCAGTGCAGGCTCATAACGAGCCCCCACTTATCTTCTGAGAAAAACTACAACCTTGGTGGTGTGCAGTGCACGTTGCAAAACGTTGTGAAAGCTATAGTCGTAAGCTCGCGCTGAGAAGGAACGGACTAAACTATGGCCGCCAGGGAATGCCGTCTTCGGCACCACGACGCGCTTGAGCGAGCAGCGAGTCAGTAAGGACCTTTAGTAGATCGTACGTCAGAGCTTCGCTTTGCTAGTGGGATCGAGTTCGTGCCGTAACTTTGAAGCATGGATTGAGCAAGCGCCCGCTGGGCCCGCTTTCCGCAGGGTACGATCCACTAAAATTTTCTAATAATAGTCTAGGCGGTTGTTGAGGAGCACTCACAAACTGCAGCCACTAAAACATAGCATCACAAGAACAAATCGTCCACTGGGACGGCTGATAACGCAGCAGAAAAACTTGGCGAAAGAAGAGGCAGTACAAACGAGAACCTTCTTGAGTACGAAAATGACATCGGGGCACAATGTTGCTCGACAAACAGCTAACCCGCCGATCGCCCGCTGAGCAGCTGGTGGTAGCATTTTTAATATCCGTTTTCGAGTGGATCGCGGTTTTCCATGATTGTAATAGTTTGGCAGTGCTCGTATTTAGTCTCTGAAAGTCGATATCAGTCATTTATTTTGGTTCGACTTTTAACTGGAGTTACCCTTTAAACAAAACACAATGCATACGAAATTGTAAATGTGTATTCATAAATTCTATAGTCACTTTACGAAAGCCGTAGAACTCAAGTACATTACGAGGAGTGGCATAAATCATACAACTGAACGCCTTAGCCAAGTCAATTAAGACCCCGAAAGAAATTTACTCATTTCCAAATGATTTTGATATCGATCCTTCTTTTGCTATAAGACATGTTCAATTGACAGTTCCTTTCAAAACCGTGGTATGAGTAAGAAAGAATCGATAACAAAAGGAATGATGCTGTTCTCTGACTTTTGTCAGTTACGTGGAAAACACGGAAAACACAGGTGTGCCCGTAATTTTACTGGTCATTTAGTGCCGTATTTTTCAAAAGAAGGACTGTTTTGGCAATTCGCACCTGGCGTGGAAAGATACCCGCGAGGAAGCTGAAGGGGTTTGGGGAGTAATGCATGCAATAATGTGTACAAAACTTGATTGACTCATTTGAACGATGTTAAAGGGGCGATGCAACATTTTTTGTACTTTGCGCAAATACCGCTTAGAACAGGTCCCTTACGTTAATGACCTATGATACACGCAATCGTTTTTCACCCCACGCAATAGAAGTCCCAGGAAACAATTAAAGAAAAACGAGCAGCGTTCACCCCCTCAACTAGCAGCCAGAACAAGCGGCCACGTGATCTGGAGCCGATTATTTGCCGCCAATGTTGATCATAGCCACGCGCTGGGGTTGACAAAGCACAGGACACGCGCTGAGTTCCAGACATTGTTATGGCTCGGCTATTGTCGTCGTTGCAGCGATTGGACACGGGCCACTACCCGAATGCTTCTCGAGCTAGTAATTATCACGAGCCCAAATCGAGTGCCCACGCAATGCTCGTGTCCAATCTATGAACCGCATTCAAATATCGTCATATGGGTGTACTGCGATCCTCACGTTACGTCATCAAATTTTGCAAAGGAGAGATTGAATGAAAATGATCGCTTTTGTCCTTAAAATTACACCGCAACAAAGGAGTTTCTTGGCCAGTGGCGTTGCGTGCGAGTATCCTTGAGTCCCACCAGTGCCAGTTAGCTCGTGTAAAGTGAAAAACATTCCAATTGAATATCGTTGCACCGGTCCTTTAATGTCAGTGCACGTATTATTTTGAGATCGGAAGAAGTGAAATAGCCTTGTTTCTTATTCGGGGATTTTATTAAGTCACTTTTTAAATATTTTCAGTATTTTAAATTGTCAGGGTTCATATCATTAAGAAAATCTTACGGATGCTTGCTTTTGTACGCATACTATCTTCAAACATTATTGTGTTAACCACGGCTAATGAATATTACTCTAATTAAGCGCTCTGTGACAGACAAACTAATTTTGTGGCGACTGCTACGAGCGACACCAAAATCGGATGAGCGATCATTAGGGAGGAAAACTATGACGCTGTAGAGAATGCTTCAGCATTCCTACGCTTTCCACTAACTACAGCAAATACGGCACTAGCGAAAAAGGTTAACATGCTTAGTTGCGAGCACAAAAAATGACTTTCACGCTCATTATACAACTACAGTTCGCAAACAGATACGCACGAAAACAATGCATGCATGTCAGATTTACGCTTTGACACAATAGAGCAAACTATTTCTAAGTAAAGCCGTAAACTATCTGGCTTGGAATGGTAATAGGCCTCATAAGAGAGCATCAAGTCGCCAGGTATCGCACTTCATAAGAAAAAAAAACGATTTCTTTATTATTGCATAGTTGAACGTGAGCGCGTTGGTTTTGATAACTTGTTACAGAAAGAATAAACAAAAAGGACGGACAAGGACGGACGTCTTGACGGCTATTCTAAACTCTCTGACAGCTATTCTAAACTCTCTGAAGGGTTCGTAATTCCTAGTAATGTAGTTTCTAAATTTTATTCCATAAAGCGCCTAGCTCGTGATCACACATTTCCTGATCCGATATTAGGCTGAAGCGTTAGGATTGTGCTATGGATGGGACGTATTCAATGGAGTGCTCAAGATAAATATGCCCAGGACTCCATCTTTTTCTTTGAAAGTTAGAAACATACACGTGAATTAATTGTGCCGGGGAGGAGCTCCTCCAGCAGCAGGGTGGTTACGTGATCGGCCATTTTGCCGACGTCCAGCCTCTGCTTAGTGTAGATTTGTTTTATTAGTCACACAAATTGAAATAGACCCCTTTCGAAAGTCTTCGAAAGTCTTGGAAGCTGTCGAATTCCTGTACAATGACAGACACCAAAGACACAGCCAAAGTGGGAACCCTAGAAACGCTATTACATTTATTTCGTCGTCATCTCATGTCGTTTTAAACTTGCAAGTTCTGCGGTGTCGGATGTCCGCCATTGTGCAGTGACTCCGACCTTCTAACACTCAGCACGTGACTTTCCAAAGGGGCCTATACAAAGTTGGCTCTTTGTCTTCTTCCGAAACAAAACAATGACAAAAGCCATGCCGACACAAAGGTGCAGTTTAAACTCTAGCGAACATATTAGAACATTCGAAAAACACACGTCTGATGCACGACGAAGCACCAGGAAGAGAACAGAATGGAGCCGCTTGATGTGTCCTTCCGATCATGGCGGTCGCGGCGACGCTGTGGTGCTAGTCGAGCATCCGCGGCGTCTTTTCTAGAAGAGTCTCGTGTCTGTTGGGTGGCCGAAGATCGTCCGACTGATGGGCAGTCTTCGGGAGCAGACTACAAAGGCCGCTCCGGCGCTCTCCATACACGCACGTGCCTAATGGTCAGACACTCATTCGGGTGCCTGGCCTCGAGTAGACGAAGATTCTATTAGCCGAGCGGCGAGGGAAGAACCGCCCTGCCGTATTCGAGGGCGCATCAGGCAGTCGGACAGGAACGGCGGCTAATAGAATTAGGGTCGTGTTTGGTAACAGCCGACGGACTCCAGCGCTGTCTCGTTGAGGCTGTCTGTCTGCACGGCTCAGACACCCGGGAAAGCGTGGACGGTCCGAGATGGGTCAGCATTTGTTTGGCGAGCCGTCTGGCCCTTCACCGCCGACACCTCAAATGCGCCACAGTACAACTTGAAGGTCGTGCATATCGTATAAGGTAAGGGCCCTCGCCTTCGAGTTTAGAGCAGCACCTCTGGCGAGAGAAGTCGGAAATTTTTCGGTTGTTTCACCGCTCCACGTCTTCGCACTCACGGTTGCCGCTTGAGCACGTTGAGGCCCCCGGATGACACGTACTAGATTAGCTACAATACTTTTATAAAACAATAAAGAAAAAAGGAAGCTTGAGATCATGAACCCCATTCTCACTTTTCTGTGATTTAGATTTGATTGTTCTTGTTCTGTTTAAGTTCCAACAAAAAGGTATGTTCACACGCTGGAAGGCTCGGCCAACACGTTTTGACTGCGCTTGCTGAAGAGGCCAACGCCACTATACGCGTACAATCTGAAGTGCAAGTTCGTCTGCTTCTTGAGCAGGGGTTGCGATGATGTCAGAATGGTGAGCTCTGATTGGCTGATTGAAAAAAAATAGTGGGTAGAGCTCAAGGCATCTAGCATTGAGGTCCACCCACTATCCTTCCAGTCAAAGCCAATCAGAGCTCGGCATCAATCTGACGTCACTTTTACTTTTGCGCAAGCCTGCAGACGACTTGCTCTACTCTATAAGTACTTCTAGGTTCGACTCAGAAAATTAAAACAGGTTTTTCGGTTTCGCATAACTAAACAGCGCATTGTAGAAAGTTGAAACTCCGTCAGAATATGATAGCAGTGGGGCTAGGAAGCGAAAGTTTGAGAACGTGACCTTACCTGGATCAAAATATAAAAGGGAAAGACAACATTTTTCTATGAGCCGACGTCCACCTATGTTTGAGCTTTCGTCAAAACAAGAAACAATATTTTGAACGCTTGTGGAATTAAGCTTAGTCAAACTAATTAACTGTCAGCAAGAAAGAAAACAATATTGTCTTTCTTAAGGATAAGTTTGTTCTACAGAAATAAATGCCATCCGCGCCCAACATATTTTTTTTTTTTTTTGTGACAAAGTTTAGCTTAGGCGGATATCGGCTCATTGAAAAAAATTATTTTCCTTTTATCTCTTGATCCAGGTAACGTCATTTTCTCAATCCTTCGCCTTTTATCCCCGCCGCTAGTTTCAGCTTTCTGCGATGTGTAGTTTACTTATGCAGGTTAAAAAAACGGGTTTCGTTTCCTCGATCGAACCCAGTGGATTGTCATTCGCTTGCTCAAGAGTTTCCGAATCCTGACTCACCAAATAAAGAAAAACGTTTACACCGAAATTAAAACTTCACCAATAAGCTTCTATCTGTCAACCGCGATTTTTTGTATTTTCCTATGGTCGCGTGTTATTAACATTAGACACTACAAAGAGGGTTCCGATTCGTCAATAGACTTATAGTGACTCATCTTCAACGGTTTACTTTCAGCTAAGAACAAATCTTTTGGGCAAAATAACAGTTGAAGCTCGCGGCCAGCACGTTTGACCAAGTGTGCGGTAGCATTCAATCAAATGCCAATATAGTAATTCAGAATACCGCAGAATAAGAAAAACTGTATTGGTATACATTACAATTTTGTGGTTAATCAAGTTCTACCAAAAATGCCGCTGCCCACGTCTCCCTTTCTCCCCGGCTACTCGTCTTTCCTATCATTATATCGACAGGGAAATCTTTCTTACTTTCGGAGCCCATACCCATCTCATATGCCTGCGGTTTTACACTTAAAACCATTTTCTGTCAGGGAGCTCAACTTTGCGAAAAGGAACGTATGGCTCCAGAGGACTTGCGCTAACGCTCTCGCAATATTATGAATCTCCTGAATCTTGGCGACAGCTCCCGCATTTTCCACACTTTCACGGAAGGCAAAATTGCAAAGAAAGGTGGAAAAGGTATATGGCTGCGTGAAGACACCACGAGTCGAATAAAACGCAGTACCACATTCTCCTCTATCTGTAATCTGGACGCTCGCAAACATGCAAACAAAGTGCCCAACTTCTCAATACTTTTAGTTGGTTCTTGGTTTCCACGCGGTGATTCGCGTCGCGGCCGCTTTAGTTGATCTGAACGCAACAGGCGCCAGTCTCTTCACATTGTCATTACTCGTTCAACCAGAAGCTTGAGCACGAAGCATTTATTCAGAGAAAATCTCATGACTAAAGCCCATAGCGGTTCTAATACCCGTGCCACACAGGCAACTCGAATGCCATTTACAACGAATGACATTTGTGTGATCGGCGAATCAGCTGGCAATCTGTCGCGCGTGGAAAGCGCCACACCCGGAGTGTCGCGCGCTGATTTGCCGTCCACTCAAATTTCATTCGTTGTAAATGGCATTCGAGTCGCCGTGTGGCACGGGTATTACTTGCACACTATTCATTCGTGAAACACTCTCAGGTTCAAAACCTCGCCAGTAGCAAGCTTCAGCAGATGCACGCTCCCACGCTTCTGGAACACGAGGTCGGCTATAAATTGCGACACCGTGATTCGTGAAAATTTATGCCATATTGAGCGGAAACACCAAAATCCGGAAATGTTCTTTTTCAACGATTATTCATCTATCGCGGGATTAGGGCTTCCAAAGTTGCCGCGGCGGCATCGACCTTCTCCATCCTTGTTCCGTATTCTGCAGCAAAGGAACGCGTTTCTTGTTCTCCTGACTTTTTTTACTGTCCTCACGTGCCTTATTTTTTTCCTTCTCCTCGTTTCCGTGTGAGTAATACCGCGCCAGCTTTTGATAGTCCAGAGTCGAAGTTGGCTTTGTGAATATTAAATTCCTGGCGTGCCTCGTCGCTCATCCACGGATGAATATTTGAGCTACTATTTGTAGTGGAGGCCCATTCTACGTGCGCTTAGCGCTCATCCCCGGCTCTTGGGTTAAAGACGTCTACGGCTTGGTACTAAATCAACCGAATTCAAGAGGAAGCGAAGGGGAGAGGAATACAGCGTGAGACTATAAATGTGCACTACTGTTTACCTGGACCAAAAAGACCGTCCTGAAAATGCCAGTGCATTCAAATTCAATTTAAATACACGAAAAAAAGCATAAAAAAAAAATACAGATCTCGAATGTGCGAGGTATATATGGTACACTTATCCGATGTGCCGATGGTTTAATCTGTTCGTTGTTACTACGCATGAAGCCTTAAGTGTCTATCTTTTAAAACGATTTAAACTTGAAAAGTGTTAAACTCAATTAAAAGGTAAATAAAAAAGAACAATGCGCACTCGCTTAAAAACCAACGTTTTTTTGTTTTGTTTTTAAATCTTAACAAATAAACGTTACACTCAAATAAGGAAACTTTCAGCCTTTCCACTCTGGTGAAGAAGGAAGAGCAGCGGAGCTGTAGCTTCTGTTCTCGGCGGTGGCTTTCCAGGCGAGCGATCTGCTCTTCTTTCGCAAGGGAATCTGAAGCGCTCGACGCACGCGGCGGTTGCGGACCCATTCGCGCTGCTGCGTACGTCGCCGCTCCTTCCGCACCCGGTCTTCTTTCCCCGAAGAAAGGGCACGCGGCCGACGCATCGTGAGTCCAAACCGAAACTGATAAGAGCGTAGGAAACAGCGCGCAAAACAGACGAGGACGAAGAAGAAACACACGTGACGTGCGCTGCGCTCGTCACGTGTGTTTCTTCTTCGTCCTCGTCTGTTTTTCGCGCTGTGTCCTACGATAAATTCACACCAACTCGCCCAACTATCCATTCTTCTATGATAGCTGGAAAGGTTGCCGCCATCTATGAGCGACGGCGGTAACCAGACTGGTTGCCTGGTTGCCGCCGTCGCTTATAGATGGCGGTAGCTGTCCAGAGGTTCGTGTAGGTTTGTGTCGACATTTCTTTGGTACCGGACACGATCCTGGGGAACCTAGCCCTTAACAGCTCCGCTGCAAAAAAAAGAAAAAGGCGGGCATACGGTTTAAGGGACGGGACGAGACGTCTGCAAAGGACGGCGATCTTGATGGTGTGGAACGCACGTTGCGGAAGCACCGTGAAGCTAACATATAGAAACATAGTAGACCCGTTAGCGTTCTCGCCAAGTCACATTCAGGACTAAGTAACTCCACGAGAGAGCCATACTGCCAAAAACTGGCGCTGCTTTTTAGAAAGAAACCGATGACGTACGTGCATTCCAACGGAGCTTCACAGACCCGCCACCAGGCGCAATCTTCAAATCTGTTCATTCGTTTTAAAATTATTTTTCTTAGATTTTTCTGCCGGCAACCCGGAAACGATAGTCTCAGACTAGTCTCATCGGGCCTGCCGCCACAACATAGAGCGTATCTAAACAAGGAAATAAGAGCAAACATTTTGTTTCCGTACACCATAATAGGTTAAAAAGCCAACTGAAAGAAAACAACCATGCAGTTGTTGACAAAAAACAAGCGAAGGTGCAGCAGATACGACGTACGCAACGTGGCCCGTTCCCTTCGTTTAGTGGCATCAGACTTTCACGCCATCAGAAGTGCAACGCTATTTTCGGCCGTTCATAAATACCAACGTGCAGTGAGCCTACAGCTAAAAAATAATCAGAAAACCTTGAGTGGCGAACATTCATTTGAATCATATTCCAGCACGCAATATTTATCCTCCGATTCGTATAAAACTATAGGCGATATCTTAAATACTAGTATCTGAAATACGTATTTGCATTATTGAGTATTTTGTATTTCATATTTAATTACATGTTAGCTACTTTATTTGTAAATATCATTTAAATATTGAAAATTGAGTATTTCAGATACTTGTATCTCAAATGCTGCCCGTACAGAATTTTTGCCACTGTTCTTCGCAATCAAATGCGATATTATAAATTCCTCGCGATGAGAGTCATACCAGGAAACTCTGCTGCGCTTTGCTGATAATAAACACGGAAGAAAGAAAATTAGGAAGAATAATAACGAATGAACGGGATGCTGACTTTTGCTTGCTTGCTTTTGCTTGGTTGATTTCATTTTCAGGCGTCGCAATAAGACATGTTATTTAAAAAGGCTTATTGTTTCAACTCAGCCTTTAGAATACATTGTGTTTCCTGACCAGTGTTGTAGGCGTTACCGAGAAAAAAAGTTACGAACATCACGTGGGTGGACCCCCCTCACAAGGAACTTATCCTTTAACAATTGCTGCCCCCCCTCCAGAACGGAGTTCTAATCCGCCCCCTGCGGATGCTGCATATCGTTACTACCCCGGTGTCTCTTTCCCGCACAACACCCGGAGCACCAATCACCGCTACTTACTGAGGTAGCTCGACGAATGACGATACCGAAACATATGTTTCGACCAAAAAACGCAGTCTGGAGTTGGTGATGACTTCAACTCATTAAGCAATGCAAGCGTGACGTTTTGCATTGCTTACTGTCACAACTCAGACTGAGTTTTTGGTCGAAACATATACGTTTCGGCATCGTCATTAGGGAAGTTCTCGTAGATCGTTTTCGCCGTCCCGCAAGGACCTCCGCAACCTGCTACGATAGCGGGAACTCTACAGTCAAGGCTATCGGCGCGCAGGCGCAGTAGCGACTTCTTCGTTGCGGAACGCTTAGTGGCGGGAGCAACGCGGTCTACGAAAACTCCCTAGTCGCTCAGCTACCTCCGTAAGTTGCGGTATTGGCTCTCCGAGTGTTGAGCGAGAAAGTAGACGTACGGGCTTTTTTAGTGTAGGCAAATAAAAGTAACGCATTATCATCCTACGTTACTTCAATGTAAAGGAAACGCGTTGTCGTTACCGTTACGCATAGAAAGGTAACGCACGTTACTTTTGCATTACTTTTTCAATTATGAATCAACACATTTTACTGTTTTGACGTTTCAGGTATGCATAAGCGTCATATCTCAAGAAACATTGTCTATGCAGGAGTTGAACATAATTACTTTTTTTTTTACCGTTTCACCTAAATACTAACAAGAATAAACGCAAAGAAGTACAGATAAAAAAACGAAAAAATCCACATGGCTTGGTGCCTAGAAACACGAAAAAAGAATTGATGTATTTTTTTCAAGTCTTGGGAAGAAAAAGTAACGAGCAACGTAACTCCGTTACCCATTAGTCAAAATAAGTAACCCAAGTACTCTGCACGCTACTGTTCTGAAAAATTTACGAGTATGTTACAGGCCTTACCGAAAGAAAGTAACGTGTTACCAGTAACGCCGTTACTTGTAACGGCGTTAGTTCACCAATACTGTGCTCCATGACCCACCTTTTCTATGACAAAAAAATTGAGTTGCAACTTTCTTTTAAGCGCTTGGTTCAGGGCACTGTTGTACAGAGCGGCGTTCCTGGAACGCGTTCCTTTAGGAGGAATTCGAAGGAACGCACCGCCGTTCCATTTTTCATCGGTGGAACTGGAACGGGAACTCCTTACTCTTTCACGGGAACGGAAAAGTGGAGCGGCGTTCCTTTCTCTTCATCCAGTGAGCTAATTTGATTTCATTTCAATGAGGAACACTAAAAGTATAAAAACAAATATTTTTACGTGAGCAGGAAATTTGATTCACTTTTTGTTACTTTTACTGATTCTTTTTTTTTTGTGCCCAAAACTGAAGCAGCACAAAAAAGAAAAACTTTTAGTCGAAGGAAAAGGCACAAAAAGAGGGATGTCTCAAACTCAGCTGCTTTCTTTGCTTCCACGAATTCTCATATACCCCGAAATCTAAGGCCGTCAGTTAAGAATGGAACCTTCGGCGACCTTCTTCCGAGTTTCAACGCTGCGCGAAACGAGTCCCGATCGAGTCAGGGACCGTCGCCCGCCTGTCTGGGCCTGCACGAAACGAGTCCCGACGAGTCCAGGACCGTCGCCCACCTGTCTGAGGCCTGCGCGAAACGAGTCTCAACGCGTCCGTGACGTCAACGGGACGTGTGTGTGTGCGTGTGGGTTCGTGCGCTCACGAAAGGGAGAGAGGCATGACCTAACTGCGGAGAACTTTGGCTACGACGCACTTCTGGCTACGACGCGGCGGACCTTGCTACGACGCACTTGACGGCGGGTTGCTGCTGCGCACTTGCTGCCCTGGCGGGGAGTGAGGGAGAAAACGGACCCTATATAAGGCGGAGCGTGAGGCTGCTCCGTAGTTCTCTCGGATTTGACGACTGTATCGCAACCATGTAATTAAACCGTTCGTTACGTTACCAATTCTCCCACCTCCACTGGACCCCTGGGTTCTTCACTTCGGGGAATGGTCGTCGTCACGAGCCAGGAAGCCTCCGGACGTGCGGCTCAAACCCCGCCTCTAACAACTGGTTGGCAGCGGTTGGGATCGGACCATGCGACATCGTGCTACATCTGCGGGTGAGCGTTTGGACTTTGCTTTGAGATTCGCCAGGCTTCAGATTATGGGTAATTAATTTTGAACTGCTGGGAATCCTTAGGTTTTGACTCGTGCGCTAGGTTTGTGTACAACCTCGCGACAAGTTTTAGAACAAAGCCAAAGCTAAAAAGCAGCGATCATGGATCTAATGAGGTTACTGAGAACAGATTTATTCTGTTTATGTGAAGAATTGGGTGTGGAGGTGGAGCAAAAGATGAAGAAATCTGAGATCAGTAAAGCAATTTCAGAGAGCGCGGAAGCAGAGGAAATTAAAATTGCGTGGGAACTACTTCAGAACGCTAAAAGTGAGGCTGCAGCGAGAGAGGAACGAGAACGAGGAGCAGGCTGCAGCGAGAGAGGAACGAGAGCGGAGCAGGCTGCAGCGAGAGAGGAACGAGCGCAGGCTGCAGCGAGAGAGGAACGAGAGCAGGAGCAGGCTGCAGCGAGAGAGGAACGAGAGCGGGAGCGAGAGCAGGCTGCGGCGAGAGAGGAACGAGAGCAGGCTGCGGCGAGAGAGGAACGAGCGCAGGCTGCGGCGAGAGAGGAACGGGAGCAGACTGCAGCGAGAGAGGAACGAGCAGCGCTAAAAAGGTTAGAGTTAGAGATGGAACAACAGCGATTAAACTCACAGAACAGTAGAGTTGGGACTCCGGTACGAGCAAGTGAGACCGAGTCGTATCAAATGAAGAAGCTCCTGCAGCCGTTTAAAGTTGGGGAAGACGTGGGCCTATTCTTAGTTAACTTTGAGAGGACATGTGAGAAGTTGAGCTTCGCCCCAGAAACGTGGCCGCAACGGCTTTTGACTTTGTTGCCCTGTGAGGCTGCAGAGGTTGTCGCGCGCCTTAGTGCTGGAGACGCGGACGACTACGACAAGGTGAAGTCCAGCCTTTTGAAACGGTACCGCCTTTCTGCCGAGGCGTTCCGTCAAAGGTTTAGAAACGCATCCAAAAAGAGCAGCGAGGGCTACTCGGAATTCGCTTACGGGCTTAAAACCAATTTGATAGAATGGTTGAAGAGCGAGGAAGTGTACGAAAGCCGAGACAAGGTAGTCGAGTGTGTGTGCCTCGAACAGTTCTTTCGTAGCATTCCGCAGTCAGTCAAGCTCTGGGTGCAGGACAGGGTAGGAGTCGACTCTGTCGAAAGGGCCGCTGAGCTAGCCGAGGAGTACGCAACGCGTAGAAAGCTGAGCGGAGAGGAAAGCGAACCCGGCCGGAGCGATCAGCGCAAGACCTTCCGACAGGGAAACGGCTCGCGAGAAAACAGGCCCGAGAAGCCAGAAACAGGACAAAAGGTCCCAGAAAAGAGCGGAGATCCCTCGAACGGAGATCCCTCGAACGGAGACGAGGCGCGGAAAAGCCAAACAGGGCAGTTCGAGGCAAGGAAGCCGTTCCTGTGCTACAACTGTCAGGAGCCGGGACACATAGCGGCCAGATGTAACAAACCGCGGGTTGTGTTCTCGCACGTGAACGGTAGTGACGAGGACCTGGAGCTTCTTCGTCCCTATCTTCACGAGCTCCAGGTAAACGGAAAGCCGTGCAGGGTGCTTCGGGACAGTGCAGCGACGATGGACGTTGTTCATCCGTCGTATGTAACGCCATCCGATTTTACTGGAAAGGTAGTTTGGATCAAGCAGCTGCTCGAAAAGCACAGTGTCTGTCTGCCTATGGCGACAGTAAGGATAACTGGCCCGTTCGGAGAGCTGGTGACAGAGGCGGCTGTCTCGCAAACAGTCCCGTTGGAGTATCCCTATTTGTTTTCTAACCGGTCAGATTTCCTGCTGCGCGAAAGGGGTCAACAACTGGGAGAAGGACTAGTTCAGTCGTGTACGAGGTCCAAATCGCGTCAGCTCGCCCCTTTGTTAACGAGTGATCCAGAGCCAGAGGCAGCTGACGGGGAGCAAGCACTCCCAGAGTTGGAGGCAGAGAAACGGGATGAGGGGGACCAGGTTGTAGAACAGCCTGACCTCGTAGCACTAGAAAGCGTACGCCGTCCCAACGCGCCGGCGAAAAAGGCGGAGGAAGACGGGATCATTAAAAGATCTCTCGTAGCTCCGACGTCACGTAATTTTGATCGTCTGCTGCGAGTAGACAGAGTGTCTTTGACAGTCGAGCAGAAGAGCGACCCTAGTGTGTCAGGGTTTCGCGGTACAGCTCAGGAGATTGCTAGGACCAATGTGACGGGGCATGAAAAAGGCGGATTGTTTTATCGGCGCTATAAGGACCGCATTTTCACGTCTAGAAATCACGTGAAAATCGATCACTATGACTTCAGCGTAAGAAACAGGAAAGGCAAATTTAACGGCAATGCCGATGGGTTGAGCAGATTTTTCTGATATCACCAAAAGCGGTAGGGATGATCTCAGAGGTCTTCGTCATCCACGGGAATGAGGATCAAAGTGGGGGCACTTCGTTAAAACCCCAAAATGACCTCACAAATTGCGAAGAGTTTTTGTCTTTTGTATTTTGTTCATAGTGACCTCTTTGGAGAAATGAGTTTTGTTTTGGCGACAGCGGGTCAATTTGCATTGTTTTGGGCAAATTATGGTAATCCGTAGTCCAGTCTGGCGGGTCTCTGGCGAATTCCGAGCGTTTGACTGCGGTGTGGCGTGGTGTTGTGGGGGACGTTTCCGCTGATGCCTCCGTTGTGAGAGGTTTGGGAGTTTGTTTAGTGCTTGCAGCGTCTTCTCAAGGCCTACTCCAAGCCCACCTCTTCAGGCCAGCGATTGTACCACCGGCCATTCGAGGTTTCCCTGGCCCCGGAGGGGCTGTTAAGAATGGAACCTTCGGCGACCTTCTTCCGAGTTTCAACGCTGCGGAAACGAGTCCCGATCTAGTCCGGGACCGTCGCCCGCCTGTCCAGGCCTGCACGAAACGAGTCCCGACGAGTCCAGGACCGTCGCCCACCTGTCTGAGGCCTGCGCGAAACGAGTCTCAACGCGTCCGTGACGTCAACGGGACGTGTGTGTGTGCGTGTGGGTTCGTGCGCTCACGAAAGGGAGAGAGGCATGACCTAACTGCGGAGAACTTTGGCTACGACGCACTTCTGGCTACGACGCGGCGGACCTTGCTACGACGCACTTGACGGCGGGTTGCTGCTGCGCACTTGCTGCCCTGGCGGGGAGTGAGGGAGAAAACGGACCCTATATAAGGCGGAGCGTGAGGCTGCTCCGTAGTTCTCTCGGATTTGACGACTGTATCGCAACCATGTAATTAAACCGTTCGTTACGTTACCAATTCTCCCACCTCCACTGGACCCCTGGGTTCTTCACTTCGGGGAATGGTCGTCGTCACGAGCCAGGAAGCTCTCCGGACGTGCGGCATAAACCCCGCCTCTAACACCGACTACAGCCATCACTAAACTTCCACGAAGAGACCTACAGTTACAACAAAAGCCCAGGTTACCAGACATCGAACGCACCCTTGTAGCTCGAACATTGATCACTTATAAGATACACGAAAATTTACCTTTATTCCCTCTCACCTTCTCCCCCACCTTCAAACTGAACAACGAATCCGACCTTCACGTAGAGGGACTGGTAGTTTTCAAGACTGACCTTCCAAAAGCCCTACCTTCTTCTCCACTTGCTCGTCTTGCGGACAGCAACATCAAGAAGCAACTGTTGCTAAGTTCAAACAAGGGACTTCGTTAGATTGAAACATATGAGGTTGTTGTAAAACGCTCGTGGAATGTGGCATAACCCTTTAATAAAGTATAATAAAATAACCCCGTCCCTCCTTCCCGCATCACAGGCATTCGGCTCGTTTGATTATCCCACTACAAACAGGAATATGGTAAAACGCTGAGATTTTTAAAGGTGAATATATCAACAAATGGAACCTTGCTTCCGGTTGTTTTCTTCTCCTGGTGTCCTCTGTCACGGCATTCAAATTCGTATGGTGCCATTTGATGGGATATATGTATATATATATATACACTTTGTTCGATCTAACTAAATTTGGAAATGAGCAAAATACAAAACTAACGTATATATAACGATACGTTCCATTTTTCTAAGGTAACGGGAACGAGTTCCTTTTTCACGCATGGAACTTTTAACGGGAACGTGTTGCAAAAATCACAAGGAACGAGGAACGAGCTTTTTTTCCTCTTTTTGAGGAACGTGTACAACACTGGTTCAGGGTGAGTGTATGTATATGGACTCCACTCTTTATTTGGACCCGGTATTTTTTTTTTTAACCGGGGAAGTTGAAGTTTAAGATGTCAGATTATGGGAACAAAAATGCATTCGTAAAAGTATTTGAAGATGTTAACTTACTCTGGTTATATTTTTATATCGTATATAAACACTTTCTTAAAAGTGTAATTGGATTTGTGATTAAATACATTTTGATCGAAGTATTTTTTACTTGTATTTATACATCTTTGGAATTAAGTTTTTTGCCCATCCCTGATTTGAATAATAGTTACGACCGATCGGCAAGAAATTTGTCAGTGCTGTTTGGTGTCTAGCGAAAACCTGATATCACATTATAAAGATACGAATCTCCGGATTCTGTGCTGTTTTTAGGTGTGTGCGAATGCCGGTCGAAATCGAATAGTAGTGCGTCATTCGCAGTGTTGGCGGTAACATGTTACAAGTGACGGAGTTATTGGTAACGCGTTACTTTTTGCAGTTAAGTATAGTAACGTGCTCGTTACTTTTCCAAAACAGTAACGGGTAACGTACTTACGTTATTTATTTCAGGTAACGGGTAACGTATGCAGTCACTTTAGTCGTTTCATCTTCTTCCCAAGACCTAAAAAAAGTACACTTAATTTTTTTTTCGTGTTTCTGTACTTTGTTTTAGCTTAAGTCCGGCCGCAGTCGACGCTACGAGCAGATAGGAGCAATCAGACAGCATATAATGTTTCTGTACGTGTTTTATCATCGCGGAACCAATCATAAACATAAAAATCCCAGTGACTTGCGCTTTTGACGCTGCTTCATTCGTCCCATTAGCTCGTAGTGACGGCTGCGTCTGGACTTAAGGTGAAACGAAGTATAGGCGCCCCCCAAGTTATTAATTATTGTACTCATTCCACATACCTTTAAAATGTTGCCTGGCTTTTCCACACGCAAAGTGTCCCACTTTAGAAAAACCCCAACGCCCACGCCATTCGTCCCAGTGTAAGAAACCGCTTTTACCGTCAATTTATAATAAAAGGTAACGCAAGAGTAATGTGCATTACGTTTTATCGGTAACGTTAAAGGTAATACGTTTTTTTTATTTGGATGTAGCGTAGGTCGGTAACGCGTTCCTTTATTTTGCAAGTACTGAGTAGCATATTTCGTTACTCTTTTTTTGGTAACGCCTACAACACTGGTCATTCGTAACCTTCACGGTGGAACAAGGAAAAGCCACGGCAGCCGTTTTCTTTATAGCAGTGCTGAAGACAGGGCTGACACTGCATGCGCTATTCGAATCCGAACCGGTATTTGCACACGTCTAACTGTTTTAAATGTCCCTTATCAACGGTTCGCTGTCTGTATTTTTGTGTTTTTTTATTGCACTTACGTATCAGATTATCAGTTCCCGCGTGTATTTAGAAGGTGGCATTAGTGTACAAAGGCGACAGTTTATGTTGTGACGCACATACTTGTCGACTTGTGTCTACGCAGAGTTCACCAGCAAAGAGAAGCGCCTCGCAGCGCGTCCTCGCGTTAGCAGTCACCTTGAAAACGTTCCCAACTTTCACAACAATGGTTTGCGCAGAGGAAGCAGTTACAACACAAACTTCACGTGCGGATGGAAGTCAACAATCAGTCGGCATATTTCGAGCCAACGAAGGAAACCATAGATTACATTCCAGTGCTAAGAACGCGTCCCTAAAGCTAACAAAGTGTTCAAAATGTAGAAACCTGAATCGGAACTCAACAACGGTTTATGTTAGCACGCAGCACGCAAATTCCCTACGTCAGAATGCCACCGAAGCCGAGATATGTTGTCGAGTTACAACGAAGGATATAACATCACGGCAGCACAAGTTTCGAAACATCTGCAACAAGCATTGTGTCCACAGCCCGGAACCGAATCGAAACAAGAAGACCTTGGATTTTTTGTTTGTTTTTTGGTGGAAGAAACAGGAATTTCACATTTCCAAGCTGTCAGCTGCAGGTGCGGAGTCCGCGTAGATTCGCACGAACGCTCCTGTGCCAAATTATCCGCGAGCGCTTCTCGCGTTACGTTTGTATTATCCTGAAGAACTGCGAAGTATTTGCCAAGGTCAATGCTCTACTATGAAAAACAGCACCAAATGCAGTTCCGTTTCTGAGACGCAGTTCCCTAGAATAACCAAATAATAAAACACTTTTTGCGCCCCTCGATAAAACTCAGCAGAAGCCTAAAGGAAGTGGCCTCAGATGTTTACAGTTAGATGGGGCTTCGTGTTTTGAACGCGAGAACAAACACCTCTCAAGTTCAGTGCGTGCGCAGCCTTAAAACGGCAAGGTCCTTTTGCAGCTGTCAAACTTTAGAACTTCCAAATACAGCTCCGAGCAAATCTTCGAGAGTTACGAAAAATAGGCTGCACCTTGTTGCGATGTTTATTTCCGGTGAGTATCTGCTTATATTTTTGTTAATTTATTTAGTTTTGTAATAATGTGGCTATCCCAGTAAATAGCCTTTATAGTCAACAACACGATGAGAACAGCGATGAGGAGCTCTCGAAGGTCCCGCCCGTCGCTTGACGATTGGTTCGCAGACGATGTGAAGCTCACAAGGGACATAAAGCCGAAATTCTTAAAAATAGTAGAACAGGGCATTCGTGTGCCTGTCCAACACTATGCCTGCAGTGAGCTGGGCTACCACTTGCTCATTTGCTAGCTAACGTAACGTTGATGGAACCTAAACGAAGTGTCAGTGTTGTCCGCCGGTAAGCAAGGTGAAGAGCGAAATTTAGCGAAACATGTTCTGACCTTTCCGCGTTGTTTATATTTCATGAAAACTAACACATTCATATGATCACACCTTTGTGCTTAAAGGAGCTGTGCAAAAATTTTAACGCTGGAAGAATTTGCATCTTCTACTTTTGGCATTGTTTATCTTGTCACAAAGGACAGAAAACACATCTCCTTCCTTCGAAATGCTGAGATTCCACCGCGTAGTCACGAGGCAAAAATTAAAATATTTCCCGACCTGCAGCCGCGAGCGGCGGCCATGAGAAACACGCGGCGTGACGTCAATGGGGGACTTGTAAAAAGATAGGAAGTTGTGCAAATACCTGCTAGATAAAACATATTTTTTTTTAAATCTTGTCGTTTCAACATAAATATAAACGCGTCAAAAACCTGGTATCATCGAAAAAAACTTTTATTATACGGAGTTTTAGTGGCGCCATCTATCCGAGGTCAACAAAACCGTCAGCTCTATGTGCTACTGGGAACAGCTCCGAGAATGAACGCTTCTATTCCACGCTTTAAATGTCGTTTCCAATATTGTGACATCGAGGTCTGCTGATTGGTCGACGCTCTGTCGCACTTTTAGTATGCGCTCTAACCGCAGGGGGAATATTCGGCGCTGGCGGAGGCTTTTGTTCCGCCCATTGGCCAAACTCTCTCAATATACGGCTCTGCCTGGCTGTGGAACACGTGCTGACGGCTAGTTTCCACGGTGCGTCCACAACGTGCATTCCACACCACCAAATCTGCCGTTCTTAGTAGACAATAAGAGTGAGGTCTTTCTGCGCATACACTGTGAATAATATACTTAGTTATGACTTCCGAGTTAGTGACACGTATGTAATTGAATTGGAGACACGAACGAGTTACGGACCATTGAGAAAGACACTTCATCGGACGACGTAAGAGGATCAAGAAGATTACACGATTATTTTTAAACGCACATTCAAGGGTTCGATAAAACGACTGAATGTCAGTCCAAGGTCTTATGCTTCAATAATGTGAGAAATAATGATGATGACACTGCCACAAAATCGAATCTTGGATTATCATCGGAGAAGAAATTTTACTGCAATCATCGAGCAGACTACAGCAGAAGAGAAACTAAAACGATTACCCTACTGAAAAAAATTATATGAATCTATTTAAGAACTGATATGAAATATCCAAAAACTGATATGCGACATATGAAACTGATATGAAATACCCAAAAACTGATATGCGATATATGAAACTGATATGAAATATCCAAAAACTGATATGCGATATATGAAACTGATATGAAGTACCCAAAAACTGATATGTGGCATATAAGAACTGATATGCAACATATGCCAACTGATATGAATGTGTCCAATATACATATCAGAAATAATTTGATATAATGTTTTTCAGTATACGACTTGCCGCAGTGGAGCGGCTTGATTTACTGGCTTTCAAAAATTACGCCATGAGCGTTTACTTTTTTTAAGAGATTCATCCAATGAGCCGTTCAAATACTCTCAGAGGTATGACATTACTGAAAAAATCCAACATGCTGAGAATATTATTTATTGCTTAGGTGGTCACCGAAAAACTCCGTACTTACAAAACGACCTGCATAAAGGCGGAAACGCAGAGCTCAGAAGTAGTTATTGGGTGTGCTGTTGTATTCATGTTTGTTGTGCCGTGTATGTGTATGCGCTCAATGTATATATTCAGCTGATGCTAGTGGTATGCGTAATGTATCTAGATGGTGGCGTGAGTAAATACAAATAGTTTTGTAGCACATGTATTGGGTGGTACCTAGCGCCACCTAGCCTACTGTAACTGATATGCGGCATATGAAACTGATATGAAATAATAAGATCTGATATGAAAAAGGTGTCCAATAAACATATCAGAAATAAATTCATATAATTTTTTTTCAGTAGGGTATGAGTTTCCTCTCAGTGACAGTTTAAAATTTCGAAATAATTGACTGGAATCTCAATTCATCGACGATCGCAAACCTTTTAATATACTTTATATAAGAGAACATACTATCTGCATCAGCGCTACAGAAAGATGCAACGTTGCAGAACCTGACTACATCCTTGGCAACTCTAGAAGATGCAGAATAGAAGAATTTCGAACAGATTTCCATCAGCGCAAAAACAAAAGTGAACCCTTGACCACTGACTTGAAATGTTTCTAATGCATTATGAAAGGCCACCGTACAAAAGACTGCGGACGAAGGGTCTTGTGCCCTACGTCCGCAGATAGAAGAGTAATAGAAGACATGCTTCCGTAAAGTGCGACTTAACCAGACATCAAAAGAAAAAACCGAGGCGAGAAGTCCAACACATGCTTTTCAATTTAGTGATGGGGCGAACTTTTGCCGAATTGAAAATTCGGCGCCGAATCTTGGGATTCGGCAAGGCCGAATTTTTTGCCATACTTTTTAAAGGTTCGGCGAAAATTCGGCAAAAATGCATTGTTGCGGACCTAAAAGTTATATAGTTTTTTCGTGCGATAAACGCTTGACATACATGATTGCGCGAAGTTTGCGCGTGTGCCTTGGACTCCCCCGCGCAACATCTAGTGACCTCGTCATTGCTGAGGCCAAGGAACCTCCAGTACCTGTTCTCCGGGAACAAAAACATGCCGTCACTATCTTCGATTGGCTTCACACTCACATGCCCGACCCTTGTGCCAAAAGATACTGCGACGCACGGAGTCTAACTTTCACCGTCTCCTCGTCGCACTACCCGTCGCAGCACCCCATCAAGCGCATTGGCTTCCAAGTCTAATCAACCCTCCGTGGACAATTCCGCCACTGGAGATCCAGACCGAAATTCCTGGTCTTGGATCAAAATCTTCGGTGGCCCCCATGGTGGCGAAGACAATGTCGCTCTCCCATTTAGAGGCACGCTACAAAGACGACATTCATATTTACACAGACGGGTCAGCATCTAACAAGGGATCAACATCTGCTTACTCAATCCCGATGTTAGACACATTTAAATGTTTTCGATTGTCACATCATACATGCTCGACGTCAGCGGAGATACATGGAATACTTTCAGCATCATCATTCATTGAAACATTCGTTACACCATCAAACTGGGTTATTCTAACGGACTCAAAATCATCATTAAAGTTATTACAGGGCATGCACCTTCGTACTTCCCAGGCGACCATTCTATATCGGGTGCAACTCACGTTAGCACAAGCTCGACTCCACGGACATAACGTCAGGCTACAATGGATACCGAGCCACTGCCAAATCGCCGGAAATGAAGAGGCTGATCACCTGGCAGCTCAAGCTTACGATGGTGACGCAATGGAAGCGACATCCTTTACCTCTGGAGATGCAAAATTCATCCTTCGTCACTTACGCCACCTACGTTGTCGGAAGTGCTGGCTAAGGGACACTTCAACAGAGACTCTCCTACCATATATCGACCCGGATTTTGAGCTTCCGCCGCACACCGGGATGAAAAGGAAATACGGCGCATTAATCCATCGACTCAGACTTGAAGTGGCCTTTACTAACAGCTTTTTATTTCGAATTAAACGCCGTGATTCGCCAAGATGTGACTGTGGAGAACCATATCAGGATGTACAACACATCCTCCTGGACTGCGAACGCTTTCGACATGAAAGGCGCCGGATGGAGATTCGCCTTCAAATATTAGATGATAGATCCCTGTCTCTGACCAAGTTGTTGGGGCCGTAGCCGACGCGTAAAAAACAAGACAGAGCAATGAATATCATTCATGACTTTCTAAAGGACACTAGAATCGTGTGTGATTATTAAGTGCGAACGTGCGTCAGTTTCAACGGGAATGACTATGTATGCAATTTAGCAAATGGGTGCACGACTCCCAAACGGTCGTTTTATTCGCAATTGTAATTAAACTTGTTTGTACTTTTTTTTACGGTTATATTTTATGTATTTTATCTTTATTATTTTCCTTTTATGTTCTTCTTTTCATTCATATGCTGTATATTGTTACTCACTTTCTCGTTATGGAGTAGCCAGTGTCATTTAAAGAAAACCAACATCTCCATAATAAAGAACTTATCTCTCTCTAGTTATTATTAAATGAGGTGATATTCTACAAGAAAACTGTATCGGTGTCATTTGTGTGTGTTTACGGAGATTTTAAAGTAACTTTTTTGCAGAAGTGGTGTGACAACGTGGTTGGGTAGTAGCGGACGCAGTGAGCTCAGTCACGATACGCGAGTTAGGGTTTCGAGGCCTCATCAGCGGAAGCCTGCATGTGTGTATTGTCGAAATAAAGGCGGTAGCCCTGTGTTCTATACTTTCTCTGCGAGTCACCGTTTCGTGCGCGAAAATGAATGAAACGGCTGCTGATCCTGCACTACAAGAGATAACAATATTATTGTAAATATGCATTTTTTTTTCATTTGAGTAACTTTAGCTTTGCATGAAAGTGTGCGTTTCATATTCGCGACGTCTCATTTTAAACTTTTAAAATTCCGGTTTCTGATGTTGGGACACACCGGACGTTTAGGGAGATGGGAAGAGTTAGGAATGTCGGATGTGCAACGTCGAGCATGATAGTCTTATGCGGATAGATGAAAACCTCGAAATAACGCTAATTGAAAAGCAACACTAGTTTGTTTTGGCACAAACTACTTGTGAGCCGAATACAGAATGGCTATAATGGCGAGGAGTGCTTTAAAGTACTTGTCAGTCAATGTTGCAACTACCTCGTTGTATCACTGGAAATATCAAATAAAAATCACATTATCCAGAATGTATCGCGTCATTTGTCACTTGCGCAGTGGACTGCGTCGTTTTTGCGTTGATTTATGGTCGGTCTTCCGTTCTTGAGGCAGAAAATATTGAAAAAAAACAAACACAAAGGCTCTTTGTCAAACACACAGTTACCATGTCGCCTACTCCGCACCTCGCCGAAATCGCTGGTTGTACTACACTGTACGATGATAAACACATGACCGCAAGGCGTCCATTTGCAATCCATTGCCCCGTCGCGTTCTCGCGCGTGCACAGACGTTTGCCGAATTTTTGACGAATCTTTGCCGAACATTCCTGCAAAAGTTCGGCATCTGCCGAACTTTGCCGAATCTGAAGTTCGGCAGATTCGGTCCATCACTATGCATGGTTGATCAAGAAACATGCCTATTGGACGGAAACCAGATACCTTGTCACAAACTTTCAGGTCTTGAATTAGAGGAGAGAACGCTTCTATTTACATACAAAATGTAATGGACTCCGGCAGCCAACGGTCATTTGTCCGAAAAGATGTGCCCAGACGTGTAGATTGAAGGTTATAGGGTCCATTGATATCAGTATTAGCGGTTTTGGGGTCGGCAAGCCAATGCAAACAAATATGCAAGAAGGCTGGCAGAGTTGAATGTTAGAAGCCAGTTTTATCAAGGCGAGTACACAATTCAAGCGGGAAAAATGCCTCCTTATCTGCAAGGACACTAAATAAATCTCCTTTACACAACGCCTCTTAAAACAAAAACAAAAAACAACTTGCAATCTTTTTTTTTTTCGAAAAGAACAAGTAAAACTTTTGCTACCAACTTACTGCTCGGAACTGATTAACCGCGGAAACTTCTTATGACTTAAGACGTCCAAAGTCAAGATCAAACATTACTAGTTATGAACACTCGTCTGGGATGGACGTTCCAAGGACCGACTAAGCAAGTTCGCGCATGTTCCCTTAAACGGCGTTTTCACTTCATGAGCGCGCGCGCATAGCAGCTCCGCCGGGTGGTGCACGAAAGCACCCGATGTCACAAACCCCGTATCAAATGCCCCGCGGCGAACAACCCGGCCTTTTTGCCCCGCTTTCAAAATGCCCCAGTTTCAAAAGCGCATGACGCGAATGCCCCGTGTCAGGTGGCCGGGTCCTCAGCGCGAGGGCGGAGAATTCTGCTTTAACTAAGAGACAGCAAGTGTGCACGCGAGCTGTGTAACAATCATGCCGTACCCGGGACTCAAGTAAGGAATAAATGGATAAAGCTTCCCCTTCTTCAGGCGTACGCTATACATGTTCACATCTTGTGACGACGGTTCTGTCAAAACTGTTAACCCACAGATCATGGCGCCGTACTTATTACATATACAGCACCAAACACCACTTCCATTCTTACGTCGTGCTAAAAATATTTGCATCTATCTATGTAGATGGTCTATAATTCTTCGTCTGAGTATACCTCCATAACAGCATGGGTGCATCGCAGGTTATGCAGATTTATGCAGTTATTACTTGTAGTACGTCATTCTAGGTTTTTCTGCGGTTCAAGTTTCTTTCACTTAAAAGAGCATTTGTAGAACTTCAGCGGATTAGGTAAAGACACAGAACAATGCTGGTTGAAGCGCGAAGATTGTGGGACGGGGGCATTATGGACGGGGCTTTTGGCACCGGGGGGAATACGAGACGGGGTAATTGAACGCAGGGTTTTTTAAACGTGGGGCTAATGACGCGGGGCTTTTGCGACGGGGATTCTGCACGCGGGGCAATCGTGCTACACCCGCTCCGCCCAAACTATCGCGCTCGCTCTTACAGCTTCTCCCTCACTCGAACTTACGATAAAATGGAGTGCGGGTATCTTCTTAGCCCAACGGAGCTCGTGACGAGACATAAATATGCCTCATATCCAAAGAAGGGTGAGATACACGTATCCATCGGCAAAACACTTTTAGATGTTTCTACTTAAACAATATCAGCCCGAAACGACGTTCGTAGGAGCACGTGCCTCTTCTCGCATCCTCCCTTTGAATTCGGCAAACTCGCTCGACGCCAAAGCCTCCGCCTCTTTCTGTAAGTTGAAAAGGACGTTCGTCTCCATTACCCGGGACGTCCGACGTTCTTAGTAAGTATTTCCTCCCGTGAATTGTTTAGAGTTTCCGTCTCGCATTGATCTCCAAAGTCGGCTCAGCGCACGCGGGCCAGTGCCTCGAACCATTCGGTCGCGCTTTAGTCCCGCGTGTCCCCGGGGAAGCAGTTGTTCCTGGGAGAGCAGTTGTAGTGTGCATGTTGCTTGCTAAAGTCATTGCGAATTTCTTGCTCCCCAGCGTGCTGGAAACTGGAGGAAGGTTAATTGGGATTGCGTGTTCTGCATTAGAGGTGCGCGCATAACAGCTAGCCGCCAGGCTTAGCTGAATTTTATCAAAGTCCTTGTTGCCGCCGAGTGCTGCTGAGAGAAACTCAGTTTCAGGTAGTTCGTGTTTTGTTTCGAGCGGTTTGCTCTCATTCCTACACTTAAGAGTCCAGGGCTTTTCTTTTTAGCGCGAGGAAAGCTAAGAACACAACAGCAAAAAAGCAACATAAAATCACCCAAAACCCCGAAAATGAAGAAAAAAAAACTGTTCCACATTACTTTAAAAAACAAAAACACCTTACTTGGGTGTTTACCATAAGGCTATCGCAAATATGCTTTAAAAAACGTATTTCCGACTTAAGTTCAGTAAATTACCTTCTTTTGCGGAAATAGCTTTTAACCATTTTAGAATTTCCAAGTTTCGGGCGATTTTCGGTTGGATTTTGCACGTGTGCTTTTAATAAAAGGTTGAAACACGTGTGCAGGAAAACTTCGTGTTGTCTCCCCCTCTTATCCTTGTTAAATTGGTGGCGCTTTATCGTGGGTTGTCACTCCACTCTGTTCTGTAAGGTGTCCTGCTATTAGTGTAGAAGTGGCTTGTTAGTCACCCAAAAAATATACGAAAAAACAAAACAAATCAAGTGACAAAAATACAACTCCCCTATGATTTGTCAGCGGTAAACACGTCAAGAGAAAGCAAATAACTGAGAGAATGAATACACCCATTTGCCAGCTGGTACATGTTTTTACTGATCAATACAAACATGCGGACGTTAGCTAACGTGGCCGAATTCAAGCTGTCGGTGGAGTGCTCTTCCGACAGGAGGGAAAGATTGAGCGGTGCTATAAACATATTTTTGTCTGGTGTCCTGCATCTAAAACAAGCAAAAAAGTATGTTTTAGTTTCCCTTCTCATTACAAAAGACGGTGGCTATTTAAACGCCACGGATTACCAACATTTCTACCTCGGGTAATTGTAACAATCTGACCAAAGATATTTGTCCTATCGAAGAAACATGAGTGACTGAATCTCCCTTTTTAAACTGCCTTAAATTCCGGTAATAATTTATATAACTATATAGTCAACCTGAAGCCCGAATCGTGGCGGATTGTTTTATGGCGAAACAGACAATCTAAAGCTATTTATAAAATTTTTTTCTGCAATCTTTATTAATGCCTTAGTTAACCGGTCTATTCGTGCCAAGCTTCAATTTTAAATATGGTTAGCATCCAGGGCGGAAAATGAGTGTCACTATGAGCTGCATATGTTTTCCCACTGTAAACAAATACAAAATGAAATACCATCTAATCGTATAAAGCCTGCTTACAAATAAAAAGTGAAATAAGAGTGCTACGTCGCTGCACCTTATTTCAACCTATATCCATTCACTGATAAGCTGACAG
Organism: Ixodes ricinus; assembly: GCA_037355805.1. Classification (NCBI taxonomy): domain Eukaryota; kingdom Metazoa; phylum Arthropoda; class Arachnida; order Ixodida; family Ixodidae; genus Ixodes; species Ixodes ricinus. The sequence goes on from JAZHYW010014261.1 coordinate 61,517, forward strand.
GGCGATAGAATCTACGTGGTCATTAGACCTGTCATACGTCGATTTTTCGTCCTGTGATAACACTCCTGCCCATAGCCATGCACATGGTGAGGGATCGAGTGATGAAAGGCAGGTGGTTGATTGGACCGGCGAGCGCGTAACTCTCACCGCACTGCGGCTACAACATTATCGCGCCACCGGATAAGAAGAACCAGGACGCAATCACTAAACGTTGAATGCCGTCACAATTGCACTTTTCTGGATTACGCTAAAGACTGCCTAGACTTAATCACTGATATTTGTCAAAGTCGCAGCCTTAAGGGATGCTACGCCACCCAGCGGAAATGACGTGAAGTAGAAGAGCGGGACCATGGCGGGGCGCCATTGCCAGTGACGTCAAAAATTGGTCAGGTGGGCGGGTCAAACGATATGGGAGAGGGAATTTACCTCCCCTTCCACCTGAATTGTTTACTGGCAACCGGCCCCCCCCCCCCCCCTCCGGCCCTTTTTCGTTCCGACATCACGTGCTACCATCAATCTAACTGGATGGATGGATGGATGAATGGATAGATACGGCTGAACCCTTTTAATCGGGCAGCGGTTTGATCCACCTAGCCAAAGCTTTTAATTTTACAATTCACTAATCTACGAACAAAAATAAGTAAGGTTAGGTTTTTGACGGTATATTTCTAAATTCGAAATAAAACGAACAGGGTAAAGAATCCCATATCGCTGCTAAGCTCGAGCATTCATTTAAAATTCTCCACAACCGAAAGTTCAAACCCGTGTGACGGTTATGCCTTTTCACAACCCAATGCGCGCACTTTTCGCCCAACGGATTAGAAGGAAAATACTCTAAAACTTTTACCTTCCCTCTACTTATGTGATTAGTCCGACAACTTGTTCTTTGTGAACTCCGGTCTCCCAACATATATTTCTCCGTCGCGGTCTTTAAAACCCAAAGCCTTTTCTAAGTCGGTATCGCCTTGGGCCACTGCAGGGTGAAACCCTTTACAATAATATATTAAGTGTGCAGTCGTCTCCTTTTCCTTTCCACATGCTCCGCATTCTGGTATAGAAACACTGAAAAAAGTATAGGAACACTAAATTACGAATTACTTTTTCTGAAAGTAGATGAATTCGTGATTTAGTGTTCCTATACAAAGTACTATATGCACTTATTGACTCCCATTTGTTACTTGTTAAGATTTTGTTTCATGTTCCCCGACGACAAAATAGGCACAAGATACTTTTTTTACCCACGCTCCTCAGAATCTGAAACTTTCATGATTCGTATGCAATTTCTCTACGATAAGTCAAATAACGCTGATATCGATTGTTTTATGCCCTTTGAAATGTTTAAACAATGTGTACAATGAATATCTGCTCATTAGGTTGTTACCATATTTGTTTATTTTATTTTTATTGATATAGATCATGCGCACGTGCGACCCTATTTAGGCAAATTAGTTCGGAGCACGTGGAGCGAAAGCTCGTGGTGCAGAACCCAGGGATCCTCGGTTCAATTCCCACCCCTACCCGTTTCGATCTGGATGAGTATCGTACATGCGTGCGGTCGTGTATCATCACTGCGTGATGTACGTTAAAGACCCCAGGTTAGCAATTATATGGCACTGGCTAAATCTTTCATCTACATCTGAGAGACAAGTCGCCCGTGGAGGCAGACTAAGTTCAGGCTGTATAAATATACGCACACACACACCCCTTTTCGGCCTTTAAGCTGTTTGGGAGCACCATAAATAAAACTAAATCAAAATGTCCTGCTATTTTGCTTTGCACACCCTAGTTCGCAGCACTCCTGCCTTGTTCTCGAACAGCAACGAGCGTCCCTGTAGAATTGCCATAGATACTTTCCCTTGCAATATCCATCTTACATTTCCTATAAGTGTTCAGAGCCGATTTTGTCTGCACCTCCGCTTCTAATATTTCCCTGCCGCTTCAAGTCTCTTCTTGAAGAAGCGATATAACAAGTTTTGTACTTTCAGTAAATATAACTTAGAATCATTCCTCCACGTTCATAACCTATTAATCACACGTTAGTTTTGTTGTTGTTTTTTCTCCACGCAATAGCAGTCGCAAAAGATTAATCGGGAAAAACGATCCGCGTTCACCCCCTCAACTCGCAGCCAGAATACGCGACAACGTGATCTCTATCCTGCGTCAACCATTTTGTGTTATACATTGTCAAGCCTAGCGTAGCTTCCACTGTGCAGCAGTCCAGCACTACTGCGAGAGCGCGGGACTTTGTGTTTTGCGCCTCATTTGCATGCGCTCGCGCAATTAGCTTTGACAGAGTTGGAGCACTGTGGAAGCTAAGCTAGCTTTGATAACGTAGCGGAAGATAGTTGACGGCGGCGGCATTTGGCCGCCGCCATGTCTTTGCGAGCTCAGTCCTCGTGTAGGGTCGGTGCCACTTTTTCAGAGCAGTCTCTATGGCAGTTTTCCCACTGAGTTGCTCTAGCAACGTTGCACCGTTTGCAACGTATACAGATGATGAGGCATGGCGCCTCACTGGTGCCTTATGCATGCAAGCGTGTGCAGCGTGCGCGTGAACGTAGCTTTGGCAAGCTTACAATCGCACGGGCATGCCCGCACGATTGTAAGCTTGCCAAAGCTACGTTCACGCGCACGCTGCACACGCTTGCATGCATGGGGCACCAGTAAGGCGCCATGCTCGCAATTGTCTATATACGATTGCAAACGGTGCAACGTTACTAGAGCAACTCAATGGGGAAACTGCCATAGAGACTGCTCTGAAAAAGTGGCACCGACCCCTACACGAGAACCGAGCTAATGGCGATCGCAACGCCGCCATTACTCCCGCAGCGGCCACTCGGCGAACTGCACGAATGCTTGTATTGGTTCGGGAGTATCGCATTCGATAGCGTTTGCTGTGACTCGTCTATTTTGGCTTCAATCGGCCATTTTAGCACCGAAACATATACGGTGGAAAGGGTTTAAGGGATGCCAACCAATCTTGCGCCAACCCCCTTGTCCCAAGCGGACGCGACGCGAAATACTACCGAAGTTAGGACACGCCCAGGTCGGGACGCGCTGCCTTAAATCACCGGTGAGACATGGCCATATAAAAACAATATTAATTGCGCCACAAAACCTTGTAAAGATTTTAGAAAACATCACGCGCCTGTCATTTTGTACTAATGTCCTAAAAAAGTTCCTACAAAAAGAGCTTTTTGCCTTTGTTTTTACGCGAAAACATGCTTCTAAAAAACATGCTTCTAAAAGCTCATGGTGACCGCAATAAAGAAAAAGTATGAGTTGCCATCTTGGCACCTTGAGTCTGGGAGTTTCGGTACTCTGGAAACATTCAGTGACTCTAGCAGTAGCTATGTAAAGCAACTTGCAAGTTTCAACTCGTCGCTGAAGGGTGGCCCTGTTACCGTATTTAGCTCGGTCTCGGTGGACGCCAGCAACCAAGGTTCCAAGGGGGTCATTTCCTAACTGAGTGTTTTAGTAACGTTGAAACGGGTCGACTGCCCGCCGCCATGCTTCTGCGCGTGCGGGCACTCCCGTGCAGTTGCAAGCTTGTCAGAGCTATATGTAGATGCGCACGCTGCACTTGCTTGCATGCATGCGCTACCAGTGGGGGGGGGGGGGCTCTATGCTTGCAATTGTCTATAGACCATTCCAGAAACGGGCTTCTGGTCGGTGCCATTTTCAGAGCTCGTACATATACGCCGCGTGCTTCGCTCGCTTTCCGAAGCGATGACCATGCGCGTGCTGGACTGTGATGTTTCCACGCTTTGCTGTTTATCATAGCCACGCGCTACGGTTGACAGAGCACAGGGAACGGGCTGAATTATTCGGCACCGATTGTCTCGAGACCAAAGCAAATGCTCACGTAGTGATCGTGTCCATTGTATGAGCCATATTTAAAAGGGGACGTTCAACGATATTGGGCAGGAATGTTTCTCACTTTACACAATTGCTTCGGCACTAGTGGCACCCAACGAGCTTGAGTGAACTTAGAGCGGTAAACCAGCGACCAAAAATGGCACTCCCCCGGCTGCCGCCATCTTGACCGTTTGCCACATTAGTGATCACGTGACTTAAAGATGGCTGCGCGCATAGGTGCGCCAGATCAGAATTGCCAGATTACGGTAAGCACGGACGCGTTCCAAAATTCATTTGATCTCACTCTAGGGCAAATATTTTATACCTTGGCGTTCGAAAACCTACCCGCGTCCAGTTACTCTATCAGTCTTGTCACGTGACATGACCCACCGGCGTAACTCAGAGCCATTCGAGTAAGATTGGAACGCAACCCCAGAGGGCCCCCTGCTTACCGTGATCTGACCAATCTGATCTGGCCCACCTTCTGGGCGCAGCCATCTTAACGTCACGTGATCACTAATGTGGCAAACAGGCAAGATGGCGGCAGCCGGAGGTGCCATTTCCTGCAGTAGGCTTTGGGTTGCGGTTTACCGCTCTAAGGTGATACTCAAGCTCGTTGGTGGCACCCACATATACTCGAACGCAACGCCACTGACCGAGAAGCTTCTTTTTCGCCGCGTAATTTCAAGGATAAGCGCGGACGCTTTCTTTCCGTCTCTCGTTCACAAAACTCGATGACGAAGTTGTGGGGATCGCATTGTTCGCGTTGTCCACAATGTGATCGCGGATTTCATCTACAACCTTGGCAATCCCTAGGTGGCGATATTTAAATGCGGCTCAGTCATCCGGTGGACAAACACAGCGTGAGCATTCGATTTGGGCTCGTGACAATTGATGCCTCAACTTGAATTCCGCTAGTGGCTCGTGCCCAACCGCTGCGATGACGGGAATAGCCGAACCTTAACAACGTGTGGAAATCAGCGCGTGCCGTGCGCTATGCCAACCTCGTCCAGTGGCTGTGGTAAATATCACTGTCATATAATCCGAACATGATTGTAAACCTGAGATCAGGGCAGAGAACACAACAGAAGGTAGAAAGAGGAGAACGTCTCAACTCAGCTGCAAAGTTTATTTCGCACACGCCTTATACCACAATTCCAACGCTGCCACACAATAAAAAAAAACAAATTGACAAGTGGACAATGACATTCGAACACCTTCTCTGTCTTCTTGATCTCGTCTGCAGAAACACCACATAAGAGTCACATTGTAGCACAATCACCGCCACCCGGCGAACGTCGGTGAATCACGTTCGCCGGGTGGCGGTGGTTGTGCTAGAATGTGGCCCTTTGTGTGAGTGTTTCGCAGACGAGGTCAAGGAAGATAAGAGAAGGTGTACCGAAATGTCAATGTCCGCTTGTCAATTTTTTTTTTTTTTTTTTTGTGAGACGGCGTTGGAATTGTGGTATAAAAGGCGTGTACGAAATAAACTTTGCAGCTGAGTTTGAGACGTTGCCTCCTCTTTTTCTACCTTCTGTTGTGTTCTCTTCTGCCCCAGTCTCAGGTTTACAATCATGTTCAACTTACACCAGCTCGCCTGCACTCTGACTATTTTTTCATATAATCCGACTCCAGAAAATGTGGCCGCTTGTTCTGGCTGAGAAGTCAGGCGGGGTAAACGCTGCTCTTTTAGGGGCGAATCTCTTAGGGGCTAGCCATGTCCGTATGTCCGTCCGGCGTCCGGTGCTCGTGCTCCTGCTCGCGAGCCTCACGAGTACGTGAGCACGTGCTCACGTGCTCGTGCAGGGCAAAAAAAAAATAATGAAAAAAAGAGATGAAAAATTATGTTTGCGCATGCAGTCGATAGGATTCGAACCTGTGCGGGGAGACCCCAATGGATTTCTAGTGCACCGCCTTAACCACTCGGTCATGACTGCGGGACGAGTAGGGGGCTCTGAGATGTGGTTGTAACTCAAGAGCTGGGGATGTCATGGGTGAAACGTTGCATGTAGCCGCTCAACGTCTATACAGGAGAGGGCGCTGCGGTCAAATGCGTATATAATCGCGTTAAACTTTGCATGCATTGGCTCAACGTTTATAGACGAGAGGGCGCTGCGGTCAAATGCTCAAATGCGTATATAACCACGTTCCATACCACACATTCTCTTTCTGACATGGATGAAAACGAACGAAAGGCTCGGTATGCTGTGGCTCAGCGTCTACGCAGACAAGCACCACCAGAGCTTCGCCCCAATCAACATCATTCACCACGTAAAGATGCGGTCAATTTTTTTTTCGATTTTTTATTTTTTTTGCCACTGCTACTGCTTGGAGAAAAGAAAGTAACGCGTGTTTTATAGGTTATGGATATCAAGGAATAATTCCAAGCGGTATCTACTGAAAGTTCAAAACTTGTTGCTTCACCCCTTTAAATACTCTCACCGCGGAGATCGCAAAGCTTGATGTCGAAATCCTTGGGATCGCATTGTTGACAACGCCAACAATCTGATTCCCACAACTTCGTCGTCACGTTTTGCAAAAAAACAGACTTAAAAGAAAAAGACGCACGCCTTTTTTAAAAATAAAATTACGTGGCAACAAAAGAGTTTTTTGGTCAGTGGCGTTGCGTGCGAGTAAACGTGGGTCCCACTAGTGCCAGTAAGCTTGTGTAAAGTGAGGAACATTTCTACCCAATTAAATGCACGGCCCTCTTCACTGTCATTTCCTGATCCGTGTCTCCATTATTGGCAAACATTTTTAGTTGAGTTTTCTTGTTCGCTTGCTACACTTTGTATCAACGCCCTTAATGTACAGTGTACTCAACTGTAAAGTATAACGCTGGAGCGGTGGCCGGAGAGACTGCATGCATCATCTACCGGCTCACTCTGGCAGCTTATGCCCCCCGCTGTTTTCTGGAGTTGCACTCCCGGCTCCGGAAACATTCACCACAACGTGACGCGGCAAAAAAACAAAAAAAGTCGCTTTTTTATTTTGTTTTTTGTTGTTTAAAGAAGGTGGCCTTTGTCAGAGAAACAGCAAGATCACCGAGATATGGTAGCCCCTCATGGTAAATGCGTAGGTGTGACTAAACAGAGTGGCAAACACAACACAACAAATAGTAAAAATTTAAAGCGTGGGTGATAAAGAAAGAAACGAGGGGGTCATGCGATAATTCGTATCGGGAAGTGGCGTCAATCGCAAGAAGAGCCGCCACCTTATTTTCTGCCGCATCATTGATTTAATCACTAGACAGCTCTGATATCAGTTTCGGCCTCCGCTCCCGCCTTATATTGAACAATTGAGCACACTGTACAAAGAGCTAAAGAAAAAGAAAAAAAAACACTCGTGCCAGTAAGTTTGTGTAAAGTGAGAAACATTTCCACCCAATTAAATGCACGGCCCTCTTAACAATCATTTCCTGATTCACGTTCCCATTATTGGCAAACATTTTTACTTGAGTTTTCTTGGTCGCTTGCTACACTTTGTATCGTGCCCATCGTTTTTTATCCATTTGTCTTAGCCTCTTTCCGGATTCTATCTTACTGCTAACTTTCCTCCCCTCAAATGACGGCAATCACATATCAGCTTGACCCCTTGATTCGGTCTATTACAATGAGCTTCCAACGCCAGCCTACCCACGCCGCGTTGCCTTACCCCTAACCTTGTTTGGATATCCAATTTCATACACACCACTGCATTTTCTAAAAGTCAAATTCGGCACTATAGCTCCCTTCCAAATTTCCCTCACCACTTTATATCAGTTATAATTCACAAAGCTTTAATACTTATTGCATCTGCACTTCTGTTACCCTTACCAGTTACGTATTAAGTGTCAGGTGGACACTGGCGCGGCCTAGTGACCGAAATATGAAACGGCACACTGTGCCAGATTTGACGTGAGTTCATGAAAGAAGGTGGAAAACATGAAGTCCGAGTGAAAAGTCCTTTGGACTCACGCGACCAGGATGATGAACGATGCGGAGGACACTTATCAGCAGGGTACTCAAGCCTCCAGCAGAAACCTCAGCATCATTATTGAATGGCTTCATCACGCGAAGAAACTGCCCGGTACTGATCAAGAGCTAAACGCTCTCCTACTGCCAACTGAGCTCCAAGAGGACTTAATTATATCATGCGGTTACAGTGATAGTAATGCGACAAGCATCACGAAGATGATTATTTCCCTGGCGTGCCAGGCACCTGCCGCCACCTTCGTCGAGATTCCAACGATGGATGTCACTGGTTCGGTTGAGAACATTATCAACGAGGCCACCCGTGGTGTCAGAGTGCGATTCCCCAAAATAACGCTGAAGACATGTGGCACGCCTGCTAGTCGCCGTTCGGGATAATTATACATTCCTAAGAACCTAGACCTAATCGCCGGGGAGAACTTGTCCTCCCTAACCTCGCTTCTGAGAGGTGAAACAAGGAGGCTATCGCCGGACTTCAACTGACAGAAGAATGCTACGACGATCATAGACATTTTGCAACAACGGTACGGCAACAACCAAGACTTGTTGCAAGACGTTCTTCGCTAGCTTATAGACATATACTCTATCAAGACGACAAATGACGTCAAGGAAATACCGTGGGGGCGAACTCCATTAGAAATGTTCGATGGTCCCTCAGCCACCTTCAAAGAACTTTTAGTGGTGCATCAGAAATCACCAAGGATGTCTTTTGGACCATCATGGACTACCAAGCAAGTGGGACGGCCTATCAAGAAAGACTGACAGACCACCATGAAAGCCTGAGGGTCAATGTGGAAAGTTTGGTGGTCGCGAGGTTGCTTTTCCGGAACTCGCTCGTGTCTGTGCATTTGTTCAACAATATTTGCAGCACTTGCAATAAAAGGTGTACTTGAAATAATTCAAGTTTTTTTATGCTTAGTGATTGACACTGGGCAGCTCACTTTACCGCCAATCAGGTTTATTCACCAGATAAAGACAATGTGAATCAATCAGGAAAATTCTGTAAAGTACAGCAACAAGTTCACCTGGGTCACCTCACTTCCGGCAACATATCCTTCTCTAACGACATACTATTAATACAAAGTGCACCAGGGAACGGGTGTCACGTTAGAATGCTATTGTAGAGCTTCTCCACGTTAGCCTGCCCTACAGGCATTGAATTGAAGGCATTCAAGACCTGAAGTGGCAGGAAAATGAAGCAAAGTACGCGCAAACTAGTGCAATCTTCCTTCGAGGGATCCCATGGCGGAATGAACAGTGACTCCGACTTAGCCGAAGGAAGCCACTAGCTGCGACCACCCACGAGGTTCATACAAATAGAGTACCATCTTACAAAGGTGATATCAGCTTCCCATAGTAAACTTGCGCGGGCGAGTTGCTGCTGCTTCCACAGCAGCGCATTCCGGCGCAGTTAACCCCTAAATTAAACCTCCCCGAAAGACAGATTACCCTTTTTCGGGCTTTGCTGCACAAGCCCTCCCGCCTCCTTTCCCACCATTTTCCGCTTAACCTCTCACGGGCCCAGGAGAGACCCGAATGAAAAATGAAGCTTCTCTTTCGGAAGACCACGAACTTTATTATAGCACCACTATATTTCGCGGCTCTCCGGCAGTCTCTTTCTCGCTCACCGGGGTAGCTGTGTAGTACTCGGCCTGAGCTTCGGAATTGGAGTCGAGCCTTGCGGTTAAGCCAGCGCGCAGTGGCACAAGGGACTTGAGCAATTCCTGTTTTCCCGCGTATGTTCTAACTGCTGCCTGCGTCTGCAGATAGCCAAGCTGAATATTGCGTAACCGTGCGAAATGTGTGGTGGTGATGTAAGCACGCAATGCCGATAAAGATGGTGTCCAAAAACATTTTGACTTGCTACTTTGTTCTACGCTGTGACTTGCTACGAAAATCAAGAGGCACGACCGGAAGCAGGGCACTCAGTTGTTATCAGCTGGTGGCCAGTTTCAACGAATAGTCGACCAGTTCCAAATTGGGTTTAATAATAGTATGAAGCAGTGACGTTTCACTACGCATCACTACAAGCCTCTTGTACAAAATTGTAATAGAGGCGAGTTGATGGCTTTTCCTGAAAAACATAAAGAAGGAGAAAGTAAAAAAAAAGGCACAGTGATCAGCATGAAAGGAGTCATGAAACCATTGGCTACAGCAATGAAGCAAAAACGTAATCTTCCTGTACGCTTACATACGTTGAAATACGTTATAACCATATGATACTCATGCTCGTTTCACAAGTGGACCGATGCGTAGAACGCCCTTGAGGATTCTGGAATGTTATAAATGTTATCTCAAGGTTCAAGGCATTAGAATTATGAGCGAATTGTGAGGTAAGACTGACGAGTGCAGCCGTAGTAATATTGTGAACGAAGAGGGAGAGAGTGATTATTGAATTTATTGCACTAATGTTAGGGGAAGGGAAAGGGAAAGAAAGTTGTCGAAAAATTGAGCAGGAGCGGTGATCGAACACGCAGCCTTCGCCTATCCGGGGCGACGCCTTAACCGATTAGGCCATCCCGGCCAATGGTTTCGGCGGACTCAAGTTTTGACCAGCTCTCTGCGTACTGTTAGCTTCCGATTCGCTAAACTGGGTAGACGACAGCCGTTGCAGATCTAAGACCCATGCTAGTTCCGAGCTGCGGCAGTGACGTGGTACGTCATTTCAGCTTGCAAATGTCGGAAAGGGTCCGTCTTCCAAGATACTTAGAGAAACCACTCCCCCATCTCTCTCTCTCTCTCTCTCTCTCTCTCTCGTCTTATATATATATATATATATATATATATATATATATATATATATATATATATATATATATACATACATACAGGGTGGTTTTTTTTACTTAACAGATTTGTTTAAAAAAAGTCATGAAAGTTACACTCATGCGGTTTGCGCAGCGGAGTTATACAGCCAGGGGGACAGAGTATAGGGGGCTAATCATAACGATCAGTCGGCTAATTATTTAAAATTAGTTAAATTACTTTTTAATTAATAAAAATAGACATACGGTTTCAATTAGAAACTTGCTCAGTGTCATCGAAAACCACTAAATCAACCCTTTTTAGGAGAATATAAGGCAGGGGCAGCATTTTGCGGCGTTTTAAAAAAGCGCTCAATTTGGACGCGTTTCTAGGTTTCGCTTTCTCATCGGAGCGCATCCTTGCGCCCGCGGTCCTGCCCCTTGTGGTCGCGGTGCGAAGCCACCCTCTCACCTCCCTCGTAGCATGGAGGGAAGTAGGGCGCACGTGTGTTGCGCGTCTGAGCCACTGGGGAGATTGACCGCGGGTGCAGAGGTGCGCTCCGATAAGAAATGGAAACCTAGAAACGCGTCCAAATTGAACGTTTTTATGGAACGCCGTAATATACTGCCCCTGCGTTATATCCTATTAAAAGAGTTGATTTAGTGGTTTTCGACGATGCTGAGCAAGTTTCTAATTGAAGCCATTTGTCTACTTTTATTAATTAAAAGTTAATTAACGAATTTTAATTAATTAGCCAACTGATCGTTACGATTATGAATATTGTGAGTTTCGAGATATTAACACATATGTTAAAGTATTATATGCTATAGAAGCTTACAACATGTACTTGTTAAAGATACCGATCTATGGGTAGCCGGGTTGTTTCTGCCGCCAGACTTGCGAACGGGGATAATTTTCCCAACTTTCCGATCATGGCGAATAGATGCGGTAAAAAGGATGCAAAGATATTTGGACATCAATTCTGCATAACACTTCAAAAACTTGTCATGTATAGCGTCAGGACAAGGACACTTTTTAGGGTCTATATTATTTAACAAGTGAAAAATTCCCTCCTCTGAAATTACTATGTCCTCAATACCAGGTGAAAGGACGATGCCAGTATGTGACATAGATCCGTTATCCGACGTAAATACCGATCTAAAGTACTTGTTAAATTCATTCGAAGTTATACTGGTTAATAAGGGTTTAGTTTTAGTAAGCCCTCGTAGCCAAGGAGCTTACTTGTTCGTACTGCAACTTCTTTCGCCGTGTTTTTCTGGTGCGTTTTCAGCCGTCCCAGCGGACGATTTCTGCTTGTCATTGTAGGTGCGTTTGATAGTCGTGTCGCGAGGTAGGAAAGAATGTTCCGACTGACTACTAGCTGGTGTGAAAGAGTTTTGTTTACACCACGAGCGCTCGCGCGTAGATCCCCGCGTTGCGTCGCCCAAAAGCGCGCGCACCTTGCTTTGCCGCGTGGCCACATATTCTTCGTTAGAAGGGGACGCCGCTGTGATGACCGCTACAGGAAGGTAGCGGTTCAACCGCTTTGAGTCCCTTCTTGAGTGGACAGGAGAAGAAGTACTGCGAGAGCTGAAATTCTGATATGGACTTTTATTGTCCGACTGGGAGCTCGCTGCGGGCGTCTCACCCTCTTGGGCAGGTATATCGGGCTTGGCTTAGGACAAGATGCGTCTCGGGGCCGTTGCAGGCTGGCACTCCACGATGCTGGCAAGGTCGATGAGACGTGTCTGGGAGGGATCGGGAGTGTCGGTGAGGGATTTCGGGGAGCCGGGGTCTTCCTGCCTCTAGCCGGGGGAAGCACGTCTCTGCTGCAACAGCGCGGCGTCGTCTCGGCAGACCCGGCAAATTCGTGTCTCGCAGTCGTCTCCTAAGTTGCAACCCGCCCCCCCTCCCCCCCCCCCCCCTTTCCGTCGGGCAGGCAACTCGTCCCGTCTTTTTCTCCCTTCCAGACCTCCACGTTGGGATCCGGATATTTCCGTGTAGGACAATTCAGTGTACGACATTTCAGTGAAGTCTTTCGGTGCGGTTTCGGTGCACGGACCTTTCGTTGTAAAACATTTCAATGTACGAACGTTTCGGTGAACGGACTTTTCGGCGCAGGGACTTTTCGGTGCACGGACTTTTTGATATAAATATGAGTTTCGATTTGCTTTTCCAAATTTCAAAAGCACGACGTAAAGTAGCATTGATACCGACAGGCTGCCTTTGGGGAGATAGACGAGAAGTCGAAATGTGTCGGCTTGCAATGCAGCCAACAGTTATCATACTTCTCATATCGTCATATGCTTGCCATGTATTATTCCATCGCTCTACAGGTGCCGTGATTTTCCCCAAACTAAATCATGAGTGAAAACATGGTCACGTTTCCCTTTTCGTGCTACCCAGACGTAGATCTAAGTAAATATCGGATATCCCAAATAACGTGCCCCAAGTTTTTCTTCAAAAGAGGATCGCTATATGCCAATGAAGCCACCTGTATGTTGTTAGCAAGTGTCTTGCAGAGTTGCAGTATTTTGTAATAAAGCCGAAGTATTAAAATTTGCGTTAATCTCATTACTTCTACCCAACGCAGGCACTGTTTTATTTCTGTTCTTTCCCTAATGAATCCGAGAGACCTCAAGTTGTATGCGCTCTTTGTTTTATGTCAGCTTGGTCATCGTGCTGCGGACTTTGAGCCGGACGCAAGCTACATCAGCATTGCTCTACGGAAACGATGTGTGGGAGGCTCTGACTTCAGATATCTGGCTCCTGGAAACCTTCGAGTGGCGTTTCATGAGAAGAATCCTCAAGTCTTACGGGAATAGTTTACGTGATCAACAAGTACGTTCATGAAGTGTCAACTAAGCTGTCGATTGTCGTCCACAGAGAGAACTTCACATCCTCGCTGAACTTGGAGGCTTGGTATCGACTGAAAGAAGACTCCGTATCATCGCCTTTGGTTGTCGAAAAGAACCCAACTGTAGTAAGTTTCGCGGAGCAAAGGTACGGAACGCTGCAGACCTTGGTTCTACATCTTCAACCAGCAGCCTTATTGGAACCTTTCGTAGCGAACCGGATTTGGAATGAGTCAGATTTGTGATCCTTATGATGAACCCTTGTCATCCTCGATTTCCCGTGTATTAGAAAAAAAAGTCCCCAAGTTTTGTTTAAGCGTAAAACCCTGAGAAGAATGAGACATGGTAACAAATATTCATGAAGTAGCACACAAAAGCTCCGCTAACGATTAAAAGGTCAACCTTTACCAGATCAATCTGTTGAAATGGTTCAGTACCATTGTTGACAGTTCGTTTGGGACTAATAGTCGTGAGGTTAGAGCTGTGCGTGAGGTGAGAAGAATTATGTAGCTCGAAGTTGGTTTTGATGCAAACTGATAAATCGGGAAGGTTTGAGTCCTGCCGGACCAGATGTTTAATGAAAAGGTGGATCACGCTGTCGGTGTCTCTCTTTCAACCTTTCGTTGGTTCTGTCAAATCGTCTCGTTTAGCGATCATGAAAGTTCATAAGGACTGTGAATTTCCCTCGATCGTAAACCAGATCAGGAGTGCTCAAAGACGTTCCTGGAGCGTAAAAGTTTTGCTTAAGGACCATAAAGTAGACTTACCCTTAAGACAAAATACTCTCCGATAACGCGACAGCCCCACCATGGACACAATGTCGATTGTCACAAGCTTTCTTTATAGGCCGAAAAAAAAGCACGCAAGACGCATGTATTACCACTATATTTCTTTCGCAAGCAAATGCCTTTATGTTTTATATACCGGGTGTTTCAGTGAAAGCTTTAACAAATTGCCAACGATAGGATCGTTAAAAAAAAACTATTTTGAAAACCAACTTTTAGTTGCGGGGGACGTCAGGAATCGCAAAATATATTTAAAAAAATCGCTATCTAATTCCCGAAAGTTTGCTAATTAACTTTCTAATTATCGACTTCTAGGTCCATGTTGCAATTAGAAGGTTTGAAGGCTACCACCGTGGAGGGTTAGAAAGGTTTACAGACAGTAAAAAGAAGCAACCGGCTTGGAGATATTCGCCGCCAAACTTTGCGCTGTAATGGGCCGCGATAAGACAGTTGCGTGGAAGCGATATAGAATTTCTAAAATCATACCCTTATACAGCGCGAAGTTCGTCGGCGAATATACCCACTATTGCTTCTTTTTTGCTTTCCGTAAATTGTTTTTAGCCTTCTCGGGTGGTAGCACTCCAAAATTCGACACCTGGACCTAGAGTTGCTTGCTGTTAGAAAGTTAATTAGCGAAGGCCTTAGTCAATTCGATGGCGCGTATATCTGCAATTCCTGGCTAAAAAGTTAGTTTTCAAAAATAGTTTTTTTTCAACTACCCTAGTAGTGTTAGGAATTTTTTAAAGCTTTCGCTGAAACTACCCGTATAATACATCGTTGTAAGCAGTTCTTTTACGGCCAGCAACATCCTTATGGCCCGAAAGGAGAATTGACCCCAGATCATGCACAGCCGCTGCTATTTTCGTACGAGAATTAGTAAATATTTGATCTCATGTAACACGAAAATTAGTTTTCAATCTAATAGGCGTGTTCCTGATTTAAATCGATATTTGATTTGATTACAATTATTCGGTACTTGCACACCCTGCATTATTCTGTAATGAGCCACAAGTGATCGATTACTTGTTTTTCGTCATGCGAGGTAATTCAACACAGCGGAAATTAGCTCCACAAGAGGCGTCAGTTTTCCTATAAGTTTGCGAAAATGATTTGCGTATTAAATTGTGGTAGGAGTTCATTTTACTCTATGTCATCCCTAACCAGGGCAAAGAGCTGCCAAAGCTTTACCTTCAGAAATTAATGTTATAGTGTGTGCGTGTGCGTGTGTATGCATGTGTGCGTGTGTCTATGTGTGCATATGTGTACGTGTGTGCGTGTGCGCGTGTGTGTGGCATGTGTGCGTACGTGTGTGTGCGTGCGTGCGTGTGTGTATCTGTGTGTGTGTGTTTTTCTCGCTGTATTAGGAGGCCAGGAGGGTTTTATTTTCAAAGTGCCGAAGAAACAGCAGAACGACAGCACTGACATAATCCAGATACTGTTAGTGGATCATTTACGCCAGAGGTTGCCAAGCTGCGGCTCCTTGCGTGTTAAAGTGCGGCTGTGACGTGTGACGTGTGGTCCTGGGACGAGTCTGGTGCGTACGTTGGAAAAGAGACACCGGCAAACGAACCAAAACGTCCAACGTCTACAATCCTCACACAGGATGATGCTGCACCGAACAAAGTCACTTAGGTCATATATCAGTAAGTGACCATAAATAGATGACGAAGTCTACAAAATTATAAAGTGCGAAAAAATGAATTTCTGGCTAAAATATTGCTTATTACGTTTAGAAAAACACAAAAAGAAAAAACTCTTGATTTTGATTGACTGTGCGCAGAAATGTCCGTGCACCGAAAAGTCCGTGCACAGAAATGTCCCGCGCCGAAAAGTCCCCCACCGAAAAGTCCGTTCACCGAAAAGTCCGTTCACCGAAAAGTTCGTTCACCGAAAAGTTCGTTCACCGAAAAGTCCGTTCACCGAAAAGTCCGTTCACCAAAAAGTCCGTTCACCAAAAAGTCCGTTCACCAAAATGTCCGTTCACCAAAAAGTCCGTTCACCAAAAAGTCCGTTCACCAAAAAGTCCGTTCACCAAAAAGTCCGTTCACCAAAAAGTCCGTTCACCAAAAAGTCAGTTCACCAAAATGTCCGTGCACCAAAAAGTCCGTACTGAAACGTCCTACACCGAAACGCCCTACACCACGTCCCTACGTATAGGGCTTCCTAGTCCCCAAAAGCGTAAGCCGCCAAGACCCCCAGAGACGTTGGTCTTTCTGTGACGCTGGCTCCCCTGATTAGACTTCGGGGGTCAGCGGCACCCAGAGTCGAAGGCACTCCCAGAGACGAGAGTCCCGCTTCAAGCCTTTTCGAAGCGCTAGCCCACTCGGTGGCCGAGTGGGCTAGCGCACACGAGCTCGGCGCACGTGGAGCGAAAGCTCTCGCTGCAGAAAGCAGAGATCCTGGGCTCAATCCCCACCCTGCCGGTTTACATCTGAAGGAGCATCGTACCGGCGTGCGGTCGTGTATCACTACTGCGTGGTGCACGTTAAAGACCCCTGGCTAGCGGTTGTACTGCACTGGCTAAATTGCTCATCTACAGTAGGTAACAATGTCGCCATGTTCTGGCAGACTAAATTCTTGCTGTATAAACAACTAACTTTTTTTCCCGTAGTTTGTAAGTGATTTTCAGCGATCGCGCACGAAGATTATTGATTCACTGCTCGCTGAAGCTCGCCGGTAATGCCGAAGGTGGCATTCACACTCTAAAAAGATCCGTTCTTAAAATCTTCGACGCTAGTAGAACTCTTTCAGTTTGTGAAGAACGGTTTCGCCTCAAACACTATCGCCCCCTGGCGCACTAGAAAGACATCTGGGCGATGATAAGCTCTTTCGCATCAAAAAAGAAGCTTATAGCGCCTTTTCTAGGTTTTTCATAAAGAACCCTTTTTGGGTACTTAAAAGAGCTTTTTAAAGTCCACGTTCGTCGTGGCGAACCCGCTTTTCGGCCGGAAACTTAATGAATATGTATAAATATTTGCTACATACGTTCGATATCTATGAAGCAAAGTGAGTAGAACAGCCGTAGCATTTTACCTGACTGATCAGAACTGCTCTTGCGACTAGGCCAGTCGTACGTTTTGCGGTACATCGATACGAAATTTGCGTCACACGATGGCCATGCAGCTGATCACAAAGGTTTCCATCATGCTTGTGCCGCTAGTTTCGGATTCGAAGTAGGCCACCCGAAACTAAACTTTGAGATAACATATATACGAAACTACACAAGGGATCGAAAAGAAAGGACACCTTGAAATTCAGGGACACTTCCTTCCCTAAAAACAGTCGTAACCCTAAAATTCAGAAAATGTACCAGAGTAACCCCTTAAAAAAGTCAACATGCCCAACAAAATTATGGTATTCTTCAATGCGTTGCACCGCCTATTAAAAGTAGACACAAGCAACAGTACATCAATCGGACATTGGGTACTCTTCTTGAAAAAAGTACACAGAGTTTAAACGGAACGCCATCCAATTTCCTTTAGCATAGAACAAAAATATTTTGTAAAGCTCTCCGACTCTCCATCATTGGTCGTTATGACCAATGATGTTTCGTGATTACAAATGCACGCTCTATGTTTCAGGCACTTTTATATTCTCCACGAGACTCCTAAGAGAATTTACTGAGAGGGTATACGAGTAATGTATATGTGATATTTGGATCGAGGAACATGTTTGAAGTACCGGCCTACGTACAGTGGTGCTTATTGTGAACGCTGCGTTTTTTTTTCTACGACGCTGTTTCACGTGCTATCTAAATGAAGTGGTGCCAGCATCTCCATCCATCGGCTTTCACATCTGAACGAAGAGAGAAAGAAGCCTCAGGTGGCGGCCGACGCTTCGTTAACTCTTTTAGGGTCTGAATTAGGTACGTCTCTGGAGAGTCTACGCAATAAATAACAGCATAAACCCTGGTCTCGGGGTTAAAGCACAACCTTCAAGCAAAAAAAGAAAAAGAAAGGAACAGCCACTTCACTTCCCCCTTCGCTGTACCTCCAGTGACAAGAAAAGAGGAAGTCGCCCCTCCTCTCCTGGACACTCTTCGGGGCTCATTTCCTGTCTGTGAGAATGTTCAAAGGTGATAAAGGAAAAAAAAAGACAAAAGCAAAAAGATTTGGCAGGGCAGAAAACAGTTTTGCAATTACTATGTTTCAACGGCTAGCCTGTTCCTTGACTTTTTTTCCTCGGTTATTTGTAACAAATTTGGAAAAGGGCACTCAACAGTGTAATTAAAGGGGCCATATAAAATGTTTCTGTGTTTTATTTTAGATTTACCATAAAAACGTAACCTCTAATACACTTTTTTTTTAGCATTACGTTTTTAGTTGAGCTAGAAAACACAAGAAAAGATCGAACAGGGGGACCTCCTGTACTCGTTTAAAGAACACACTGGCAGGTGTTTTTTTGTTTATTTGTCAGTCGTGTCACCAACGTCAGCGACAGCCACGTGTTTGGGTTTACAATGCTTTGAGCACGTGGTGTACACTAAACATTAAAAAAATTCGTCATCGCCGACACATCGATTGTCACTGAGGGCAAGCCGACTGGTGACGGAGGGCTCGTGCCCAATCTGCGAGCAGCATTCGGTGACTTTCCCAGGATCAATTGCACCCAAACAAATAAAATTAAAGTGAAAAAAAGTTCGGTTTTATTTTTTAAGTTTTTCAGTGGGAATTAGGTTTCTCACTGATTATGTTCACATGTTAGGTTTCTCGTGTCCCACTTCACAATGTGTTGTCGGTAAAATTCGGTCTTATTATTGCTTAATGATAATGCAATTAATGCAAAGGTGCAAGCGAGCTGGACAAGAATTAACGATACTAATCCCTGAAGGAGGGGAACAAGGGGGACAAAGGACACACGCAGATCTCCAAACACAGCCGCGCACCTGTCACCTTGCTCTGTTTGGAGATTTGTGTTTGTCCTTTGTCCAACTTGTTCCCTTTCTCCATGGATTATTATAGTTATCATTGTTTCATGGGCCCTTTAATCAGCGGTTCTCAAACTATTGGCCATCACGGACCCCCTGACCCACTCGGACGGCTCTCTTCGGGAACTCCCGTAATGCATTCTGCATAAGAGGACTTGTGCGATGGCATAGGAGGGCTTTTGTTTCTAGAGCGGTTGTTCGACTTGGCGCGGACCCCCTTGAACGCCCTCGAGGACCCCTAGGGTTCCTTGGACCAGTTTGAGAACCGCTGCTTTAATGAGTCGGAAAGATTCTACACTTCTGTCACGTAAAATATAGTTCGCTTTAAGCCCCCTGGTTCGCTTCCCTATCACTGTGCCTGTCGTACGCATATGCTCATGAAGTTAAAGCGCCCAGGCCACTTGCTCGCGGTTGAACGTGAAAGTCCAGTAGGGACTTCTCCATTCTCACACTTTGCTTGTTTCTGCTTCTGATACCACCTTGTGAAAGAGTAAAGATCAATACATTGTTTTTTCACCTGTGCAATTATTATTCATTCTTATCAATTGTGAATGTGACGACACTCTTATCACGTAATTATTGTCTTGGATAGGAAGTTACTAATTCAATAGGATATCTTTCTTTTAGCCTAAATGAAACTCGTGGTGTTCTTCTAATTTTAAGAGCCATTGATATTGTGTTCTTTATAGCCAGATACTGTATTCTTACATCTGCCAATTTAAGGAGCTGAAATAAAACTCGAGTTTATTATAACGCCCTAGATTAACTTCGACTCTCTAGAAACAAACAACAGGGCTTGTTTAGTCTACACATCTGTGAGAGATTGGACCCGGGCATTATATCCCACCCATCCTTCCCGTCACCCTCCTAACTCCATGAAGCACTCTGACTGGAACAAATAGAAGCGCATACCTCTGACAGAAAGGCTGATAATCAAACACTTCGTACAGTGTTTTGTAATGTAAAAAATAGAGTAAAATCGAAGTATGTTAAATTATTCAAAAAATATACTTGTAATGACAGTAAATCGGGTCAGAGGTTTTATGCCTTGAATTTGCCTGGTTAGCAAACCGTTCTTGCAATAAAGAAAACAGGAAGAAAAAAATTCGACACCGGTTGATTTGCAAGCCCAGTGAATAAATGACGGCTTATATATCTGTGCGGGCCATCTTCTTTTGAGAGGGAACTGATATCCAGAAGGCAAAGTCTGCAATGTTACAGTAATAAATAGCGTTCTTTCTTATCAGATTCTTAATTAGAAACATTTGCCGCAGTGTAGCTGAAATGCTTTGTACTCTTGAAAATAACAAGTAAATATGTTCTCTCGAATTAAAAAAAAAATAGTATGTACTGCTTAGCCGAAAACGGCAGTAGTTCAAACATTTGTGGGAGCACACAAATGTCACGCGTCTTTCTGTTGCCTAAGAATCTGCCATGCGTCCTCAACGTTAATTTACAGCTAACAACATTCGAGACTGTCCCAACATATGTTAAATGTCATGACCTGCTGACAGAATCGTTAATATTTTTTTAGAGAGAGAGAGAGAGACATGGAGTCAGGCAGACGACTAGTGTTATCATACTTTATAAATACTAGATCATCTACTGCTGCTATCGAAACATTTTATGCAATGAGAAGCCCCTCATGTATCATGGCAAAACTCCCACACATCGAAACAAACATTTTTGTTCTTCTTGCGAATCATAACGATTTTATTTTGCTTGTTTTAATATATATATATATATATATATATATATATATATATATATATATATATATATATATATATATATATATATATATATATATATATATATATATATACTTGCAATGCGATGGAAACTATTTTTATCCTACATAGGAAAGAAAACAAGTTTCGTGGACGGGTCGCACTTCCATGTTTAAGCACAGAACCTCGAAAATCAAAAAGACACTACGACGTTTTGTGTTTTTTATTTTTTTATAGAAGCGCGATATTTTAGTATTGCACGTACGATACGTCGCGCTTATAAAGCTCTTTTCATATACTGTGTAGCTAATATCCACGAGTTCGCTTATTATCACAGCCAGAGAAGCGGGAAATGTTTAATTCAAGAGAAGAGTTCAAGCACCCTGAGGAAACGCCTGTCGTCTTTCCCAAACTATCACGAAGACAAGAACTCAGGAACGCGTGCTCCCAGAGGACGCGTGTTCCTCAAACTGGAACTCTCCCAGAACGAAAAATTCAAAACAAACGAGAATTTTCAGCTGATTAATATACAACGACAAGGATCGGGAGTGGCCGAAAACCTTGTCGAGCGTTGGCCCTGTGTTTCTCCATCTTCCACCGTGATTCGCGGGAGAGCAAGAGGCATTCAAGAGCGCTGCACTGTTCCTGACTATCGGACAAACAAGAAAAAAAAAAAACCGAGAAACGGGGATTTTATCATCTATCCATAGATAACTATGTCCCCGGAGATTGCTTCAACCCCAGAAGCATAATCTATAGCTCTGTTCATATTGCGTTTTACTAATGTCCAATTCGTCTGGGTCCACATCGCACTGGTGGAGTGGGGTTCTTGGTACAGGGAAGGCTAGAGGGGACAGGGGAGCTTCCTTCTATTCCCACCAGCCTTCCATGTACTAAAGTGGAAAGAGTTTACTGCACTGCACGGGTGCGGTGTGCCCCAGGCGAATATGCCATAAGACATTTGAAAACTACTTTTGATTAGAGTGCACAAAATTTACATTTTGGGTCAATTTGGAAGTACAAGGTGTCACAAAAAAAAAATTACAGTTTTTTTTTTACCGCAAAAATAAACCAGGCATCGCCGAACGCTCATTCTCCGCCCAAATGCCGTGCTAAAGGTCACAACCAGATGCCAAAGTTTCAGCCCGATCCGATGCCTTATTCAAACGTTACAAGTGATTTTCTGAAAATTTCAATGGCAAAAAGGCGGCCGGCGGAGTTTTCAAATACATGGGGCTCTACGGCACCAGAAATTGAAAATGGGCAAAAATGGGCTCCATTTTCTCATTGAAATTTTCGGAGCAGGAAATACTATATACGCCTCGGGGAAACCGGACGCACTTGTCATTATTAGGTCAGGCAGAACATACGCGCTTCTTTGTTGCGCTGTTACTTTACTTTGGCCGACAGACGAAGCAAGACCAGATAAGCAGCGTGGCACCCATCGATTTGGCATGATCCCACAAGGGCTCTGGAACGGGGAGCTCATCTGGGTCACGGGAAAAACGGGAAGACCTAGAGAGCCTAGTTTTAATAGAGGGAGCAGCTAAAACCACGGAGAGCGTGGTCGCAAGTGTGCATGCGATGCGCCGTCGCGGGCGAGAAAGAAAACAAGAGGAGAGGCGGAGTAGCTGACAGACTATCAACGCTTACGACGTGGCCTCCTCGCAGTTATATTGCAAATGGGTTTCATACACCACGTGACCCCGACCCAGTAATTGGAAACGCTCTTCAATCAAGGCACACTAGGAAGACCCCGATGCAGTGCTGCCGCCAAGCGAACGGTCTTCTTATTACCGATAATGTCGACATCAGACGCGCTCACTGGAACGAGCAGGGTATTGGACGACGCCATCCTTTCCATTTTGGCGTTCAGGCGACGAGGCTCTAAAGGATAAGGACGCTTTAATTGCTGCGGGATTGTGCATCCACCCGGAGGGAAAACGAGATTACATTGTGCACCCGAGCTTAAATCGAGTGTCTATTGCGGGATAAATGTACGACAGCGGAGAGCGTGAGCCAGACATCGAACGAGACAATGACTACACCTCGTGTTGCACTGCTGCAATGAAATGCATCGCGTATCTGATGCGATATTTTTTTTTTAAATACATGTTTAAAAGAGAAAACAAAAATGTGCGTGTGGAACTGAAAAAAGAAATCGGGCAACGTAATTATAAGAACGAGATGTAAAACATGTCCTTCGAACTTCGGTTTTTTTAACTGGTCAGTTGATCAAACACTCTAGCGCTCGTAATGCTCTATCTGATCACTCCAATCATAGAGCTACGAATGTGATAAATACCGGATACAAACCGTCCCCTTTTTTCCCCATTGTGTTGCACCTCTAGTATCCAGCATTGTGACGGCACATTCATTGCATGAAGTGGTTACTTTTAGTCACGTTGCGCTTCAGTCGCTCAATATTTAAGACCAAATCTCCTACGAAACCAACAGAACCTGCATCAGTTGGGACTATCTATTTTTCAGTGACATCTGCTGCCACAGGACAGACAGCGCGAGAAAACATACACACAGGGTGTTTTCTCGTTTTTTCTTCAGTGGATTCAGAATTTAAGGAAAGAGGGAACCATCGGAGCCGGTTTCGCTTGGGGAGCCGGACGCGGAGAGACTGACATCATTGACGCTCTTTGCGCGCTTAGTTTCGGTTTAGAGCTGTGCACAAGAATGACATTTCTCGCCGCGCTGCGCTGACTACAAATTTTACTGCGATAGCAGTTCGTCGTGCGACACTTCACGCCGACAACCGCGCTCCATATCGACGCGGGCCATTTTCTGCACTCCGCCAAAAGCTTCCAGATTGACGTCACGCCGCGCATCACGTCACCTGTTACCTGGCGTCAGCTGACACCATGACGTGACATTGTCGTGTCATGTCACGGTGCACAGTGACGCCACGCGACTTCATGACGTCAGGTGGCACCATAAGTCACGTGATGTAATGACGTCATGTTACAGTGTGAACGTCACGTGACATTTAGACGTCATGTGACAATTCTTCGTCACGAGACACCATGACGGCACGTAGGAACAAACATGAGACAGCTCATAATGAAAACAAGAAAAACAAAGCGTTTTCTCTAATCATACCAGAAATGTTCTCGGACGAGAAAACCAATGAAGCTAGGTGAGTGTAGAGCCGGCGAAACCACGGGCGTAAAATTAGGTGGAGCTACACGCTTGGAACTTGAGTGCGCGATTTCGGATGTTTTCTTCAGTGACCACAAGGCGGTGTTAGCTTATGTCCAATAACATTGCATAAGACGTTCAGGCAGCCACAGAAACGACGGGGAACGGTTCATGCATACAGATACAGTATCGTCGTTCCCTGGATTTCAAACTTGGGCGCGTGATTTTCGAAGTGTTCTTCAACTACCGCAAGGCAGTCCTAGTTTGTGTCCAATAAAATTGCTGAGCAGGTTCACAAAATGCTCTTTACTTAATGTACCCTCATTGCTTCCAAAACGCCATGGAATTTTCGTCCTTTCTGTTACTCGGTTTAATACGAAACGCTTCTATGCGGACTCTATGGTGCGCGCTCGCACCTTTACCGTTCATTCAAAAGAGCAGTTCAGCAGCTCCGACGTCACACCTTAGCTGTCGCAGTGCTTCAAGCGTAAGTATCTACCCTTCTTTGTCGACACTCCCTGCTTGACCAGCTATCGGTGAGTTAATGCTGATTTTTCCGGACATAGAGCATGCCCCCCCTCCCCTCCAAAATAATTAAAAACTAAATACATAAAAAAGATTTCTTTCCTTTAATCATACATTTTACGTTACGTTCAGAGTCTAGACCATAATGATGCCGTGAATTAAGTTCTCGAACTTCATTACGCCACGAAAAAAAAAATAGTTTAAAGTTATTTCAAATCCTTTAGTTAATTATCTTCCTATGAACACAGTTTTGCTTTTTTTTTCTAG
Organism: Ixodes ricinus; assembly: GCA_037355805.1. Classification (NCBI taxonomy): domain Eukaryota; kingdom Metazoa; phylum Arthropoda; class Arachnida; order Ixodida; family Ixodidae; genus Ixodes; species Ixodes ricinus. The sequence continues at coordinate 86,327 of JAZHYW010014261.1, forward strand.
TGGACCACAATGACCCCAAATTTAGTCCCAGGGATAAAAAAGAACCAGCACGAAAGTTTCCTTTTTCTGGTTTTCGTTATTAAATCACTACACAAAGTCACCCTGCATATACAATAACGCGACATTTCTCGGAACACGTAAGCAAAATAACTTTCGGATGTCATCGTTTTGTTTTATTTCCAAGCAAGCTGCAAATAACTAACCGAAAAAGCCCAGAACAACAAAACGTGGCAACAAAACGCGGCTGCGCTAGCTCCACAGTTTCTAAAAGAACATCGTTGAAAAAAAAATGAAAAAAAAGTGCGGAATACGATTTTGCTCTCATTGGGTCAATAGCGATCAGTTTGGCGAGCCACGGCGGTGTCATCAAATACGCGGGCAAGTGGCGAAACAAGATCAGTCGCAGTATCCTTTTAACCCGTCGAGTGGTTCTACGCTGCAGGTAGGAGTACGCCATGCCCGCAACGTATACGGCTCCCCGTTCCTAAGAGTTCCACTAATCAGCTTTGCGGCGGGTACCAACGTGCGCGGCCATCTCAATTCCGACTCCATCCCCTCTTGCCAAACCGTATTTCTGCTCTCTCGACGAGAAAGCACGCTTCGCTAAGAAGTCAACCTAGAAATAATCCCAGACAAAGCCTCTAATAGAGTTTGAATAACGAAACACAAGGAAGAAAAGGCGGTGGAAACTGCGCAAAGAGGAAAGGCACTTTCCCGGAATTATATATTCGTCCTGCAGGGTTTCCCGCCTGCTCGGCTTGTGCCCATCCGGCCGCGCCTAGCTTTTCTTAAAAGCGCGGCCGCTCAATTATGTCATCTAATTTCATTTGAGCTTCAAGAATATATCGTTCCAGGCAATTGGTCGCGTTTATCGCACCCCAGGACTCCCTTTCGCCCCTGGGCCCTTCGTCCCCACGCGTCGCGCCGAAATGAGAAAGGAGTGCAGCAAAGAAGCGGCCGAGATGGGCGAGATTTTCCTTCCTTCTAATGAGATCCGGGACGTGCAGACCCGAATGAATTGTTAATTTTACTGCCACTCGCGGAGAGTGACTTTTTTTCCACCCCATTTCTTCGCGTTTCCTTTTTATCTCTCCGACCAGGTGCTCCTGTGCTTTCTTAAGCCACCCGTAGGAAAGCACAGCCCGATCTCGGAAGCCCCATGGGCTTAAGGATCGGGAGCCAGGTCGTACGGCTGTCTCTTCCAAAACGCCAGGTACATTAGCTATTTTCCTGTATCTCTCGCTGGCCACAGCGGACCGACGAACGAAACGCCGAAGCTCACATCACAATGTCCCCCCCACCGAAACGAAAACTAAAAAAATAGAGAGACATTGCCGGCCCCCGAACCCGCACCACCTTGGCACCTACTCCGGAGAGCATGATGAATTCCTGCCTTCATCCCTCTAAAAATCACAACGCTCAAGGCACTATGCCGAAGGGAAAAGGAGAAATTTATTCACCCACAAACACCTTTCGCGAGCCGAGCGACTCATCATTTTTCTGCTTGTTCTGTCTTTCTTCCCCCAACGCGACGACGTTCTCCACGATAGCTCTGCGTAGGTTCCATACATAAAAGATGACGTGCAGTCTCCCCATTTTGGCAGCGCGTCGGCCGCCCTCCCCAGGCGCGGATACATCTATATACGCGTTTCAGGAGGGCCTGCATAATACATTCATCTGCCTAGATCAAGGCGAGGTCCTTGATTTAACGCCTCACGCATGTCGCTGCCCCAAAAGTCGGAACTGCCGCTTGTTCGAGACCGCGTCCGAAAGAAATCTCGGAGCGATTGTGGCCGGGTCGACCCAATGCGCAGCACGACCCAGAGAGGCGCCGGCGTGACCGCGCGTGCTTATCGAAGCTTTTCGTAGAACATGAGGGCGATACACTCACCGAGCTTTTTAAATTTACTTGCTCGCTAAATTCGATACCGTGCTTGCCGTAACGTATTTACTATCGTGAACAATATGAGCGGGAACGCCGCAGCGCGTGGCCTTCGATACATGCTGCGCTACCTCGAGGCAGTCTTGGTTAGTAACGCGTTACTAGTAACGCGTTACTGTAACTTTGTCACTTTTTTGGTAAATTGTAACTGTAACGAATTACTTTTCAAAAATGTAACTTGTAACTGTAACAAGTTACTTTTTTCTGAGGTAACGATGAAAGTAACGACGTTACTTTTGTCGTTACTTTTCAGCTTTTTATGAATAATATATCACTGAACGAGTACTATTTAGCTACATCTTGCACTTTCCAAATCGTCTGTTCCGACATTTCGAGTGTCAAATTGGCCTTGCACAAACTTGTGAATACGATTCTTTGTCCCGAGTCACGACCCGAATATAGCCACGTGTAGATTTGAGAAAAAAATCTAGTTATCTTTACGCACGCGCTTGTACTTTGCGACTGACACTTACATCTTAGTGTTTTGAAGCACTATCTATGATGTGGGTTTTTTTTTTTCTGTGCCGACGCTTTTTAATCGGGTGCCTCAACCGTGAAACAACAATACACACGGAGGGCACTGCGCATGTTTCGCATTTTGATTTGCGCCACTACTCTGGCGTGGAAACTTTCAAACACTAATTTCGAGAAGCAACTGCTGCTAAGTTACAATATGAAGTAAAAAGCCTACTTTTTTCATTTTATGCAATAAAACTTTGTGAGGAGCGTTTTCTAGTTTTTCCTAATTTTTTGTGTTATAGAAAAGTAACTGAAAAGTAACGTTGTTACTTTTTAAAAGTAACTGTAACTGTAACGAGTTACTCTTTTGTTGCGGTAACTGTAACGGTAACTTCGCTACTTTTTTCTGAAAGTAACTGTAACTGTAACGAATTACTTTTTAAAAGTAACTTACCCAAGACTGCCTCGAGGCTGATAAAACAGCGTAGTGGAGAGGGAGGGCTGAGTCACTCAAAGAGGCGATCGTAGGGCGCAGATTGGACACGAGTGCCGCGTCAACGTTCGGCCAGAACTCGCATCCAATCAGTGAGAACCCGAGTCCCAGCCGAACGATAACACCGCAGTCGTGTCCAATCTGCGCCCTATGGTTGCCCCTTTTGGTGACGCGGGTAAATTCACAGCACTTGGGCTTTCTACCTATGAGGTGTTGTTGGGTGACGCAGCATGTATCGAAGGCCACGCACTCCGGCGTTCCCGCTCATACTGCTTGCGGTTCGGTTGTACTTCAGGCAGGCTTCCAAAATGAAGGGCAACACACCTCCTCCAAAATCGCAGCGATCCTAGCGGCGTAACGCCGCGCAAAGCATCTTGGCTAGCGGTTGGCCATTAAGTTTCGGTTTCGATGTGCCAACCTCACTCCACGACATCCGGGTTGTGTTTGTACTTTGTCCCTCTTGTTCCCCTTCTCCAGGGAATTTTTTCTTCAATTGGAGTGCTTGCATTTTCGAATGTGCAACTTTCCTTGAACCTGTAATACTGTAGGGTGTTGCCTACCCATACGGATAAAACGCTGAGGCTCATTTTTTTGGGGCTCCCCACTTGCCGGAGTTTGTGCGCAGGCATCACAGGACGACCACACAGTGAACTTAAAAACACCTATATTGGTGTTTGACAGGAGTTTCATACCAAATACACCTGTTCAAAACGTTGTTTTTGTGTTTTTTTTCCACAATAGGTGCAGTTTTTGATACACCTACTAAGCGTGCGGGAGAGGTGTAGTTACACCTTTTGGCACCTTTAGAAATGTCTTCAGGAAATATTACACCTTTTGCAGAGGAGAAGGTGATTCCGCATTAAGATGCTTTTTTTTTTTAAGTTTGTCGGGACCGATTGCATTGAAATAATAAACAGGAGTCATACTGGGCTCTGGTATTCACGGCGAGAACCACGCTAGGGGGCGAAACTTAGCAGCACGTGAATGTCACGTGATACCTGGATTGCGAGGATGCCCGGTTTGTTTATATCGCGCGCGCCATAGCGGCGCGGCGTGATCGCTTGCTTTCGGACGCGGCGCGGTGGTTCGTTGTTGTTCTCTCAGCGGCGACACAGCTCACGCGACCGAAAAAGGTATAAGTTTCCATCCATATCCGAGAGAAAAACATCTGGGCATGTAGATACTGTATTAAAACAGGGCAAAAAGGAATGGGCGAGCGCGATGGTGTGCTCAAACCACTTATCAGATGCTTTCACGACGAATCGTGTTGTCTTTTGTATTCTGTTTTGCTTTTCTTCGCCAGTGTCTGTTTCGTTCTCCGTACGGATTCCACTGGCGGGACTCGGCGCCAACGATAATCCGATAATCCGCCTTTCCGCTTCTCCGCGCTCCCGAATTTCTTTCTCCGTGTCGTCCGTGTCACCTGTCGCGCTGCAAAGTTGAAAGAATGAACAGTCATTTTTATGGTGTCCGAAACGAAAGAACGCTCTCGTGTCTGTTCAACAAATCGGGTCCCGAGGATCTCACATTCGAACAAGTCTTGCCTTTCTTGCACGGTGCAGTAGCTGCGGCGTAGTGTTGTGATCGAGAGAGAAAAAAAAAGATAACCTATGCTGGATGTTTCACTACTTCGGCTACCGGTAAACGCCATCGGGATATTTTTTTTGTGCAATAAACGGTGCGTTGTTGAACGTTTATGCTCAATACTACGAGTGGTCATTATTCTAGACGGCTTATGGACAGCACAACAAAACGTCATATAACATCTCAAAATACTGGCTGTGATCCTAGGGCTTGTTGCGTTTTGTTGAGAGTAATTATAATTGGACCACAAAAGTACTTTCTTCACTCGCAGGTCAGATATAAAGATATCCCACATCTCCTCTCTTTTTAATTATATTGTCATTACGGTAATCACATAACATCTACACTATGCAATGTCTCAAATGGCTGTCATCGAAGCGTTAGCTGTCGATCAAATGATTTGCTCGTTTAAATTTACGATCTTAACAAAACGACACTTTCATAAAGATAATTTGACAAAACGATTTCCACTAGAAGCTTGCCTATTTTTTTTTTTATTTTAAGTTTAATCGTGTATAATGCTTTGTTTTCATTTGTTTTTAAATTCGAGTTAGGCTTTTAAATTGTGTGCCTCTTCAGAATGCAACATTTCTTTCTGCATTAATCCTGTAAAGACACAGTCATCAACACTTTTATATGCTGGGAGCATTCACTTCTTCACTGTAATTACTAAAATAATAAACATGGTGCTGCTGTCTGATTTTATTAAGCTTGGTAAAGTCCAGGATGTGTATAAAAGCAAATGTGTACAGAACTGCCCCTAATTTTTTGAAGATGCAACAATCGGGATAGAGAACTAGTAAGTTTATCTCGAGGGAGGAAACCAGGACAACAAATGGTGCCTTTGATTGTAATCCAAGAAAGTGGGACAAGGAATATTTCTGAAACTGTCAATTAAGGTGAAAAAAAATGGAAATTTGAAACATAATTAAGTTAAAAATGAGCGTCCTCACCGTGCTTTGCCCAGGGCAAAAAAAGAAAACCACTCCAGTTAGCAGCATTGAAGCCTGGGATGAAGACCCGCCAGGCGCGGAATTTGTAATCGTCCGCGACGAATGCAAAAAAATGATATAGAAAAGAAAAAAAAGACAAAATTAAAAGTTACTAGCGATACAGCGAGGTTGAATGAAAGCCCATTCAGCTCTAAGAAGAAACGGCGGCGTCCTCACTTTGGGTTCTGCCACGCTTCCGCTAGATGTCGACACCGAAACTTCTCGCCAAGACATGCTTTGGGGAACGTTGGGGAGAGATGGGAGGGGGGGGGGGGGCTAATCTAACCAGAAAAAAGGGAGTTATTATGCTCAAAATTAGAAGTGGCTACCATTTCTCATAGCTTCGGTTTTGAACTCTAAACCGCGGAGACCCCATCGCTATCACTATCAACAAGAAGACATGGCGGTCGAACGGACGGACGGACCCGCGTCGTTGTCAGTCAAGGCAAATTCACACGATGCATCGTTTCAATGCGCCACAGTTTAGCGAAACTGAGATTTCGCAAAATCGACCTGTTCACACGTGCACGAAACCTGTGACGTATTGACTCACAAGACTTTCAGCAAACCTTAATACCTGCACCAGGAATATCAAGCGTTTCACATCAAAATGATATAAAGTACGCCCATTGTGAAGAGACAGTCTGCTTTATTAATACCACTCCATAAAGTTCGTCAGATTCGGCTGACTGGGTTTACTAGGTCTGCCAAACCCGGGAAAGATCATGAACGTCAAAGAACAGGCAGATGATCTCGAAGCATTTCGGACATTTTTGCACCACTAAAGAAAGCGATCCCCAGTCATCATATTTATATGCGGTGCTTGCAATCGTCGCGACTATTGATGAATCTGCACCGCGTCACCAACACGCGTACTGTTAACATATATCGCCCGTACGCACCGCTTCTCCGCTTGTCGCTCGCCGCCGTGTTTGCTTTTCTCTTTTCGACTTTGGCTCGGATACGGAATCGGCAAAAAATCAGACTCCTCCAAAAGCTCGCCCCGCCTCAAAGGTCAGACGTCATAGCGAAGTCAAGCGGACATTGGCAGCATCCGCGTTTCTCCTCATGGCCCGTTTATGCTGGAAGCCGGTCAAGTTTAACCGCGGTAAAAGTTAACCGCCCTTCCCTACTAAGTACCTACAAGAACCTAGCCAAGTTTGACGAGGGCTGGATTAGCAGTAGCTCCCTGTTTTGTTATGGGGTGGTATCTGGTGCCACCTACTGGTTGTAGCGAATATAAGTGACTTTCGTGGAATAGTTCCCGAAAATGAAAAACACAAAAACGCGCGCCACCGGGTTTTCGCGACGCAGCGCGGCATACACTTGAGCTTAATAAACACTTTTCGTTGCTCGTGGTACAGATATTGGGTAAGGGAAATCTAAATTAACCCTTGTTTGGAATATTTCTAGAGGTTTGACTGTCTCAAGTGAAGACAAGCCTCGTTGAAATTTCCTTCCAAGTTCGAAAGAGGACGGCGAAATTCAGTCCCAGAAACGATGAGGAAGAAGTGAACAGTGAAAGGCGGGCGGTACATCGGACAGTATATGGTTGGCCAGCGTGTAAGAAATGTATATTACACCATCATAAATTAAAAACCGTGTGATTCGGCCGCAGTAAAAATACACCTATTACTAAATTACCCAAGCATCGAGGAGAATGCTTAAAGTGTAATTCTACGCTCCGCGCGCGTTCGCCTTCCCCATATAAAGGATTCGAAGTAAATAATCATAATTAAGGCTTTGACGAATGCGCGTGCAAGGCAATTTTTTTTTGGCTTTTGCTTTAAACCAGTTATTACTGCAGACGCCAGCACGTGCAGCGCGTGTAACTACGCCTGTAGCATGTACCATGGTGGCTTAGGAAATTTAGCAAAAGGTCTGTTGGGTCGCTGTCTGCTTCTTCGTGCTATCAATACCCAGCCGATTGAGTCAAGGCAATCCACTATAGTATTCCAAAGACGTTGCCATGCAAACAATTACCCCGTTCAGTTAGGCTTAGGAACGGCCAGAATCGAAAAACTACCTGAAAAATTCGGCGAGGTCATTGCTCATTCTTTGCGATTAAAGTGAGGTAAGGCAAAGCGAAAGTCTCCGTCACCATCCACTGCTGACAAATGCGCCCGATATTGCAGCTACTAAGACATAGCAGTTCCAAAGCGAGCGACGCTCGCTCGTGTTTCCCCGCCGTCCATACCCTACCGGTCACGTGACCTAAAATTCCCCGTCGTAGGGAAATGCGGTTAACCGTTTACCGCGGTTAAAGTTAACCGACTTCGAGCAAACAGGCCCTGGTGATTGACAGGCCTCGGTGAGGTTTCAGCAAAATATTGCTCCAGAAGCGAGAAGCACGCGCCACTTTTTGGGGAGCCGCGCCACTTTTTCGGTCGCGTTCACACGGGGAATCTGTTTCCTGAAACCTAGTTTCATGACACAAGATTCGCCAACAAGATGCATCGTGTGAATAAACCGTTCGTGACTGTTGTTGTTGTTTTTTTCAAAATTTTTGAGCAAGTATATGACTCGGAAATGTTAATAAGTGCATTATGAGAACTTCCGATCCATGTGCGCCAGTTTTGCAATCGAAGCCGTACTAGAATGTTGACAATAAACATTTATTTTTTCAAGGTGTGCGAAAATCGGACATGCCAGTCGTATACTAGTAATTAATAATTATAAACTTCGCTTGGTAAGTTGGATGTCTTCATTCACATATTTCAGTCGAATCACTGAGTGAAGTCAAAGTTTCCCCAAACATTGGAGCACGGCCTCACATGGCGCACAGCGCACAGTTTTGACGGATCCACGGCGAAAGTCCAACCCCCGAGAACGATGCGCGCGAGGTTTCAGAAACGCCATTGGGGAAGCTAAAACGATATAGCTGTTCTGGCTGGCCTCTCCACGATGCACAACACACAGTTTTGATAGATAGTGAACGTGTATGTATGACGCTTTGAATGATGTTACTTTTGTTTATAGGGTCATACATTTCTTCTTTTTTTGCCTCAATCTTTTGTTTAGAAAGCCAACATAAATAGCCTTGTAGAGCAATTGATCTGCATATGACTCTTTGAATGTTACTTCTCTCGTTAGAGCGCTACCCACCAATAAAAATAAAAACATTATAAATGTAATGTGTAGCTATCGTGTCCGGCCTTTGGACATACTGTCGAGACCGGTTATAACGAAGTCAAGAAGAATCGGAAATCACTTCGCTATACCCGCCATTTCGTTATAACCGACTTCGGTTATAACGAAGTGCAAAAGGGAATGGGAAATCGTGATCGCTTCGCTGTAGCCGCTATTTCGTTATAACCGAGTTCGTTATAACCGGTCTCGAAAGTATCTGAATTTGAGAGAGGTTCTCTCCACATCACAGCCTAATACCCCTGTTACACGTGCACACTTAACCGCGGTTAACTCAGCTTAACTGCTGTTGCGCGGCACCACAGATACCGCACTATACTCTCGGACAGCTATTCCAAAACAAGTGAAGAGCGCGCGTGCACTGCTTCGATAGATGCTCAAGATGCTCAAGCGCACGTTCGCCCATAGCTTTGACTGCAGAGCCGCAGAATGTTGTCGGCAAGTATTTTGCGCTAACTGTGGCTTAGCGTAACTGCAGTTAAGTGTGCCCGTGTCACAAGGGTATTAGGCTGGTTCACAGCCCGTTTTCTGACGTTATATTACATTGCGAAAGCTTACGCCACAAGTCACCAGAACACCTGGGCTTCATAATAAGCGTGGCCAGTTCAAGGAGATAGCCTGGCAGGCGACATTCGAGACACGAATGTTTTAGTGACTTATACGTAGCGAAAGAAAACGTAAGAAAACGGCGCTGTGTGAACCGGCCTTTACGCGTACAATATCAATGCACAACAATACCATTTCAGTTATACAGGAACAAAATATCAGCTGTTACTTTCGAAACAAAGCCTTTAGTGTAATTTTACTTTTTTTTTGCGCTGGTAGAAACGGAAGGAGAAGTGCAAAGGATACTTCACAATGGACGTAGAAGCGAAATTTTGGTACTCAATCTATGCCACTGCAGTTCATTGAATCCAACATAATCTAGGTTCGTTTGCAAGGACAGGAGCTATAAAATATTTTTGGAGCCGAGTGATTTGGAAAATTATGGAATACAATATCCGAATTCGGGGGAAAGTCTGGTGCAACCAGATTTTCAAGAAGCATGTTCGGGGTGCAAATGTTGGGAAATATCGGGTTTTACCCGGAAACAAAGGTCCCTAAGTATATCTACCGAAATAGAGAAAAACGTTTCCCAAGCCCTTTGAATCAATTCCGGAACTACTTTTAGATGCGGAGCATCTCTTGCTCGGGTCTCTGTCCCGCGGCGTCGTAGTCCGCACTCGCACTACGCACGCGCAACTCTCCTCCTTTCCTCTCTCCAACAGCTGCGCGTTACTCTCTCCGCTCTCTCTCTCTACCAGCTGCGTGCACTGCGCGTGCGTTCGATTGTACTCACACCGCGCGCGCACGCGCAACTCTCCTCCTCTAGTCTCCTCTCCTTCAAGTGTGAAAAAAAAAAAATAAACGGCGAGCGGCGAGCGTCTCAAGTTTCTCTGCCGCGAGCCGCGACGAGGGCTCGCGTAGGGGATTACGCAAGGGCAGTCGGTGGCGCCATCTCTCGACGTCAGCACGCAACTGACTCTTTCCTCGGAACCAACACGATGCTCTGCATCACCCCGTGGTTCCCCTCGGGAAGATGGTGTAATTTTTTTAAATGTAGATGTAGCCTTGAAAACTTTGAGACTGGACACGTCGTCTTTATTAGTCGCAGCTGAGGTTCTGATTAAGTGGACAGCGGTGTGGCAGGCATAAAAAAAAAAGACTGCAATCATGGACATATGCAAGACATGATGAGAATGTGGGGGTTCGGTCATGGCTCAAAAAAGCGACGAAGAAAAACAACAACAAAGAAAACGCACCATAACGCAGTATTTGATCTTGCAGTTAACAGCGCGAAAAAACTCAAGACGGAATTAGAAATGAACAGCCTGGCTGTATCTCCTTTTCTTTAAAAGGCTTCAAGTTTTACAACCTTGACCCGACTTAAAGTAAAACAAAAGCGTCCATCAAGTTTATTACGTGATTTACGAACTGGAACGAAGGTAGTGTCTAAATATCGATTATTGTAATCGGGGTAAAATAAAACAGGTTTTTAAGATTCCTAAAAGTTTGCCGCTTTTTTTTCTTCTTCTTTAATGTACGTACACTGTACTTTTTCGCTGCAATTTATTTTTCACATCCTTTCAATCTGTAATCACATCTCTCATTCTATAGGTTTTCATAATTTTGTCGGTCCAAGGATAAAAAAGAAATGCTTCACTTTCCTAGTAAATATTGAATTCTTACGTGCTTACAGTCCAATGCATTCATGTATAAATTTCATAATTATCGTAAATTTATAGCATTTATCATATATCATATATTCATTCCTTGATCTAAAGTAGCTGATACCAGATTATGGGACCAAATTCTAATTTCATCAGAGACATTGATCTGATTTGGTAATGCACACCACCACCTTCGAGACACTGTGTTGATTAAGTGAAGAAGCACTTTGCGACCTGATGCGTTTTTTTTTTGTTCTGCTCAGCCCCGCAAAACGCAATAATTTTTTTTTTTTTTTTAAAGGAGCAGTTGAAAGCAATTTGGTTTCCTTTCTGTGCTCCTGGTTTCGCAATCTTGAAACGCCCGCTTTCTACGTGGAGTAAAAAAAATAATGGCGCTTTCGAAATGGCAGCTAAAACGAGCGCACGCAAAACTCGTAACTGAAAATCGGTTTGTATGCTCATACACGTGTTTCTACAGGGAGGAAGGAAACTATATATATATATATATATATATATATATAACATGCATACCTACAAATGTAGTATCTAATGGCGGCATTCCGTATGCACATGCCCACGCGACCCAATGCGTTCTGGCGCATTCGTTGTAACGCGCCCGCACTGACGCGCCCATCGCTGCACAAGCTTCATACTCGGTGCGACGCCGAAAAAGAAGTAAAATCCGCCGCTCTCCTTTAGACGGTAAGGTAGAAGGATGGCGGTTTCTTCGCGAGACTCGTTATATCTTTCGAGATTCTTCTATTTTATTGAAAAACCTCCTTCCGCTCGCTCGTGTGTGTTGTGTGCCCGGGTTATCCCCTTCCCAAACAACCGCCACAAATTCTCGAAATTTTGAACAGCCCTAACGAGAAGTCGATTACCGCCCCCGCCGCCGCCGACCGGGGACCGCAAAAATACTAGCGACGCGCGCGCGATAGAAAAGAAAGTGGAAAAAATAAGGTAAGCTGCAGCGTATAATGCAGAAGGAGAAAACGAGGGGATGGGAGAAATTGGAATTCATCTGGTAACACGTTCCTTTGCCGGGCCTTCTCTTTGCTATTATTATGATTCGTTATTACGGGTAAGATGGCTCGACCCCGAGATGCGCTTCGCCCCTCAGCCTGCGAGCCGATAAGTCACAGTTCATTAGTGCGACGGCGTCGGAACGCAGACTGGGGAGAAAGTGAAAGAGGAAACGCGAACGTGAGGAGAAGAAGCTGGAAATCATCGATCGTTGCGCGGAATACCGCTCTGCCGGAGCTCAATGGAAGTGTTTTTATTTGTCGTCCCTGCCCCGAATCCCATTCCTTCCCCAGTGTGGTAGTGTTCCGCGACAAACCGCGAGTGTCTTGCGCCCTCCTCTTCGTGAATAGAGGATCTAAACAAAGATTAGTCTACTGACGACGATCCCGAATCGAGAGGGAAATAAAATACGGCATCGGAGCAGAAGCAATATCTGCGCGAATGGCGTTGGTATGGAGGTCAAGGCGTCGTAACCGTTTCATCTGCTTCAATGGCTTCTGGGAAGAGAGAAAGAGAGAGAGAGAAAAGTATGTGATTGGTCCGGTACTGACTACGACCGGTGCGCTGATAGAGAGACACAAGAAGGGATACGCAGAAATAATAGGACCCGCGCCGAACGGACTGAGGAAGGCATCGTCGCCGTCGTCACCTACTGCGACGGCGGTGACGTCGCCTTCATCTTTCACCGATGGACCTTCGGACGGGAACGAAGACAACACGTACACCTTCGCCACTACCGCCATCTTCGCCACGAATGACGACTACTCTAACCACCACTTCCATTACGGTAATGGCGAAATCGCCAAACGGAGAAGGCGGCTGACCCTGCGGATCTTGCTTGAAGGAAGAGCTGCCGAGACGAGCCTCTCCGGACGGCCCGTTCCGCTGATGCCGAAGACCTTACCGTGAGGCACGCAGACGCTCGTCCGACGCCACCTGACCACCAACACAACGATGTCGCCCGCACTCCGGCACAGGTTCTATGCGGGGACGACCACGAAGACGGGCTGTGCCGCGGGTGCGGCCGGGCCGCGACGACACGACACCTCGTCTAAAATTATGTTGCCAGCACAGAAAAAAAAAGAAGAAGAAACCCGCACAAGGATTTTAGAAAGAAAAAAAAAACGCTAAAAACTGTTTCATTTTTTTTTACGCAAGACAAGAATGATTCTATTACTATTATTAATCTGGATACTTTTTACAGCAAAGCTGTTAATTGCTAGGATCTGGAAAAAAATGCATCCATCGATGTTAACAAAATACTCCCATTTAAACGGCGCTCCTTCGTTCGGATTGGTCGTGGCAAGTATAAATAAAAGGAGGGGTAGCCCACGTGAGTCAGCCTTCCTTGGCGTTATTAGCTAGTGAGGTCCTGAGCCCCTGTTATCATCCACGGTCACCGACTTAGCTAAGGTGCGCTGTGACGAGACTGAGGGCAGAACCCGCCGATCTAACCTTCTTTTCTTTGGCTTCCGCGATGCTGATAAAGAGACTTGGGCTCAATCGGGGAAAAACTGTCCTCGAGGTGTGCCTGGAAAAATTGGGTTTAGAACTTGTTCATAGATGACCTTAATGCAATGATCACTTTAGCCACTAAGCATTAAATAAAGACAACGAACTCGTGTACGTGTCTTCATTGCAGTTATATGTAAATCGTACAGATGTCGTATAGTTGTCGTAAAAATAACAACCTGCTGGTCCTCCATCTTCACGTGAAGTGGATGGGCTCTACATTTTTTTTTTGGTATATAAATGAACTCTTAAAAGGAAACTCTTCAATCTTTATTTGGTGAGGTGAAGAGTTTGTTCCCATATCTTGGGACCGGCTACTTAAAATCAAGTAATGTACAGTACAAATTATATATGATCTCCAACAATAAAATCAGTACACCATGAATAATACTCTCAGCTCGCATACACATAAAAATAAAACTTTCACACGGTGAGAGAAGCGATTACGCAATAAATGCATATGTGTAGATTTGTACAATAGATTACTCTAACATAGTAATAAAAGTACAATAAAAAACGCAATTATCTTCTAAGAGCACATGCGTATTTTGACCTTCAAATAGTACCTATTATCTGGCGACTATATTCCTGTCAGTAAAAAATCACGTAGTAAAGTTGATGTCCTGTTCTGGCTTTTAAAAGGTGTGCGGAGACGAGGGTGGAAGACAACGGGGCGGCGAGGACGTGACAAGCGGTCGGCCGAGGAGCACCAGCTGGCGCAACAGAGAGCGTGCTGCGCGAGGCTGGGGCCGGGCAGGGACGACGGAGCCGGTCTGGCCCATGGCGATCCCCGGAGTGGTTCCGCAGCGAGACTCGGGCATGATAGCCTGGGACAGCTAGCCTACACAGCGCCAGCTTGGGAAGGATGATCCGTAGGCCTGGTCGTTCAGCACTCTGACTGCGAGTGCTGAACGACGAGGTAACAACCAGGGTCGGCGGGCCCAAACTGCTGACTCTCGAGGACGGGCGACCGGGAGGTACAGTAAACCCATTCGCTGTTCGCTGTCTTCTCGTTGTGTTGTGTCACCCTTGGGCGACGAGGGAATCACAGACCGACCGGGCGGCGATTATTATACAACGGCCCCACAAAGGCAACTCCGCTCAATTCAAAAATTTCGTGATAATGAGTGATATCTCATTTAAAAGCGCAATTGATTCGCAAAAATTGGATTGATTTTTTTTTTTTAAATCTTACTTGAGCAGAGATTGAAAACGAAATTTCGGTTTTGTCTGGAAACATTGGCCTCGGGCAACTAAAGAATGGCTATCACGTGGTACGATATGTCACGTGATCCTCTACGCAACGACGGGCGGGATCGGGGCGAGGCCACCGTTGTAGAGGGCATGTGCCAGGCGCAAGTGTCGTATGCACCGCAGTCTTCACCGCGTTTCGGTGTCTGTGATATCTATCCGACGGCGTCTGCACAACTGCGGCCTTAGTCTGCGAACACAGTGGGAACGAGAGACAATAATCACAAACGGTGAGGCGACGACGACGGTTGTAACGCGGGGAACGGTTGTAACGGCGGGAAGGCCGGACGGCTCCAAGGCTGAGAAGCGCGCTACGCAGGCGCGCTGCGCCAATCAAGTGGACAGCGCTGAGCGCCGAAAGGAAACGTTGCTGACGTCACCCGTTGCGCCTGCCCAGAGAACTAAAAACATACAAAAAGGAACTATGGTGATAACGTTTAGCTCAATGTTCGCTACGCCCACGCCGTAGCCTTGACTGCTCTGTTGGTTGAGACGCCTCTATTAGCCCGCTAAAGTCAGCGGATTTCGGGTACTTGGCGCGTTCCAAAGTTTGACGGACCGTTTAAGAAACATATAGACAGAACTAGGACGTAATATTTGACGTGTGGCTTCCCTAGATGATATTGAAGAGGATTGTATTTTTTTTTTTCAAAAACAAGAAGCGGATTTGTTTTTAAAAAAATGGTGAACCGGAATTTGGATAAAAAAAACAATGCAGGAGGTGTAGGCGGGACGCTACAATCCCTACTACACTACTCGTAAGGCGATATCTCGAATGGACGGCCACATTTTGGAAATAGAGGTCGAGATTGAACCAGGCCGACGAGGCGCGTGACGTGAAGATACCTAGTTTCCTCCTCTCTTCGCTTCGCTCCTCAAGGCGGCGAGGCGGAGAAGACGCGAGGCCGTTCCTCTCCTTCTCAGAAAAACATGACGTCAACATTTCTGTCAAATGCGCCTCCTTTTTTTGAAAAATACGGTCATCCGTTCGAGATATCGCTGTACGTGTGATGTTTTGGTGTTTGTAGCATCCCGTTGCACGCTTTTGCCGCGTGTTTTGTAGAATCCAGATTTCGGTTCAGCATCCCTTTAAGTCTGACCGAGGACCTAGAACTATTGCCAAAAAAAATTAAAGACGTTTACAAATTTGTTACGGGAAATTAGAACGCAGCTCTTGAAGTGGAGGAGCGGAGGGTACGGAGGGGAGGATATGCCCCTCCTCCTCTCTCTCCTCATCTCCTCCTCCTTTCCCTTCCTCCCCCTCCTGCGTACCCTCCCCTCCTCCTCCTTCATACCCTCCCCTCCCCCACACTTTCCCCGCTAAATTTAGCTGAAAAATTTACGCCACCTGACCTCAACACCAATTCAGTTTCCCCGCAAAATTTAGCGGGGAAAATGACGTCCAATGAATTCGTGTCACGTCACCTATGAACAAACTCAGTTTCTCCGCTAGATTTAGCGGGGAAACTGAATCCGCAGTGTTGCCTTATGGGAAGTCACAGACCTACACACCGTTTCAGTTTCTTCGCTAAACTTAGTGGGAAAGTGAGTTGGTGTACGGGTCTCTGACGTCCCATAATGCAACGCGCGCGGTTGCGCCGACGACGACGCCTACGCCGTTATACGCGGCAACAGGCGCCTAAGAGCTGCTCTCTAAAACAGCGAATGCCGAGTATGGTTATCGTATACTTGCAATCGAGTTCGCCATTGGTCGTATCTTGGACAGACCATTATAATGTTTTCAACGTTTTCCACGGAATGACCACACGTGCGGCTCACTGTTTCCACCTGTTGAATTCGGCAAAGAAAGCTGCCAATGCATTACTAGATAGGGCCAGGTTGAGCTTGGAAACGAAAAAACGCAAAAAACGGAGATAGAAGAAAGAGACAGAGTAGAGACCAGCAGTATCTCTCTCTATATATCTTTCGTCTATCTTTTGTTTTTTGCGTTTTTTCGTCTCCCAAGCTCAAGCTGGCCCTATCCTAGTATTGCGCCAACTCGCTCAACTCAAGCCCGTAGCTGCCGGTGTACGCGACATCTAGACGTAGGCAATAAATTAATGTCTCAATAAGTCTACTCAAGTAAGTATGGACTGGACACCGAAGGTCTCGATCAATTAGAAGGAGTAGGCTGTCTTCCGAGATGCTCTTGAGCCACGTGTCGTGGGACATTCTGTTTCACAGACAACGAATGTATCGCTTGGCATCGCTTTTTGTAACATGTGTGAGGTGGACGTTGTCACTTGTACGCGCGTCCTTGGCTAGTTGGTCAGCTTGTGTGTTTCGTGAAATACCACTATGTCCAGGAACCCATTGAAGGTGCACGTATTCCCAAATTATATTGCTTCCCCACTTTCTTCACATATTCGGTATACATATATTCGTTGCGAGTGTTCCGGGACCTATATGAATAGTGCTGTCTTCGAGTCGGTACATATTACCCAGGAATTCGCTGTCGAGCTGTTTCTTGTGATGTACATTGCAGCCTCGAGTAAAGCATGTAATTCTGCGGTAGTTGAAGAAGTATTGTGTGACAACCGAAAGGATGACGAATGGTTGAAGCGGGGTACCACAAATGCTAATATTGATCCTTCATCCTTGATTGATGTGTCGGTATACACGTGGATGTCGTCGTTGTATTTTTGCTGTAGACGTGAAAGAGTCAATGTCCTTGAAGTGTGTGTATTGACCGATGATTTTGTTTCCATGCCTGGAATGTTCCTGTTCATGTCTAGTAATAGTAAAGAAAGCTTTTCTTTCTGCCAGGGTCAACGCCGTCCGCCGTTGACCCTGGCAAGTTTTTTGGCCCTATTTTTTACAGAAAGGGAGCTACGCAACTGTAATTTTACAAGAAAAAACCGACCTGTGAAAAACACCTTTGACGAAAAGTTTAGGCGGCTACATGCAGGCGTCGATTTTTACGGTTCATTTTAGAACGAGCCTCGTGACTTGGGACACCCGATATATATATGTGGGTGAACTTTCGAATCTGGCCCGGGAACCGCCTCCGAAAAGGGGACCTTCCTTAATGAGGGGGAGAGGGAGGGAGTCTCACGCTGATTGCAGCGATAACGTTGGGAGCTTTTGGTGGGTGGGATGGGCCTCTCCTTATGCTAAGAATGCTGCGGTATATATATATATATATATATATATATATATATATATATATATATATATATATATATATATATATATATATATATTACTTGTAGCTTCAGAGGCCATGGAACCGATTGGGATCAATGGCTGAGTGCAATAACGCAACGCAGTTGACAGCCCGTTAAAAAAGATACAGTATACTCTAGAAACTCCGAGATCTAGCAGCCAGTTCCCATAGATTCCACAGTTTTTGCAGTCCCTGGCGTCCGCCGTGGCTAGCAGTTTGTTCACGGAAAGAATTTTTTTTTTTCAACTGGTCTTTTGTTAGCGGTTTTTGAAAGGCTTCGTTAAAACACGGTATTTTGTTCGGGTCACTTAGGGCAGCGCTTAGCCAAATTAAAGTAAACGTCGCTTTGGCAGTCCGTTCGGTGTTTTCTTTGCAGGTTCTCTGAAAACCATCGTCCCTGGGTTAAAATTTCATTCCGCTTGGGGCACGCCTGGGAAAGTGTCCTTGAAAACCATTGTCCACGACTGCGCTCGCACCCATAATATAATTAGCGATGAACAGTCCAAAGCGGGAACCGTCCCAGTCAATTATGCCTTCTAAAAAGCAA
Organism: Ixodes ricinus; assembly: GCA_037355805.1. Taxonomy (NCBI): domain Eukaryota; kingdom Metazoa; phylum Arthropoda; class Arachnida; order Ixodida; family Ixodidae; genus Ixodes; species Ixodes ricinus. The sequence continues at coordinate 104,653 of JAZHYW010014261.1, forward strand.
GCGACTGGCCGAGGTCAAGGACAACACGGTAATACACACAAACACGAACAAGCACGCCCCCTCCTCCCCCCCCCCCCCCCCCCCCACACACACACACACACACTCTTTAAAAAAATCTTGCTTCCACGTTGAATTTAGGCGCCGCTAAAGCTGGCACGTGTTCAAATCCGAATCCACCCTGGTTCGCGATGTATTAAGAAAGATCTGCAAAACAAGGTTACGTTGCTTTCTCCTCAGGAGGTGCCTCTCCGGGGCACATTCTTAGGATGGAAAGATATATAAATACCTTTTTTTCGAACGAAGAAGCCAGGATACGTACTAGAGCGGTAGGATGACACTCTCAATCTAAGTTGAAAGAAATTAAAGGTGAAAGACAGACAAAAAAAGTTCTCCCCACGGACTCATGTACAAAGGAAAGTACCTTTCACGCGTCGCTGCTGCCGAACTTAATTAGCGACTTGTTCCATACTGAAACATAATTAACGAGTACAGAGCGCCTTAAGACCGCGAACAGAACGGACACGAAATAAAGAACACAGTCGAGGACCAGCTCGCCCTCATTCTTGCAAATGTTCTTCAAATGCCATTTTCCCAAATCCCCAACTCTATTAGGACCACTGCGGAGGCTTTCCAGTCTCGACGCAGAAAAGCCTGCACTGAAAAAACTGTTTCGTCGTACACTTAAAATTTTACTTTGAAAAAAAAAAAAGAAGCCATTGTCTTTCTCAGCTTAGGAGTAATTTGTTTTCGCAAGGAATTTAGCGACGAAATCGATGCCTTTTTGTGTTATGTATTGCTTTGTCGTTTCTTTTGAAAGTCCCCAAACTAAGGACTAGGAAAGTACAAAACCAAATAATCCTTAAAGTGCAGGCGAGCTGGTGTATATTCAACATAACGTTAAATCCAAACACCGGGCGTACAAGAGTAAAAACAGAAAGAGTGACTAAAAATAGGACAGACAACGTACCAAGCTGATCTTATGACGAGTTCGTTCCTCTCGGGGAGTTTTAAAGAACAAGGTAAATTTCCGTCGGTAGCAATGACGACATTGGAATCCTTGTAGCTGAGTTTGAGACGTTGTTTATCCACCTTTTTCCCTGGCCCTCTTACTGTCTTTACTCTTTTCCACCGCAGTCTCAGGCTTTACCATCATGTTGGATAAAACCAAATTTGAAATTTTCCGACACATATCTCCGTAAAATGTTTTTTGTAGCAATTGTTTACTGTTTCTGACAACTATATAATATATCGTGCAGTATAAATATCATATCGAGTACAGAGACGACTTATAATTGACCACAAAGTGCATTTATTCTCCAATACTTGTGGCAAAATGCACAAACAGTGCCAATTTGTATTTGAAACTCTATGTCTAGGAGCCGTAACAAGCTGCAATAATATCCTTACTCATTGGCATTGAAGGAAAAAAGATTAAAAAAAATGTATAAGCCGGTCCTTCTCTCCACAAGTAGTACTCCGCAAAATAAGAGTAGTGTGGTCCCCGAGCATGCACGTAAAAAAACAAAACCGGAAATGTGTTCACGCCCGTTCTTTTCACAAAGTTGGACTCGAATTTTTTTATTAACTGTAGTAAAACACGTTCATAAAAGCACATCAGGGTACCTTCATTGGGGGTGTGTGCATGTTTATACAGCCTGAACTTAGTCTGCCTCAATGCGCGACTTGTCTCTCAGCTGTAGATGAGCAATTTAGGGAGTGCGGTACAACAGCTAGCCTGGGGTCTTTAACGTGAATCGCGCAGAAGTGATCTACAACCGCATGCTGGTACGATGCTCATCCTGATCCGAACGGGCAGGGGTGGGGATGGAACCCAGGATCCCTGGGCTCCGCAGCGTCGAGCTTCCCCTACCTTCATTGGATCCTTGTGCGTTGTGCACGCACATTTTCTGACTTGTCGAGGTGGCGAGCGTGGGCTCACCGTACAGTGATTACTGTCAAAAACCCGATATCCTGGGTTCAATCCCCACCCCTGCCCGTTTTGATCTGGATGTGCATCGTACTGGCGTGAGGTCGTGTATCACTACTGCGCTGTACACATTAAAGACCCAAGGCTTGCGGTTGTACTTCACTGGCTAAATTTCTCATCTACAGCTGAGACACCGGACGCCCGTTGAGGCTGACTAAGTTCAGGCTGTATAAACATACCCACAGCCCACTTTTGATTATTATCAATATTGAAATGGTCCTTTGGACGACACAGCGAAAAATCTGAAAGACCTGTTTTATGTTCAGGCCGCCGGTTATTGGGAAAGTTCTGCTCTCTCTCCACAAGACACTGGGCATGTACTGACGCCTCGTTACTTTCCCCTGTTGGCACGTTTCATCTCATTCGAGTGCACAGTAACAAACCATCCTCCATCCATGATAACGGGAATACTGGATTCATTCATAAATCACTCTACATCTATCAGTCACACCATTAGACAAAAGAGTCGGACCTCTTTTACGGGATCGCATTTACTTTGAGCGTGCTGCATGATCTGACTCAAATGCGCAATAATTTGCATTTTCCCTATCCGATGGATATGGAGCAATACATAGGCCGTAGGCATTATTTCACCACTGTCACCAAAACAGACGTGGGTTAGCAATTGTCCACGTCGGCACACGTTTCCGTCCATGCCATTGTTTATTAAACAAACACAAAGCGAGCGGGTTTTTTTTTTCTCATTTTTTATTGCAACGCGACTGCATACGATAAAATTATGCATAGGGGAAACGAAGGAAAGTCGTGCCACAGGCAGGGTCGTTAGGACACTCGCATAACGTGTGCCGGCCTACACTAAACAAGTTAACGTCGCAAGGCGGAATACGATTGCGCGAGCACGGCTCCCCCAAAAACGAACCGAACATCACGTCCCGCAACACGATTCCCCTTCTGTTGGAATTCCATTAGGAAGCTGGGCGGCTCCCCAAACGCCAGGAGCACAGGCAGGCAGGAAGTACCTGCGCCGCTCCTCATATTCTTCCCATCATTGTATTTCATCCCACATTGTAGCTCTATATTTGTATACGCGGGAAACTTGCGTAAGAGGTGGGGGCGGTACGGAACCCTAGACAGAGCGTCCCGAAAACAGGCGCGTAACTTGTGGTCGTGTATATAGATATTGTTGCGGCATACAAAGAAAAGAGCAGCCATCCAGGAGCCAAAAGAAGGAGCATCATTTTTTACAAATATGACGAATATAGTGTTTTTACATAAATTACCTTCGTTCCAAAAGGAGACTGCCATTCAAGCGCCGTAGTGGGTGGGAGCTTCAGTGATCCCGGACTAGAGGCAGTAAAAGCTCAGCAACATTATATTCTCCGTATCTTAGGCAATATTCATCGCCGTGTAGTGTGTACGCACTAGTAGGATGGTTTATACTAAAGAAGGCTCGGTGAAAAAAGGAGCGCATAAAATAGCGGTGACTAAGGAGACGAACGATACGCAAGCGCTGACTCGCGACTGATATACATAGAGTCTTAGAGGGCGTTTCACCAAAAACTGATAATGCTTTTATATATAAAGGCACCTAAAACAAACAGACAAATATTCTTGCGGGGTAATGTTATCGGCCTCGGTGGACGTTAGATAGCGAGTGCAAAGTGGTCATTGGTAAATCAATTAGCTAAATCTACTAATTAACTTACGAAATATTTGTCTTAGCTGGCACATTTCAGCTTGAAATGTCTTTCTCGTCGTTAATTATGCCATGACTGTTGTTAGAATTAATACAACTTAATTCTGAAAGAATTGGGATTCATTCCGTACGACACGCCCGACCACCAAGCCGATTTGGACGAAGATGTCGCCGAGCCGTCGCCCCTTCTCGTGGCTGAAGACATCGCTCGCGCAAACGTCAAGCACAAACTGCGAACTTCGAGTTGAATAGGCATGCGTAGGATTTCTTGTATATAATGTAAATGCGTATTATTTTATATAATTTTTTAAACCTTTTTTTTCCCTCTCTCTTTTTCCTTCCTTTTTTGTCCCCGACCCTACCCCCCTCTCCTTTACGAAGTAGCAAATCAGCTTTTAAGCAGGTTGACCTCTCCGTGACTGTAAATAAACAACAATTCTCTCTTTTTTACTAGGCGCGAGTGTAGTCAATGCGTAGTGCTGCCCGACTCGGGAGTGCCTTTTCTGGAGGAAAATCAGCGGCAAACTTTCCGACCTACAGTCGACCGGCTGCATTACTACGAACGAAAGTTCCCCCAGTAGCTCATGGCATCATGCCCAGTTCTTCTGGGACGTGCTTCAGCGAACATTGAAGAAAGACTTTGTTATCACACCCAGTAGAATACGCTTTCTTGGTGTTCAAAATGAAAACTGCGTGCCGTATGACTCGTTCCTTCTTCTAGGTCGGCTTAGCATCTGGAAATCGCGAATGGCAGTGAGAAACGCGGATCCTGATGCAAAAGCAGTGTATATGTATTTTGTTCACCTTGTCGCTCAAATGGAAAGTGTTTACGGTGCATTAACAGTCACCTACACCTGAGTTGGAGGCTGTGTTTAAATTGATAAAAGTTATGCGACATTTTTAAGTGGAGCCGTCTGAAAAGTGTTTCAGAGGCCTCTTTTAAGACTGACGGATTGTTGGAGTGCACGCGTTGTTGCCAAACTAATGCAACAAAGAAGAAAAAAATTCCTTAGTAGCTCAGTTGAAAGATGTCCGCATTACGGCGCAGCGGACCCAGGTTCAATACGAAGCGCGGGCGTACTGTTTTTTGTTTTTTTTTTTTTTTTTGTTGAACATTTTGCGATATTTACATTTCTTTTTGTAATATTATTCTTGAAGAAATAAATTCTGTGGACTGCTGCAAACTCAATGTAGTCACTTTCCACAAAATACAAGGAGCATATAAATCGAGTAGAGTCCGCTTTCCGAGGTGCCCGTAACTGTTCTACAGGAATTGTAACCAGCCATTGGTCCCGATCCCATTGATATTTCGGAAACTTGTGCAGACTCTGCCGCACAACGCCACTTTCGGATGCAGGACTTGCATGTGAGGCACCTCTTCACGCAACATCTTGGGGGTATTCTTTTCGGAGCCGATCACGGGAATTCAGCACGGGCACTCACTACTCATTTCCATCTCTTCAATGTACAAAACAACTCATCTTGAAGTGCAGAAGAGCGAGCGGAACAAACGTAACTGCAAAGGAATCGCACAGCAAACGGTTCCCGCCATAGAGTTATTATAATGTACGCTAGAGGTTCAACTGGCGCTAGTGTCTATGCGACTTCCGGGAGGCAAATTGAAGCAGACAGCAACCAGTCTACTTTTGCGGTGCTCCTGTGCATTCCTATGGGAAAACGCGCGTGCAATTTTGTCTCTTCGCCGGAAAGTAACATGAATAACTCTTGTTATTTCGGTTGTACCGAATAGTATGTACCTTTATTGGTATTGTGAAAGTGTCATTGATCTAGTTACAGCATTTTTCTTTACCACTGAATGATGTTCAATTTCGCTATATTTCGGGCCCAAACCTCTGTTTCATGGCAGGTATGTAAAAATGGGCGACGATTCTAAGCAAAATAACGATCGAAAGTAGAGTGTGTTCAAGGTTAGTTAGTATACCGGTGGCGCTTATATATTTCTAATATGCCCGTCCTGTCATGACTCTGTTGTGAGCATCTTTACGATCGGTTAAAAAATTATTCGAACGTAAAAAATAAAGTACGTGGGCTACAAAAGGTGTGTATTTTTATTATTTCCTATGTCGGGCAGTTTTTATCGGGCACCTATTCTCTGGCTTCTGCCTATTTGCACAAGATTTGGAGCGTGCGGATGATGATTTGAACCCAGAACAAGCATCTTCGCACATATTCATGAGCAGAAAGAATAAAGCAGTACTTATTTATTGCAAATCTGACTATATTACCTGGCTTTCAATTTATTTTCATCGTCGGCATGCACAAGGAGTCACTATCCAGTTTTACTGCGTAGTTCTTGCCGTCCCTCTCAGTTTTCCAGATGTCCTTCGTTCGTTTGGCACGTATATCCTCCATGCTACTGGGTGACCCAAGGAGCGGCCAGGCTCTTTAAATCGGCCGCAAAATTCGGTTTCTTAACCTATCGCGCTACGATTTTGTGCAGCGTTGCCTACAGATGGTGCTTCTTTTTTTGTGTGTGTAAAATTTGCAAAGAGCAAATATTTCTGAGGAAAAAGTAAAGAAAGAAAAAGGCTTAGCTCCTATGGAAACGCAGCGAAGCCACCGGTCTTCAAACAATACGGCGCCGCTTCGCACGGGAGACAAGAGATGGCGCAAGCGGTCGCGATGCCAACTGCCGCCAACGAACGAGCATACGGCGCCGAGAGCCGGCGTGCGCGTTCCGCACGCGACGACAGTCGCAGAAACAAAAACAGGCGCGGTAACAACAAGGAACTGCAAAGCAGACGACATCAGTACCCCGAAAAAAGCAGACAAGATATACCGAAAAAAACATTTTTAATCGATTATCTGTCCATTCAATATGTTTTATTAGTAAGGATGATAAAATAATGCATTGGCAACTGATATCAGAAAAGCTCGCGCCGCTTTTAAGTCGAAAAGATCGTCTGCTAAAGACGACGGCTCTCGGCGCCGTATGCTCATTTGTTGGCGGTAGTTGGCATCGCGACCGCTTGCGCCATCTCTAGTCTCCCGTGCGAAGCGGTACCGTATTGTTTGAAGAGCGGTGGCTTCGCTGCGTTTCCATAGGAGCTAAGCCTTTTTCTTTTTTTACTTTTTCCTCAGGTAAGTTTGCACATTGTAAATTTAAAAAAAAAAAGCACCATCTGTGGGCAACGCTGCACAAAATCGTAGCGCGATAGGTTAAGAAACCGAATTTTGCGGTCGATTTAAAGAGCCTGGCCGCTCCTTGGGTCACCCAGTAGAAAGCGCCGACGCCGTGTTCGCGCTAACAGTGTCCGACAGTGCACATAAATACATAGACGAAGCAGTTTTAGCACCGTTTTTCATGCCACGAATTTAAAATAAAAACGCTGTAACTGACCAATTATTTCGTCTGCGTGACTGAGAAACGTTCCAATGTGCCTAGCACGTACGAATTATTCGTGATATTTGCTCTTATAATCGAGCGCAGAGAAAAATGCACCGTTTTTTCCTATAGAAATGCCTTACCGGAAGTCGATTTCGGACTGGTTGCTGTATACTTCAATTTGAACCAGCACACTAGTGCCAGTTGAACCAATAGCGTACATTATAATAACTCTACGGTTCCCGCAACGCATGTCGTCTGCTGCGCCCCCCCCCCCCCCAAAAAAAAAAAAAAAACGAATGAAAAATAAAAGGTTACAGTCGGTTGTAGCCACGTGACTTCCAGCACATTGTCTCTAATATCTCTGACCTCCGTGCGCGGGTTTCGGTTTCGGTTTCGAGCAGTTGCGTTTTTTGGTTTTATTAAATATACACGTGACTCTGTAGCAAAATATTAATTGGGTAGTCTTCTGACACATAATAAATCGCCTGGAAAAAAAAAGGGGGGGCTGTCAATGTCTTTTTAAGGAGTTCGTTTTGCAGATGCCGCTGCACGCAACCGACGCGTATTCTAACTGGGAACGACCTGCAGTGAACGATAAAGTGACAGGAATGCAGATGGGTTGTTAAATTCCCTTCTTAGGTGAGATGCGATTCTATGAGTTCGCAAAGAGGCCTCAACTATTTTGTTTACGTGGTCATCAAATCGTGGGTTTGAATAAAATGCAACGCCGATATCCCTTATACCACTCACGCGAGAAGAGTAAATCCACATGAATACAATGCGCAAAACAGACGTCCTGAGTGTTTTGATAAAACGTCATGACTTTAGTTTTTGAACGATTTAGGGAAAGCCCTTTGCTGTGCACCAATCTTTGTATTAACTCATGTCGTCCTGAAGTGTCATGCAGTCATCTAATTTACGAATTTCGCGGTATATCTTAATATCGTCAACATACTGTAAGAAATATGAATGCGAGATGACACCAGAAACATCATTGACAAATATAGAAAATAAGAGGGGACCTAAAACAGTGCTTTGAACACACACTACAGAGCACCACTGCAAAAGTCCACTCAAACCGTACACTCACTGCTTACACACGTAAAAGAAAGAAAAAAATTCAGACGAACCGCGCTGACCGACAACTCGTTTTCAAGAGGTACAACGCGACAAGAGGTCCAACGAGTCAAGAGGTCCTAATATTGGACCTCTTGACTCGTTGGACCTCTTGACGCGTTGGACCTCTTGACTCGCCGTGGATCTCTTGACTCGTTGGACCTTTTGACGCGTTGGACCTCTTGACCCATATTGGATCTCTTGACTCGTGTCTTGACGTGCCAAGAGGTCCAACGCGTCAAGAGGTCCAATATTGGATACCTTGACTCGTTTCATCTCTCGGTGTGAAATATGTACAGGCAAGGGGTGTGAAATAAGTAAAGGAAAAAAAAACTACGAACATGAGAGAAAGTAGTAAAAAACTACTTTCTCTTATGATGTAGGAATGCGTGAGAACTAGATACGCCCGAGTTGTGTTGCCACAGCGGATAGCGCACTAGTTTCACCATCAAGAGGCCCTAGGTTCGAAACGAGGATGGTTTCGTGCTCACGTAACCAGAGAGATCACGTGACCACAGATTTTTTTTTTTGGTTTGGTCGATTACATAGGTTAATTGACCAGAGAGATCACGTGACCAGTGATATCACGTGACCAGAGTTTTTTTTTATTGTGTTGGATTGTGTTGGACAACTCACGGATTTTAGCGACAGATTTTACCGACGGCTTTTTCGCTGACTCAGCGAGGTAATGCTCATGCATTCCAAAAGCAGACAATAGAGATGCTAACAAAATAAGGCGGAAAAGAAAAATGCCGGAAAAAGAGAAAAAGGTTAAGCTGTGAAGACTTCCACACGACAGGGGGAACTCACGAACACGGCTTTGATACATCGTTTCTGTCCGGTGATGTATTCAGTGTTCGTGCGTATGACCCCTAATTTGCTGGGTTTCTGAAGCGACAAATACGCGCGCGCTGGGCTGTGGAAACACCGGAAATCAGTGTTGTATAAACTTTCAAGCTTATAGCAACGTTGCTTTGTTGGGGACCTGCAGCCCTGCAGGGCTGTGGGCCTTTGCTTTTCTACCCCTGACCACAAAGTCGTAAATCTGCATCTCCCCTGTTGCTCTCCCCCGCGAATATCGAACACGCCACCGTTAAGGTCTTAACATTCCACGATTTGAGATGCCTTTTTTTGTAGGTAGTGACTAATTCGACATCCGGGTTCAAAATAATTGTAAAACTACTTTGAACACATATTTTGTCACATACGAAAGATGTGTCCATAGTTATTTGCTACTTCGACGTCTACCATCACACTAAAGCACTATTACGGCGTTTGATGTCGGGATAACTGAAGAGAGTGTTTTTTAGTTTTTTTTTTAGTTTCTGTGACATCATTTTTAAAAAATTTTAGTAATTGTTTAAATTTGTTCACGTCCCGTCAAATAGCTTCCTTTATATTTTGAAGTCCTTGCTCTTCCAAGAACTTAAAGAGAGTTTGCCCTGGTGCAGCATGGCATGTAAAGTTAGTCATTTGTCCATCCGCCATGGCCTAGCACTGGACACACTAGATCTATCGGCCTCAGAGTTCGACGTGCTTTCCGAGAAGAACGGTTCTTCAATCAATTTCAATCTCTACGACCCATTTTTCTAAAAATGAATGGGCAACTAATCCACCATCTTACAATTCCACACGACTAAAACATCGCGTAATTTCAACTAAAAATAAATTATATCGACAGACAAGTGTTAGGTAATTCGTGTCAAGAATGCTTAATCATGAAACGTTCTGTTTCATGGCTTATTTCACAGCATTCTCAAAAAAAAAAAAAAACAGTAAAGGAGTTGCATATCGCTAGCATAAGTATTTGTGGCTGCTCCGTGCTTCTGAGTAAGCCAACGGCCCAGATTAACCCGCTAGCTTGAAGCGGTAATAACGTTTCAAGGAGACAATTCTCGCATTCATTTGCGACACTCTGTTTGACGTCAAGTGGCGTAATTTGGGCTCGTTTAAAGACGCCCTCCAATGGTATTTGAGCTTCTTCCCATGATGTGTTATTTACCTCTTTAGTGATTCGGTGAACTCAGTGAATAAAAACTAAAGCATAAAACAGTAGCGCATCATATTTTTAATAGAACATACCAGAACCCGGGACTGGACCTCTTGGCGCGTTGGATCTCTTGGCGCGTTGGACCTCTTGACTCGTTGGACCTCTCGACGCGTTGGACCTCTTGACACAAATTGGACCTTTTGACTCGTTGGACCTCTTGACGCGTTGGACCTCTTGACTCGAATTGGACCTTTTGACTCGTTGGACCTCTTGACTCGGCTGTCACGTGGCTATTGGACCTCTTGACTCGTTGGACCTCTTGACTAGAAGCGCCTAATTTCCCTAATCACGCGCACCAATCTCCTAGACGCCAAGAATGTTTTTTTCTTTTTCTGTCAGGTTTAAAGATGGTGTACTGATACAGTTTTCATGATTCCTGACGATGTGTTTGGCTTCAATAATTTCTCTTGCTAATTGATTACTGTTCCTACCTAAAATTGTACAACATGGCAGGTGAACCTCGCACCCACAATCACGGCACTGCATGCCTAGGTGGCCAGAGTTAGCCCTGGCGCTATTGTTTTTGTGTTCACGGAGCCTATCCTTAAGGCATCGTCCAGTCTGCCCTATGTACATTTTCCCGCACGAAAGGGGAAACGAATGCACCACTTCCTCTGCGCACTCGACGAAGCTGTACCAAGAAACATTAGAACAGCTTCGTCGAGTGCGCAAAGGAAGTGGTGCATTCGTTTCCCCTTTCGTGCGGAAAAATGTACATAGGGTCAGACTGGACGATGCCTTAATGATAGGCTCCGTGAACACAAAAACAATAGCGCCAGAGCTAACTCTGGCCACCTGGGCATACGCTGCCATGATTGTGGGTGCGAGGTTCACCTGCCATGTTGTACAATTTTAGGTAAGAACAGTAATCAATTAGCTAGAGAAATTATTGAAGCCAAACACATCGTCAGGAATCATGAAAACTGTATCACTACACCATCTTTGAACCTGACAGAAAAAAAAAATTCTAGGCGTCTAGGAGATTGGTGTGCTTGATTCGGGAAATTTGGTAATTGCAGACGTAGAAGAAGAAAAAGTATATAGAAACGAGTTGTCAGTCAGCGCGTTTTGTTTGAATTTTTCCTTTCTTTTTCGTGTGTAAGGAGTGAGTGTACAGTGTGAGTGGACTTTTGCAGTAGTGTGCTTAGTGTGTGTTAATATGAGCAACCAACTCGCCCAAGCTGCTACGTTAACAAGTGCCTTGAGGCACGCCTGAATCCGTTTGTCGTGGAGTTCATATGGTTAACGCAAACGAAACCTTCTCTGTCACGTAGGTAGCTCCTAAACCATTCGAGATCCTGTCCGCATACACCGCAGTGAGAAAGCCTAGATATTAATATACTATGGTCGACCTGGTCAAAAGCCTTACTTAAATCGAAATAAGCAAAATCGAGTTGACCTTGTTTATATAAAACACAAGAGGCCGTTGATGTGAAGCTAATCTAGGATCGTTGCTTGGTGGGTGCGCCGACGAAACAAGCGACGATGGGACTGAAACGAATGCGTCAGTCTTCTAAGCGTCGTCGTGAGCGGGGCTTGCGGCGCTCTTTTTGTGCGCGATTTTGAAATCGGGTGAAACAACATTAAAATTGATTGACTAATATCTACAAAACCGTTACCTTTCCGTAAATTGTTTAAATTGATGTGGCCTTCTATAGTAATTGCCGTCAATATTAATTAACAAAGTTCAGTTAATTAGTCAACTAATCTTGACGATTATTTCTTCATCTAATGCCCGCCAAGCCTGATAATTGCATGGCGAAGACAGCACTCGTCTAATTTTCACCTCCTTTTTAAAAAATTATGTTCTAATTATAATCAAACACCCATTATAAACGAATTATGAGAACCCACCAGTGTTGCCTAGAAACGAGGTCTCCTCGCCTGATGACATCAGTGCGGGCAGGCGGACGCAGCGCTCCCACAAGCTACCAATGACGTAGACACCCAAACGGGTTTACTGAAAGAGGGCAAGAGAGAAAAGGGAAAAGGGCTACCGGTACTTTCCTCCTTGCTGGTTAGTTAGGGAACGAGCGAACAATCCGGATGAACGCCTTGAACGCGTGTGTTGTTCCAAGTTTGCTTGTGTTCTTCGCGATTTCCTCCATTTCTTTACTTCCAGATTTAATTAGAGCTTGCGTATTCAATGACAACAATTCCCTGGTCATCGGGACACCATTGTTCGGTATTAAGCTGCACGAATGACAACCGAAAGTGCAGATTGTTGTCGGAGGACATCTGTATCGCGCACGGAATCCGATAAGGCAACTGCGGCTGCTATGTCTTCAAACTTCGTCGCTTTCCAAATGACAGAGACTTCCGGTGGCATTGGGATGCATCCCTAACCCGAAAAGACTTTTCCCCAACGCCATCCTCTCGAGTGTGCTCGGAACATTTTGTGAATGGAGCGCGCACCGAACTTAACGCTGTACCGTCGATGAACATAAGGTACGCTCAAAAGATGCGCGCAGGTGTTCTCGTGAGAATTGCTGTTTAAGCTTGTATCTTTTCGTAAATTAATTTATCCTAATGTTGATATTTCGCAGTGGCAACATTGACTCGGTTTGATCATCTCCAACGCTTAGTTAAAGGCTCATTTCCGCCGCCGGGTGGGGCAGGAAACTGTCGAAAAGTTAGTTCTATTGGTTTTCCTGAATCGCGATGTCCTGCGCCATACCATACCAGAGAGCCGTGAACTTATATGGACCGTCACAACGCGACTGGATTCTTTTCCTCTTGAAAATGAGCATATAATGTAGCCGGAAAGAAAGCTTGAACTTCTGTTGCTGAAAGTTACCCAGGCATCAATTTCGATTCGCTGAGTCACTGATCGACTCGTTCCGGCAATGACCCCATCGCGACCTTGCTGTTTTAAGTTCTTGCCAAAGGACACACTCGTGGACACGAGATCCTCAAGTAAAGCTTTTATAAATATCTTCAAACCGGAGGGAGCTGCCTTCGATCGTTCCCTGCAAAGTTCTTATTTCGCGCGTCCTTATTCACATTACATTTCATTTCTGTAAACGACAAGAGACGCCAAAAATATTCTCGGTGCACTGCATCTAGAACGACAAAATCCTGAAGGGAAATTCAGTCGCTGTTAACTGATACAATATTTTGAGTACTCCCCTTGGGATTCTATTGGCGGTGCATTCACTCTCGCACTTCTCGGCATCGCCGCACTGGCGGATGCCAAGAAATGTTCCCAGTGTGTTGAAAAACGCCATCCGCGGCACACAAGAACACAAGATGCTCCCGAAGTCCGATTCCCAGCACTTTGGAGCGCCCGACGCGGGAGCGGAGCACCGAAGAGCACTTTCGCCAGCGTTTCTCACCACTCAGCATGGCCGAGGAACCTGACGTTCGCTAGATGGCGCTACAGTATTCGAAATGGCGCTACCCACGATAAAACGATCTATACTACGCGCTATCTGGATATCTGTAAAATATTTCTGTATTGCCTCAAGACGGTGAGAATGAGCAAATCTACAAATGAAAAACTTGTTTGTTTGATTTGTGAACGCAGTCGAAACATGTAAAATCTTGTAGCTGTTGCTGTGTGCTCTATATGGTTTTCATGCTTTGTTGTTTATATTTGTATAATTCTGATTTTTTTTTTGGTAAAAATAAAACTGTGAAGTTCACTTCGTTGTTATAATTCGTCAACGTTGCAAGTTTTTTTGTTGTTGTTTGTTTTTTGTAAAGAAATAAATTTTTAGAAGCAAGCATTAACACGATGGCCTGCGTGTGGCAATAAACGCAATTTTGAAAGTTATTTGTCTCTAACGCTAAGCGCACGAGGACGCGTGTCGGTGAAAATTCCGCGAGCCTTTCTAGGTGTCCTCTACCAGCGAGAGATGCTCAGAAACCCTAGCAGCGTCCAGCCTCAACTTTATCGGTGCTATCACGTGTTAAGACCGGTAGAGTAAATCTGACCGACTTCAGAAAAAATTTAAACATAGCTAAGATTGTTTGTTTCCGGAATTTCTTTCAGTGAAATTCGGAAAGTATCGTTTAAATATGTTGTTGTTTCAAAATTTTGAGTTTTTAAATTGTCGTTGTGTAAACTTGGAACGCATCTCTTTGTTATTTAGTTATGAACCTATACCGATAAACTTGGAGGTGCATGAGTTTCTCATATTCCATGGGTTGAGATTCTTTCGACCAGTAAGGCGTTCGCCGTGATGTGATTGTTACGTGATATGTGCAAAACTCCGCCCAAGGACCTACCCTGCTACATTCTGCTACATTTGACCAAAGTGTGATGAATTTGCGCCAACATTGCGCAGAAATTTAATTTCACTTTAATAACCCTGAAAATAAATTGCTCAGGCCTCGCTACCCAGCCGAATTGCTATGAAATGCCTGTGCAGGATTTCAAAACTTCCGATAATCGCCTCAAAAAACGTACTATTCTGTTTGATTTTACGTCACACTGGCAGCACTCGGAAGTTTTGCAATAATTCTCATGTTCGTGCTTTGTCCGGGCAGGTTAGTTAGTATCGTTGAGGGGGCTACTTGCCGCGCACTGACGCACTGCAGTGAAGCTACAACCGCAAGTAGTCATCGAGATGTTGTGTGTCTTGCTTCACCGCAGTGCACCCACGTGTTCAGGGGAAAGCACTCCTCGAAAGCTAGACGTGGCACGATTTCTGAATAAAGCTTGGGCTAGTATATACACCCCTCCGATGTTCACAAATCTATACAAACCCGCAGCTCAGAGTGCGCTCTCCACAACCCAACACTCATGGGCTCGTGTCTTTCGAAAGCGAGGAAAACACGCGTCATACTCACCAACTCTGAAGATGGAGCCTGTCTGAGGATCTTTATTGGAACGGTCTGGACTCTATATTTGAGTGTGCTGCTTTTAGCGGATGCTCAGAACGAACTCCCATCAAAGGGCTGCTAATACTGGTAATCTTGATGGCTTGAAATGCACGTTACAAAAGAACTATGAATGCTCTTCGTCAGCACGCGCTCAGCAGCCGCGCATACAGCTATGGCCGTCAGGGAATGCTCCCTATACGATAGGCTGCGATATCCTGGTGGCATTTTTTTTTCAATTCCAGAGTTCGTAAGGATACTTAGGTATTGCATGAATATTAATATGGACTCCTCGGTAGGCTTATGTTTATGCTTTGCTTTTGTCTGAATTAAGACTTGAGGTTTTATTACAACCTCGAGAACTTGAAGAAAACAAACATTGCTGTGCTTACAATTATTGTTTTACATTATTTCAGTGAAATTTCTTACCTAAATATTCATTCACGGCAGTTCGTGCTCTCATTTATAGGTCATCTTGTTATTGTGTATGGTGCGTCTACACGGAACAAAAAGGCTAGTTCTGTGTTTGAGGGAATCGCTCCTGCTGTGGAATCGATGCTAACAAAAGGTTACACATAAGTGAGAAGGCAAAGTAGACATTCCATTTTTAGTTGGACAGGCCAACACATGAATCTTAATATAATATTTGCAGTGATATGAACACAAATTAAGTGTGCACTTATGCCCCAAAAGTTATTTTTTGCTGCTTCAAAATGGACTTTTGACTGCTCCAAGAGCTGCTCCAAAATGACTCAGACCAATCACATCAGTGCGTCCGTGAAAAAAACAAACAAAAAAAACATGCGTGTCTTGTGCTTGGATAAGTCATACAACTACGCCTCTTTATTTCAGGCTCTTTCCATATGATTGAGGTGCCGCCGCGTAGGTCAGGTGTTGCGTCAGTGTCTTCCGCGGGATACAAAACTACACGAATTCACCGACCTTATGAAGGTTGCACTCAGTGCCAACCTCCGATCCAGAAGAAGAGGGAAAGATTTAATCTCACGAGACATTCGCCAATTCATTCTCTGCCGACGCTCGGCAAACATCAAGTAAGAGTTGTTTTGTTTTTTTCGGGCAACAGCGAATAGAGTAAAAACCCCGGGCGGCGGCTGCTACCAAAAAACGGCAAAGACACCAAACGAGCCGGAGATGTTTCCCTTTGCGACAGACTGATGGCATCCCGAGCGATACGAAGCGGGACCGGGCCTGAATAACTTCTCGGGCGGATGGAGGGCCCCGTCGCCGCCTAATGCGGGCCCCGTCGGAGAGCTCGCAACGAAAGGGACCCCGGGCTTGCGTGCCAGGCATTCGTGCCGGTAGCGACGTCGGCGACAGAGCAATGACCCGGCCTTCCCTCGGCCCCGTCCTAATCCTTCAAGAATGAAACGCTCTGCCGCTTCCCGGCTGCAGCTCCCTCGGATACAATCCGAGAAAGAATGACGTCCTGGTAAATATTTGATCTTCGGCAGGAGTTGCTCCGGCGGGCGGCCAGGAGAGCTTCGGACCCTCGCTGCAGTGCTTCGCTCAGAACTCCCGCCGGAAGACACACGCTGCCAAGAAAAATAGGAAAGAATAACAGTGGCGCGAGGTCCGGGATATCGACCCTGTCGCGTACGCGCTGAAGGAGTTGCGCAATTGCTGTTTCTCGACCGCGTATTCCGGCGAAGATGACTTGCGCCGGGAAACAAACCACTCCTGTGGGACGCGCACTCGGGATCACGAGGCCCTCAGAACGACGGCTGCCATCTTCACAATCATCGTTCGTCGCGACAGCGTCATCGGGGCTTCCGAGAAGCAACCCACGGGGGCGGCGCTCCTTCACACAGCCTTCCGTAAAGATGTGCGTGATGCTTGTTGTAGACATAACTCTTCGGGCAATCGCTTTCTCGCGGCGTGCTCAGACTAAAGCGTATTTTCGTCGACATGTTTCGGTGGCGCCGTCATTTGGTTTCTACTTGTGACCGTCGCGACCAGGATTATCGGTTGCAAAAAACTAGTATCATTGTGTGTAAGAAAAAAAAAAAAACAAGGTGGAAGTTTGGGGTAATCGCGTTTTTACCCACCGGCGTCAAAGTCGACAGGTTGACATTGCTGTTGACTCTGTCGATTAAAGCAGAATTAATCCTACTCAGGACGTCGTAGTGAGCGCTTGGCCAATCATGGTAATTTAGGTATTTTGCGAGCTAATTAAACACTTTCGTCCCTTTTCTAGTGGCCCGGCCGCGTACTGTAAATTCCCCACGGAGAAGAACCATAGAGCAAATCCAGAGCCCTGATTGGCCTATTTGTGACGTACTTCAAAAAGGCCAGTCAGGCTCCCCGGTTTCGCCCCATGATTTTACTACGTGAGGAAACAATTATATGCGGCCCGGCCACCAACCTATAGCCACGGGGCTAAAAAAACCTCTAACGCAAATCTCGTATTCTAAAAATTCTGGACAGACTAGAAAAGACCCTGTATACACTAAGAGGCCACAACGGGCAACGACTAAAGCCCCTTGATAAAAGTCCCCCTTCGCGTTTCTTACATCTATAGCGTCAACCATTGTTCTACGAACGTGCAAGGCACGTCTCACTAGCGGGTGCTCCACCGCCATTCGCTATAGACCTTTTTGCAAAAATGCGCCGCCATCTTGAAATGTCGTCACATCCACGAGCATGGGCGAAAACATTGTTTTGCCGTCGCCACGCCAATAGAATACATTTAGCATGTAAGTGTAACCGCCACCCATTCTCGTTTTGCCTCTCCTCTATAGACCATTTGCTATATTACCCAAGCATCAAGGAGAATGCAGGGATTGGTGTTCCACGCGCCACACGCGCACGCCTTCCTTGTATAAAAGATTCGAAGTAAATACCCCCAAAAAAAGCGTTGACGAACGCGCGTGCAAGATACACTTTGTTTTAGGTTTTTGCTTTAGAAAATTTACTATTGCTGAGGCCAGCACGTGCGGCGCGTGGAACACCAATCCCTGCATTCCCCTTGATGCTTGGGTAATATAGCAATAGGTCTATTGTCTTTACTATTTGCTGGTTGAAATGTTTTATTATTTTTTTGTCTACCAGGTGGCTGGGGACGAGAATAAACGGAAAAAGGAGGGCCGCCATTTCAGCGCTGCACCGCCATTTGCTTCCAAAACCCACACGAGGCATGCGCCTCATGCATGCGTTGGCGCGTTTGTCGCTACTTGTGAGACGAACTCATAGAAGGAACTTTAGCAACGACATGATATTCTGTCTCCAAGCGGCACTACAGCTCCCTCGAGCTCGATAAATACCGTAGCCTGCCATATTCTGTGTGTGAAGGAGCAGTTAGCGGAAGCGATCGTCCTTTCTCTGCGTCTTGAAGAGTGTGCTTGTACCGGCCGATCCCAATACGGCACGGACTCTGCCTCTGCTTACTGCGTCCCATCTAAAATTGAAGGCGCGCGTTGCACCGATATATCTCTCACTGCAGCACTGTTGAAGCTAAACAATTAACACCGACACGGAAAAATAAACTTTTGTCTCGCAATGTTTTTTATGATTTCTCTCAGTCTTGGCTTTCTGCGTGGAATAACATCCCTAAGTAACCTGCTTCATTTTAATAAGGCTATGCTCTTCATTCGAAATCGTTTATTTATTTGCTACGGTCGGACTCGACTTGGTCTTTCTGTTTCCTTCTTTTTTTCTCTCTTTTTACATCAACCTTGCAATATTACGGCAACTTAAAATGCTGCATTCTGCGGATGAACCATATATTGAAATATATGTAAAATAAGGGACCTTGCGAACACGGCCGGGCGTCAAAAAGCGACCTAGAAACGTGCTCTTCCAGTCGCATGCAAGGAGAAATATCTGGCTAAGTATTGTCTAGAAGCTTCGCGTCTCGCACCGGGCAATACTAATACATCACCAGTCGGAAGATAAAGATGTGCCCCTGTACTCTTTTCAATAATTTTTCATACAAAGGCTGAAACAGATGATAACTTTTAAAAAAAATGGTGTGGAAAGCACACACACACACTCACGCACACGCAACGCACACAGACGCACACGCACGCACGCACGCACATGCACGCACGCACATGCACACGCGCACACACACACGCACGTACGCACACACACACGCGCACGCACACACACACAGGGTGTTTTTTTAAGCTTAACAGAATTTAAAAAAAAACAAAAAAAAACAATGAAAGCTAGAATAATGCGGTCTGCGCAGGTGAGTTATACAGCCAGGGGGATATAGTATATAGGGGGCTAATCGTAACGATCAGTGGGCTAATTAATTAAAATTCGTTAATTAACTTTTTAGTTACTGAAAATATACTTAGTTCCAATTAGAAACTTGCTCAGCGTCATCGAAAACCACTAAATCAGTGATTTTCAGAAAGTCTTTGAACACGTGAGAAGTGTAGTAGTGCACTAAAGTTACCACTCGTGGAGCAGGTACAAGGCTGGGGCTAGATAAGAGACGGAGAGATTGCGCGGGCGCCTTACTGCAACCGCTAGCCTCGTACCCGCCTCACGAGTGGTATCTTTAGTGAGCTATTACGCTTCGCACGCGCTCAAAGTCTTTCTAAAAATTACTGATTTAGTGGTTTTCGATGACGCTGAGCAAGTTTTTCATTGGGACTATTTGTCTATTGTAATTAAAAAAATTAACGTATTTTAACTAATTAGCCAACTGATCGTTACGATTAGCCCTTTATACTATGCCCCCTAGCCGTATAACTCACCTGCGCAGACCGCATTTATCTAGCTTTCATGTGTTTTTTTAAATTTTGTTAAGGCTAAAAAAGAAACAAAAGAACCTGTGTATATATATAGATACATAGATAGATAGACGTATTTTGTTGTGTTCTTTTTGCGCATCTCTTTCCGCATTAATTCCTCGGAATGCGACATCTGTCCACAGCGGACGACATCGCGACTTCCTTCTGTCAAATCCATGGATCGAATACACGTTCGAAGATATTTGGGCGGAGTTCGGTTCAATTCTCGGTAGTCGGCGTGGCCGAGCGAATGCGCCGTGACGACCTGCACGCTCCAGTTCTACGAGCATTCGTATCGCTTCACGTCACGCTTCGAAAACTCCTTTCATGTTTACTGGAGCCATATCGTTCCCAACCCGCTTTCAAATCTCTGCACAACCAAAGCATCATTTTACGCCGAAATATAGAGAGTAAGAGGAGAGAAATAAAGCGAATACGGTGAAGGACGCATTATACTGAGTCGCACGAAACTCCTCGAGAAAAAGAAGCAAATAAAACAAAATGCACAAATATTTACCATGGATATCCCCTGACCGAGTTCGTATTCTTATGTGCGTACGTTAATCGGCGCGTATTGGAAGAAAGAGGCGTCGCTGCGATCGATTTGTACGTACGAGGCGACCGTGTTTTCATTGTTGTCACGGCGTGTCTCCGAGCGTCAAAACTTCCGATAAGCTGATAGAAAAAAAAAACAAAAAAACGGGAACATTCTCGCTAAGCGGGAAACATTCCGAATTAACTCATTTAATGCGCCGATTTGCACTAATGTTTGCGAGATTAACGAGTAAACGCCAGTGCCAGTTTACAGGCAGACACGGTTATATACGCTTGCTTGGGAGAAGAGCGTGTTGGTTGAAGTCAAGGATGAAGAAAGAATAAAACAATTAAAACTGGGACAAAACAACACATCTTTCAGCTAGCAACGGACGAGTAAAAATGACAGCGAGATTTGGCAGGGAGATCATAGAGTCATTCGCCATGACCACAGCAAATAACAACGTGTCAAACCCTTCCCTCCTGCTGACGAAAACTGAGGTTGAATTTTTAAAATCCGAGATAAACCCCCTCTCTGACTTGCACTTCGCGTTTTTTATCTCCCCTTCTCTCCCCTTCTCCTCCCTTTCCTCCTGGGTATAGTCGGCTGCTCGCTGTTGAACATTTTTACTCGTCCGTTGCTAGCTGAAAGATGTGTTGTTTTGTCCCAGTTTTAATTGTTTTATTCTTTCTTCATCCTTGACGGTTATATAGCGTGACGTAGAAAGTTGTGCTGCATCGCGGACCAATCGGCGCCTGCCGTGCGATGCGATTATGTCTACATAAGCGCTGCCCTTGAGTAAAGCCACGCTCTTGTCTGTTGGAATGCTGTCGTGACAAGTTAGTTCATTGGCGACGCGCAGGCACACGGAATGCACGGAGTACCTCTGAGACAGCAGCGAGAGCCAGGCGAGTTGACAGCAGGCTACCGCATCGATGGAACCAACGCCGACACTCAAGTCACGGATTGAAGACAGCAAGCGATAGGTACACCGTCATGTACTGTACCGCTTCAAATGGCTCGGTTAGGAAGGATTGACGAGTGCGATGAGAAGGCACAACACTTCAAATCATATTTAGAGCGATTTGAGCATTTTGTAATCGCGAACGATGTCAAGGTCGAAAAGAAGCTAGCCGCGTTTCTAACCGTAATAGGAGCTCCAGCGTACGAATGACTCAAGAGTCTGGTTGTACCGGATGCGCCAGGAATAAGTCCTTCGAAGAAGTGAGGTTGCTTCTCAAGAATCGCTACAGTCCAGAGAGCTTGGTTATCGCAGAAAGGTGCAAATTTAACCGACGGGTGCAAAAGGAGCAAGAGACCGTCGAAGACTTTATTGTAGCCTTTAAGTACCCGCAAGGAATTGTGATTACGGACCGTCCTTGCAAGAGGCTCTTCGTGACAGACTCGTGGCAGGATTATGGCATGAAGAAACACAGCGAGCGTTGTTCGCGGAAGAATACTTAATTTTCGAGAAAGCATGCAAGATTGCGTTGAACCGTGAACTCGCTGCTAGACAGACAGCTAGCGTTACTGCAAGTCAGCGATAAAGGGGCTTCGCTGCATGTGATTAAGTCAAGGCCGAAAGAAAACGGCAAGAAACCAAGTAAAGCTAAGAAAATCATCCAAAACAAGAGGTCTTGTGAAAGATGCGGTAAAGCACATTCGGCAAGCGAATGCTGGTACCGGAATGCCGTTTTTCCATAGCTGTTCTAAGGTGGGACGTTCACAGACGATGTGCCCAAATAGAAAGAAGGCGTACTCCAGTGTGCCAACGTGGTGAACTGCTCAGATGCAGACTCTGAACTGGACATCTACCACTGCGTTAACCTGGTGCACTCGGGTTTCGAATTGAAGGTCAACGGAGAAGGCCAGGACGTTTGCATGCAAATTGACACCGGAGCTGCTGTTACGATAGTCCCCGAGAGAGTTCTAAAAAAGCGTTTCCCCATGTGAAGTGTGAGCCATCTCAGGTAGCCCTGAAAACGGGAGAGCGTATACCACTCAAGGGGTAATGTGAGGTCACTGTGACGTACGGAAACCAGTCAATAAAGTTGCCCGTGATCGTGGTTAAAAATCAAGGCAAGAAAATGCCTGCGCTCATGGGGCTCAATTGGCTGGAGAGGCTCAAGCTTGAGTGGAAAAGTGTCGTATCACTCTCGCATCTTACGACGGCAGACAGGATGGAAGCTTTGAAACAAAGTTCCCGACAGTGTTTTGTAATCAGCCCAGCATGATAAGCAGCTATCAAGCGAAAGTTTCTAAAGCCAGACTGCACGCCAGTTTTTTTTTGCAAAGCAAGGCAGGTGCCATTCGCATTACGTGATAAGGTTGAAAAACAGTTAACCGATCTTGAGAAAAGAGGGGTTGTGCGCCGAGGTGAACCGAAGTGATTGGGCTACACCGGTGGTCGGACTCGTAGTGCACAAGAAAGGCGGTTCGCTAAGATTGTGTAGCGATTACAAAGCAACCGTAAATCCCGTGCTAAAGACAGATTACTATACACTGCCTCGATCCGAAGATTTGCTTACCGCCATTGCGAGGGTAAAGTGTTTTGTGTGATGGATCTGTCTGCTGGGTATCAGCAGGTGCCGCTGTCTGCCGAGTCACGACCACTCTTGACCATTAATACACACATGGGGTTGTTTGAGTATCAACGCCTACCGTTTAGTGTGGCCAGTGCGCCAGCGATCTTTCAGTCGTTCATGGACGAGGCTTTGGAAGGCGTACGAAATGTTGGATGCGACATTGATGACGTTATCGTGTCTGGAAAGGACATCACACACTATCAGAAGACACTGGAACGTGTCTTAAGTCGGCTGATGGATCACAACGTCACCCTCAAACTGGAAAAATGCAGCTTTTTTGAAAGCACCGTGTCACAAAGTGAGTGCCGACGGGATTTATCCCACTGAAGCCAAAACAAAGGCTATCACTGAAGCGCCCGAGCCCACCAGTGTCACGGAGATAAAGGCTTATCTGGGGATGTTGAATTTTTATTCGAAGTTCCTAAAGAACGTTTCGTGCGCAGCAGAGCCTCTTTATCGGCTTCTAAAGAAGGGGTAAAAGTGGTCGTGGACGCGGCAATGTCGCGAAGTCTTTGCTGCTACGAAGCAGTTGCTTGTCAAGTGCTAACTTTTTATGACGTAGAGAAGCCGATTACACTGATTTGCGATGCTTCATCCTACGGGCTCGGTGCTGTCATTTGTCACATTACACCACACGGAGAAGAGCGACCGGTGGGGTTTGCGTCGCGAACTCTAACCTCTGCAGAAAAGAACTACGCACAGTGTGAGCGGGAAGCTCTAGCATTGGTGTTTGGTCTTAAGAAATTCCACCGTTACGTGTACGGGAGAAAATTCATTGTCTACACAAACCATCAGCAACTCCTTGGAATCCTGGGGCAGGACAAGCCAGTACCCAACTTGGCAGCTGCCAGAATGCAGAGATGGGCGGTGCTGCTTTAGCCTACAGGTACAAGCTTAAGTATCGAAGAGGAAAAGACGCAAGTGGCGGATGCTCTGTCTAGACTGCCGCGACCAATAACTACGGCTGAAGAACCTGCTGAGTGCCTTTTGATTTTTGACAGCACTCCTCTGACCGCAGAGGGCATTGAAAAAGCGACTAAGCGCGATTTGATTTTGTGTCGCGTGAAAGAGTTTGTTTTAAACGGTTGGCCTTCGCAGTTGCTAGACGAACTAAAACCGTATCACGTACGTCGTGACGAGTTGTCTTTCGAGCAAGGGTGTGTTACCTGGGGCTCACGGGTGGCCGTACCGGAAGAGCTAAGGTAAAGTGTCAAAAAGCGTTGCTGCACGAGGACCACCCTCGGGCAAGTCGGATGAAAACGCTAGCCAGGAGTTTTGTATAGTGGCCTGGATTAGACCACGCAGTCGAAACCTATGTACGCGAGTGTCTCATTTGCCAAGGAGTCCAGAACGCGGCCCCACCTGTACCGCTGCAGCCATGAAATTATCCCACAAAGAGTTGGCAGCGTGTACACGTGAATTTTGCAACGAAAGGATGCCATGTCTTTCTAGTGCTGGTGGGCGCTTTTTCGAAATAGATCGAAGTGTGGCCGATGTCTTCCACAACCACTTCCCAGAACAATCAATAAACTTGGAAGTGTGTTTGCGGCCTACGGTTTTCCGCAAAAGCTGGTTAGTGATAACTGCCCACAGTTCATTTCGGAAGAGTTTTCCGATTTTTCGAAATGCCAACAAGATGTGAAGATGCTAACAAGATGCTAACAAGCATGTGAAAACACCAACCTATCACGCTGCTTCTAAAGGTGCCGCAGAGCGTCTTGTCCAGTCAACGAAAAAGGTGTTGCTAAACCAGGAAGAGCTCACGGGAGTGAAACATTCCTTGATGGAGCGTTTAGATAGCTACTTAATGAGCTATAGAAACACGCCCAACAGTGTCACTGATCGTACTCCAGCCGAACTCTTTCTGAAACGCCAACCGCGAGTGAAACTTTCATTGCTCAAGTTTTGTTGAAGCCACGCGTGATAAGCAAAATCGGGTGAAAGAGCGAAGAGATATTTCGCGAGGTTCAGACCGAACTTTTTGCCGTGGGTAATCCTGTGCTGGTAAAGACTGTGCGAGGTGAGGAAGTTCCTTGGGAAGGTGGTGTTGTTACCCAAGTTATCAGTGATGTGACCTATTTCGTGAATGTTTGTTGCGCAGCACGTGAGGTTTACACACGCCGACCACGTCAGGCATCGCTTCTCAAGTCATGGGGCCAGACTTCAAGGGATACTTCAACGAAATTTGAAATATTACCGTCGTGTTCAAAAATAGGTTGAATATGATCCACAATATCCGTAAATCACAATCGCAGGTTTGTATTTTGATCCTGATGGCTGTATTTTTTGTTCTAAACGGCCCACTGGCAAGCTCGGAGAGGCCCAGCGAACGCGACGTGACGTTCGACGAGCAAGTCGGCAGGCTGAGTCAGTGGATGGCCAGCCGATCCAGCCACAGCGGCTGCTTTTGTACGAATTTTGAGTGACGGGTTAATCTTCTATAATCTTGTAGGGGACAGTAGCGACTTTTGCGACACACAAAAGGGATTCTCGGGAAGAGGGGAGTTCCTCCTTCCCCTCGTCTTTCGTCGTGGCCGGAGGCGAGACACTCACCGTCACTAGCTCTCAAGGTTCCTAGACAGGCATTACAAACGAGGCGTTAGCGACATCCACCAGGTGCTCTTTGCTAATCGTTTAATTCGTTTTAAAATTCATTTTCGAGACTTTTTTAACAAGATATTGGTTTGTTCCATGTGATACTGCTCCTTTGAACAGATATAGACCAAAAAATGAGCGCCGAAATTTTGTTGTAGTATCCCTTTAAAGGGGCTCGCAATCATATTTAAGCGTCAACATTTTTGCGGTTTCCACGTCTCTTGGGTTCGGGCAAGCCAGCGGGCACGGAGAGAGTAACTAAATATCAGTGCGTCATATTTTAACCGGACGACGCGGAAACCTCCTCCACCTACGGGGGCGACCCCGGTACCGAAAGCGCGCGAAATATGAGGTATTTGGTCCTGGCTTTGCTAATGGTCAGAGCCGCTAAAAGCTTCTTTTTTTGTCGAAATACAAAATATAAGTGGCGCGAACCGTTTCAATTATTTTTGAAAGCAGTTTTTGTTCAGTATTTTAGATCAGAAAAGAAACAAATGCAGTTTAGAAAGTCCGGAAACCAGAAAAGACCCGTCGACATACCCGCCACCAAGCGGTAAAAAAGGCGGCACATACTAGAAAGGAATAGTGGGATCAGGCTCCGACGAGCGGCGAGCGTAGAAAGGTCCCGGATGTACGCGGCGGCGCTGCGGTCGTTTACGGACTCGAAGATCCGACCGGTTCCGAGCGTTCCGAAGGCCTTCGGCGCAGGTTTGGCTTGCAGTTTGGCCGTTTCGCGATATGGCAGCGCAAAGTGGCTCCCGTTCTGAACTGATCTTTACCCCGTGTCTGCTGTCGTTTGTGGCCAATGAAGTGTCATGCCGAATTAGTGTTTAATTGCGCAGCAAATGCTATGCGAGCCGCCCGGGCTGCCCGCTTCATACAGCCTATCCAGAACATGCTTTAGTGGCGCCCTCTCGAGCCGTCGACACGGAGTGCGGCAGCCGTGAGCGCTCGCTGAGCTCACTACCCCTCCTCTAGTTCACGGCCACTCAAGCGGCCAAAGACGTCATGAAGAAGGTTAATTTTTGCGTGTTTTTGTTATTTTAATTTGCCTATAACTTTTAAAATAAAGTGAAATTTGAGAAAAAAAAGTTGCATTAAGTTACTACGTTGAGTGCGCTCAGGTTCGGTGCAAATT
The DNA here is from genome assembly GCA_037355805.1 of Ixodes ricinus. Taxonomy (NCBI): domain Eukaryota; kingdom Metazoa; phylum Arthropoda; class Arachnida; order Ixodida; family Ixodidae; genus Ixodes; species Ixodes ricinus. The sequence goes on from JAZHYW010014261.1 coordinate 131,252, forward strand.
AAAAACCAGTAAAAAAGTAATTGCAAGGTCCCTTTAAAAGAGGACCACATACGTACACAGGTTCCTCGGTATCGACTTTTTCAAAATGTTGGAAGGTCACCAGCTCGTCTGTATCTTTTCCATTCCTCGGCGAATTTGCAGTTTTCGTAACTTCTCCTATTTTAGCGCACTCTATTTTTTTACTCGGCGGTTAATCGCCGATCAAACTATTGCCCTTCCCAGGCAATGTTGTTCCTAACAGCACGCGGTAAACCTTGTGCGCTTTCACTGGGTATTCCAATCTTAGCCGCGCTTTTGCCTACAAATTTGAATCTCAAAACACGCGAAAAACGAAGGCCACACCGAAGACGACGTTATGATGGTCCTATAAAAGCGTCGCCCACGCAGAGAACAAAGACAACGAACAAATAAAAATCTCCGGAAATTAAGAAGGAAACCATACAGCGAGCGAAGATAAGGCACGACAGAACGCGAGCCCGACGGAATATTCAGCTGCAAAAGCCCAAGAAAGAAGACAGCCAAGGCAACCGAGGAGGGAAGCCCGCTCGCACGTCCTGGGAATTGGACGGGACGCGGTACCCCTAATTATCCTCGACAAAAGGAAGGAGCCTCAAGATAGGCATCTCTGTGCCGCGCGCCCGCGAGCCTTTCCATTCCATTGGAAAGCCTTTCCATGGAGCGCATGCCACCGCCAACGGTAAATCTCCAGTCCTGCGCTCCTGTATCGTTCGGACGCCAAATCAGAAAGCAACTGTGATATTCCTCGTGTTGAAACACACATATAATGCCGCTACGCCTGCATGCTGGTAGCAAACAGATGAAGGAGCATATATTTAAAAAGCAAAACTACTGACTGCAAACGTGAAATGCGACTTCCCATCGGAAAGGCTTTGATGACTTCGTCGGTTATTGAGGCTTCATATTTTAAGCGAAAAACATACTCAGGAACACTTGCATGACTTGGGTGAAACTATCTCTTTCCTATAGGGTTTTAGAATAGCCTACGCAAAGAAATAGTGTGGTCGCAAGTGCCGAGCTCAAACTGCGGAATGGATTTGCGCATGGCGACGTCTTTGCGTACACAATTTTAAAACTAGCTATATACTACTGAATATGGCCTATGTTTTTTTATTATTTATTATACTACAGGCGTAGGTCCCCCTTAGTGTTGACAAAACCTCAATAATGTCGAGAAAAAAAAAAGCGGCAGGATTTTCCTGCTTGACAATGTTTCGCGTTGGTACCACCGCCACCAGTGTATAAAGACTTAAGTGTGCTAATGCATGGCTTAACGTTACCAAGTACACGCATACTAATGAACACTTTGGCCGATCGACGTTGCATGTCGATCAAACACACAAGTTGCACAAGGAACCAGACCTCCCGGTATTTACGGTCTACCGCGGGCCTTAGAACCACAGCTGCTGCGTTCAGCCTGAAATCAGTATGCGTTAATGACTGCCAGTTGATTGCGTCGTTTCGTGCACTTTGAGTACAGGGAACGTACGTACTACGTAGGCGTTCTCGCTTCTGAGCCCGAACACGCGTGGCACGGCGCAATTAATGGGGATCTGCACCAAAATTGTCGGCCCAAAACGAGGCTCTGAACTTACTACCGCGGCAATCGACTCCCGATCGAACTAGAGGTAACACGAAAGCCTCGCTCCAGTCGCCGGCGTGTTTGCTTTACCTTTGTGTGCGGCCGGCGCGAAGAGTGGCGGCAGCTGCGTGTGTTCCTCAAATCTATATTCCACCTCGTATAAAGGATCCTTGCAACAGCTGGCCAAGTTCTTGGGCGAACTCGAGGGCTTTGGATCGCGCTTTTTTTGACGTGCGATAAATGGTAAAAAATATAACCTCCTACATATATTGCAGGCATGGGAATCAACCTTGAGGTCTGCGCCGGACATATTTGTAAAATAATATATTCATTGTAGTTTTAATAAACCGGATTAAACAACACATCACTAACATAACGAGGAATATTCCCCATTTAAAATGAAGTTTTAGTCATCGTTCAAGAAAACGCGAGACAGTCTATTGAGGCATTTTTTCTCAGGCTGTACTCACAACAGCATATGCACAAACTAGAAAATCTTCATAGTGGGCGTCAAAATGTTTGTTACATATTGCATCCCGCAATGGATCATACGCTACAAATCCCTTAATTTCGGAAGAAGGCGCACAGAAGTACATACCAATCCAAAACAAAACAGACATGTAGAAAATAACTTCTTAGATCACCCATCTTTTGGCCAATTTTCAGTTTTTGAATAAGGTACCATATAAACAATGAACGGAACAACCACTGATAGCTGGGTCGCGGATCGGGACCTTACCAATCCCACTACCGGCGGCTATTGCTTCACACCACCAAGCAATACATGGAAAAAATAGGGATTTTGAAATTTGCACCCGGAGCTAGACTTTGAATGTTTTAGAATGCTTTTGAACCATTCTTGCGCTGCAATCGAAGTCGGAGCTTTTGAAGCAGTCGAACGCTCATTAATAAATCGAAAGTAGTACGGGCCGCTGTGCTCACTCAACTCTCAAGTTTCGTCCTAAGGTAAATCATCCGTACATTAAACAAACAGCACAACACAGATCCAGTCTCAGTTTGTCGCATTAGCCTCTATTCAGGTTTGAATAAAATCTGTTCACCTAAAGCGCTCGGTACAAGCGTTGCACACGACGTGAACCTTCCCGAATGAAGTCCTCACCATGTGGCAACGAATTTGTGAGACTGATATAGTGAAATATATTCATTTCAACGCCCGAAGGAATTTAGTTAAGAAAACCAATAAATAAATTGTCACTATAGCTCGAAATTTTTTTTTTTTTTCATTTTGACAATGTTTTGCGTTTGTACCACCGCCACGTGTAGATAAAGACCTTAGTGTGCTAATTCATTCTTCAACGCTACCAAGTACTCATATAATAACGAACCCTTTGGCCGGTCGACTTTGCATGTTGATCAAATACACAAGTTTCACAATGAACCAGACGGTCCACCGCGGTCCAGCGCTGGCCTTACAACAACAGCTACTGAGTTCACATTGGAGACCCCTTGCTGTTCACATTTGAGACCACTAAGGACCAGACAATACAGTTTTTGGATCTCTGCATGGACGTGAGCAAAATCCACTTGTGTTGATGGCGTCATCTCAGAATCGCAAAAACACTCCTTGATTTTAGATCGGGGCACCAAAAGCTCGTCAAAAAGGAATTGCTGAGTCATGTATCCGTTCGGCGATAAAAAAAGTCCCGCTTCCACGGAGTGGAAACAAGCCTTTCCGGCCAGGTCGGGAGACTAAAAGACGTCTGTTACCCAGAGTCGATAATCGCCTCGGCCGCGGAAACAATAGCAAAAAAAAAAGAAGTATTAAAGGGGACGTCTGGGGCTAAGTTACTAGAAAAGTAAAGAAGTATGTGACAATCATCCCTTACGTGCAACGCATGCCGCACGGTTTAAAAAGAGCCGCCTCAAGATGTGGGGTAGATGCAGCATTTTCGGCACGTAACAACTTGAGTGGAGTATGCTCCGCTTTGTAAAAACGCGCGAATACAAAAGAAAGAAATTGAGAGAGCGGATGCGGCATCAAACACCGCATCGACTTCGTACCATGCAAAAAGGGCGTCGTATAGCAGATACCCTTCTCGTGCGGGAAGGTGTACATCGGGAAAACGGGGAGATGCCTCAACATTCGCCTCCGGATGCACTCTAGTTCGTTAGCAGGAATCGCATGCTCACATTTGGCATTGCACTGCCGTGACTGCACATGCACACCTTTACTTGAAAGTACCATCGTGTTGTATAAACATAGGGACCAAAAGACTCGCGAGATTGTAGAGGCTCACAGAATAAAAAAGGAAGGCCCAACATGCGTGAGTCAGGTTTCCTGGCATTGTTGGACAGTGAGATAAAAATTTTAAATGAGGGAAGATCGCCCAAAGGATTGTATAACCGATAGCTCCCAATTCTGTGATGCTCAGGCGCCATTTCATCATGATTAAAGAGTCATGTGTTTTCGAATGATTTTTCGAGGTTTATCCAAAATAAACCCTCAGTTGTTAGTCAGCGCTTGTATCGTCCACTTCCTTCCTCTGTCCGTGTAACATTCACGCTGTTTCAAAATTAGCCCATACCAACTAGCCCAGCTCTGCTGTCTCTTAAGTAACTCTCTGTTATTAAGTGCCTCTTTAATTAATTTAACATAAATTATCACTGAATGTCTAACACGTTTCATGGTAATAGCGCTTTATCAGTAAGAGTCAAATTTTGAGTACTTCGATACCCCGAAGGACCTCAATGTGAATCTCAGAAACCCTTAATTATCTCAATGATCCTCACCACAGGTTTTGTCCAACGGAGTCGCAATGCTGGACCGCTGATCATGAAATATTGATAAAAGTTCAGAGTCATCTTGTATTTTATACTTTAGCGAATAATATTCGATGTGATTTTCGGAAAGCAGCATAAAGGTTTCAACGACAAAAACAATCTGTGAACGCGGAAAACTTCACATTTTCCCGCTTTTACCATTGGGTCCAGTCGCCAGCTGTGCCTAACGCAACAAAAGCATCGAACAGAAAACCGCCTTATAAAAACACTAGCAAAATTTCCCATATCTATGAAAAGCTTTCCATATTTTGACTCTTTCTTGATAGCAAACTGGACTGAAAGTAGTCAAAAAATTTAAACGCAAATAAAAACATTGCAAATGGAAAATATAGCAATGACACGGGTTTTGCAAATACATAAATGTTGTGCTAGGGAAAAAATACTACTATCATTTTGTATATGTTTTTTTAATAGAACAGGTCCATGCCACCCATTTTAATAGCTGAGGCCGAGGCGTACCCACGGCCTCAGCAATACTTGACTATCAGACGATCTGCCCACACCAATAGCAAGATGGCGACGCCCAGAGGCCGTACTTGCAAACGTCTACAGGCTAATAAAGAAATCGCCTTCTGTTGGGTGCCATCTTGGTCTATTGGACTGCTGGACACGTTCCAAACGTGCGCAATAGCTCTCTTGCGGAAACATAAGGCCCGGGCACGGTGCCGGGCATGCGCCAACAGCTCTGTGACTCGGCATCATTTGTCTGGGTGATAAGCACTGGAGATATATACAAAGCCCATTTCCGGCTTGTGTTTCTGTGTTCAGTGCAGTACCCTGTAAAATTCCACCACCAACATAAGTCAGAGCGAAGTCTAAGGCTAGTAAACAATATTGCACGAACAAAGAGACGCAACGAAAAGCGCAAGATCACAGCCCATTACCTGCGCCTGATTTGTTCAACTCATGATAGCACACGTGCAGAAAGATGACGCACGCCGGGAAGTGACCGTTTTGTCGCTGCTTTGTTTACCAAAACAACATATATAACCTCGCTATAAAAAAAAAAAGTTCTTACTTTAGAGCTCATTATGGGATTATCGTGTTAATTATTCCGATTGAATGGCATCGCTTTACGAATCATATTTCCCCATATGTCAATATTGTAGAGCGTTTCATGACGCTTTTGGCTTCATTTCGAAGCATGCTCAGACGTTTTCGACACCAGCGAGACTAAAATGGAGTACCCATTGGGGTATTCGTGATTGGCCATCAAACGTCATCATACTTCTTGTGAATCGAATCGCAACATTGTAGAGAAAAGGTGGTGCTGTGTAACTTGGTTTTCAAGCCCGGATGTAAGAAGCCCGACCCACAGTCCCGCCCAGACCATAAAGGATGGGCGATCGTCCTCGCACATTCTCGATCCTGATTCAGAGACGTGAGCGCGCGTCTCTGAAAACTGTGATGCACGCTGACGCCAAGATAAGTCCCCTCCGGCGCTCGTTGCGCCACACTGCAGTTCCGTGTCGTCTGTTAGTGAGGAAGTGGAGGCGATATCCTTTCGTTTAATCGAACCGTAAAACCTCTGCATGACACAGCATAACTCTATCGCGAACTTTCTACAAACAATTTCTGCAGAGCCCCGACTTATGATCACTCAATAATCATTCCACAGTTGAGCTGCTCAAACACGGACGTTTCTTTGCATTCGCAAGAGACGTATTAAAAAAAACTTCGAGAGGAACGATAAAAGTGCGTCTAAGCATTAAAGAGTATTGGCAAAGAGCAGTGCTATAAGGAAAGTCGTTAGCGACTGTGAATCGCATAATTCACGCATACGGAGATGAGGATTGACCTGGGGATGCACCACATGAAAGGCGTTCTCGAGCTACCAGGGAGGAGAAAACCGTTAGCTCGTCGCAGCTGTATTGCTGAACCTTTTCCGACTGGAGCGGTAGGTTCGAGAAACCCTGGCGATCCAGGCGTCCATCCGGACAATCCTGCCACAGTTGAGAGCTGCCATCTCGGTGGCAGCCGAAAAAGAAGTGCAGATTGGCGCCCCGAGCGCCAGATTGTAGTTGTCTTGGCCTCAGCGTACATCACAGCTTGCAGAAAAATGCGACAGACGGCATCTGATAGGACCCGCGATTAGCATGCTTGGATACAAAGGGGCTTATGACAATGTCATTCAAGGCAATTTGTGGAAGATAATGAGTAACTTAGATGTGGACGACGGAATATTGAAATTTCAAGAGATATTTACAAAGACAACGTGGTACTAATAACGCGGAAAGGAAAGAGAACAAAACCAATAGAGATAAAACGAGGTCTTAGACAGGGATGCCCTTTGTCGCCATTGTTGTTCATGTGGCATCTCCAAAGATTAGAGGAACATTTGGAAAAAAGCAATCTTGGATTTGACCTTTCATACGACAGGCAAGGTAAAGAAATCTAACAGTCATTACCAGGTCTAATGTATGCTGATAACATAGTGCTAATGTCCGATATCAACATAGGGCTTGAATCCTTAATGAATATATGTGGCGCAGAGGTCCACACATTACACTTAAAATTCAGCAGTGATAAATCAGCGGTCATGGTGTTCAATGATGACGGAATTGCAGAGCTAAAGATTTAAGGATTAGAGGTTGAGCGAGTCGATAAATACTAGTATTTAGGAGTATGGACTAAGTAGGGTATAGAATACCTCAATGAACATGCAAAATGCGTAACTGGCAAGGGCGAGTGCGTAGCTTCCACCGCACTTTCAGCTTGGAGGTGAACAGAGTATATATGGGATCAAAGAGCACGCTCGTCGAGAAGATGGACGCGCGAGTAATTTCTGTGGTGTGCGTATTTGAACAGTTATAAAATATATAAGGGAACGTGCTTTTGAAAGCAGCGTAAATTCAAATCGGGTGATAAGGAAACACAAGTGCTAAATTTTGAAGCCCATTTTTTGTACATTGAACCATTATTCGCTGTACCGATTTCAATGTGCAGTTTTAGTGAACCGTATCGCGATTGCGATTCGGGAATATACGAAAGCGCAGAAGTCAACAGAAACGCTAGTGCATCCCGTACGAACGAAACTTTTGCGTTGTGGGTCTTAAGACGCAGGAAGTTCTCAAGAGATCTCGGGTTCAGCGAGATCACCAGTTTCAAGATGGCACTTACCACGATGGCAGTTGGTATCATGGGTGACGGGGTATTCGCGCCGATTTCAAAATCACCTGTAATTACCCTGTTGCTCTGTTTGTAACCGATGACCGAACGACTCTTAACAAAATCGCCAATGTTGTCGGTCTGCAATGTACATCAGTAGTTCATGAATTATTTCCCACAATAGCAAGTGATAAGAGGTGGGGATACCACAGGATGATTGACGAGGACACCGTCGTCGAATTTCGCTATGCACTAATAGTATCGTGCTCGAAGCCTCCGTACGTCGCAGAAAACTGCGATTAACCAGGCAACTGCGGCTTGTCTTTGTTTGAACTAAAATGATCAGTAACTTTTTATTTTCAACATTTCCTATTGGAGCTTGGTGGCGCTGAAAGCACGAGGAATTAAAGCAGCAAGAGCATTCGTGAGATCTGCTTTGCAACTTTTGCAGAACGGACAACTAAAATCGGTCTGAGCATTTGATTTTTAGCGTACACTATACTCTTGCGTATTGCGTACGCAAGAGCCAGCGACGCTATACTAAAAGAGACTCATAATTAGTAATTGCTTCAAGATGGGCGAATCTCCGAGCCTGGCCGGACGGAGCACTCTCTGCCGATGCCGCCTATAAGACTGCGAATTTTGTTTTCCATATTCAACCCACGGCGCTAAATGCATGAACGCTGCGAATGAGGGATGCCAATTCGCTTTCTTCGTGCACTGAACCGGTTGAACACAAAATAAAGAAATTGATCCAGGTAGTCTTTTTTTTTCTTTTTTACCGGTGTCGGGCAATTACGGTTTTTGGAACCTCATGATCTTTCAAGCAACTTTTTTATATCAGGTAGAGCGGACATGGAATACATACTTTCGACGGAGAATGTGGACCGCACGTGGCTACTTTGTAACGAAACAAAAGTAAAGTAACAAGGGAAGCAGGCTCCCAAACCCCTTCAAAGGAAAATAAAAAAAAACGAACGAGGCGGAGACGTATCGACGCAACCCGGAAGAGCCGTATTTAGCTGGAACCGAATACCGGCACGCCACCGCTCGTGCCTTTGGACGGAAATCCCGAGTTCACAGGGGGATTGCGTGCGACGCCTCGGGTGCCACACCACACGGGCGTCGAGGCGGCGAGAAATGAACTGCTACCGAATTCACTCCACCGCCGAAGAGCAAGGTGCGCATCTCCATGAGTATGCAAAGCTCGGCTTCTGACACAAAACTAGAACAGAACAAGCGCACCCTCCCCCCCCCCCCCAAAACCTCTTTAAAAAAAAAGAAGTGTCCTATTGGGCGATTTAATCCAAATACCGCAGCGCCAACCATAGAAAGAACATCCAGTGACATCTGCTGAGAGCGACCGAAATCGAACGAACCGTTGCTGAGGCGACGAAACTTTGCAGTACGGTGGTGCGTCGGTGTCAAGAAAAACTAAAACATATGAAAAACAAATCTAGGAAATAGCTTGTGAAGGCATGAAAAGCGGATTCTTTTATAAAGTGCTGAGGGAAATGGCGGAGGGGACTTTTTGGCACTCCCACCGTGCATTTCAACATACTTTTTTCGGGGGACGCAGCAACACGAAAGTTGAAAAACAAACAATTCGACGAAACGCCATTACACTGAGTAGGGCCCGTCTCCAATCGCGTGCGTAAAAAAATATGGAGAAAGGGGGGGTCGTTTCCCGCCTTCATTTTCTGAAGTGGATGTCGTCGATGCCGATAGTTCCCAACGGGGACGCGTATCCTGGATGCAGACTCGCGAAAAGGGGCTTGCTCCTACCTCAAGGTCGTCGGAAAAATCGAACCGATTCAGCAGACTCCGAAGAACCGGGCGACAATGCTACAACACAGCACATTTTAAGTAACGCACGATAGGCGACTATAGGCACGGCTTTAGAGATTTCTTTCATTAGCATATGAACAAGGTTGCGGCAAGTGATCATAGATCTTATGTACTACTGTTGGCTGCACTGCGCTTCTTTCGTAACAAAACTGTTTTCCCTACCATTCACATTTCATATTTAGAAAAACCAAAAATTAACCTATCTGTACACCATTTAGAAGTTCCATTCGTCCTACGTAATAAGTTGTAAGACTATGCTTGTGACTGCTTTCGTTAGAGGAGCACCCGAGGAACAAAGTTGCGGCAAGTGATCATAGATCATGTGTACTGTTGGCTGCACTGCGCTTCTTTTGCAACGAAATTGCTTTCCTTACCTTCAACATTTCATTCGCACAAAACCTTAACGTCTCTGTACAGCTCTAAGAAGTTCCATTCGTCCTACGTAATAAGTTGTAAGACCAAACTCAAGATTGCTTTTGTTAGAGTATTACGCGGAGTACAACGTTGCGGCAGGTGTATCATATATCTTATGTACTGTTGGCTGCACTGCACTTCTTTTATAACGAAATAGTTTTCCTTACAATTAATATTTAGTTTGAAAAAAAAAAAGGTTTCTATATATTTTTGAGAAGTTCCATTCCTCCTACGTAATAAGTTGTAAGACAAAGCTTTAGAGAGTGAAAACGACGTGCTACGATGTATCCAGAGCATTGTTACACACGACGAGTTCCGGAAAGTACACATTTATATCTGCGCGTGCCTGGTATAAAATTTACTTTCTTTCTTCACGCCATTACGCAAACGACGTGTAAGGATACACACAAAAAGTTGCGACAGTACAACAAAATCACCACAAGTAGAATCCGTTATGGGGTTTCTTAAATCTCGCTGAAATCGTTCAGGTACCGAGAATAATACCGCGACTTCTGACGGGGACGTCATTGGCTGCTGCTATCGTCACGTGAGTGCTTACGCCAGCCAATGAGAGTGAGGCGACACCCCCGAGGCAGCACCGCTGCGGCAATAACACTATATACGATGTGTGTTTTTTTTTTTAATCGGTCCGGATATTTTTTTTTTTAAAGGAGCTTGTTTTGGGGCACTGTGACCTCAGGGTTCAAGTTGGTGGCTGGGCGGCCACTAGAAAAGAGGCGAAAAGGGATGATTAATTAGCTACATAAATGAAAGTTTCGGTCTCTATACGAATAACGGTTCAGAGACAAAAAGACCGCTATTGATAACCCAAGAAAGATAGCAAAACGGGCCAACGTAAATGTGTTTTTTTCGGCACCCAACAACCTGAATAATGATAATAATACCTGGAGAAGGGGAACAATGGTGACAAAGGGCAAGCACCTTTCCATTATTTACATTACCTTTGAACAAGCTGAGTAGTTCATGTAAGAAAATGTATCGCAAACTGCCCTGCAATTCTGCTAATACGTGAAACGTTCTTGGTATAGCTCTAGTAACCCCAGGCGTTTCTTCTCGAGCTGGGCCTCCAGGTGTCTCCACTCCTCTCCACAACATGACCCCACCCCAGTGACGCCCCCATTCCTCTCGACCCCATTGACTTCCCTCCGCCCCATTGACTTTCCCCGTCGGGTCGGCCTGTGTCCACAAAGTATGGAGAATGACGGGCTGCTGCCGGTCACGTGTCAATTTTCCCGCTACATTTAGCAGTAAAATTAAATTTGTGTGTACGTCACCGTCACGTGACATGTCAAACAATCTGATGTCATTTTCCCTCTGAATTTAGCGGAGAAATTCGCAGCCGGTCACGTGTCAATTTTTCCGCTAAATTTAGCGGGAAAACTGAATTTGTGCGTAGGTCACGTGACATCAAACCGTGTGACGTCATTTTCACCCCTAAATTTACTGGGAAAATTTGCGGTTACTCTTTTTGTGGCTTCCCTTTACCTGAAAGCCTAGCCAATAAACGTTTCACGTTAAAAGTAAACGACGCTGTCAATCTAAGACAACGCTGCTTGAAAAAACACCAAACTCCTTGCAGTGTACATAAGGACCGGTAGATTCTATAACCCTCTCACGTGGAAAATGGTATGTCGGACAAACGGGCAGATGCATCAACGATCGGCTGCGCCACTCGATGACAAGGTCGTCAGCGCGCCTTTCCTTTCTTTATTTGCAGGCCAAAGAACTATACCGCTTGGCGAAGTAGTCAGTGAGATGAGCGCAAATTCCCAGGGTGTTTTTTCGTTATCTTTATAGCGTGGTCCTGCTTCTTACAAATGAGTAGGAGAAAAAAACGTGAGTTGTTAGTCAGCGCTGTGTTAGTCATTCTATGTGTCCTTGCCTTTTGTCCTTGTTTATAACGTGATGTTGCTACTCGTGTGAACTTTCATCACCAACTCGCCCAAACTCCCATCTTAACGTTTTGCATTTTAGTTTTTAGGGGCACATAATGTATTTTGAGAATTGACGCTAGACCTGAATATGTCCTAGCAAGAGCTAGTAATCTAGCGAATGTTGACCAAAATATTCGTGGTGGCCGCTACGGGGCGACAAATGTCCCTCTTGTACGCAACTTCAAAACGAAACTAAGCGTCGAAAAAGAGCGCTAGTGATGTCGACGTTTTCCGCCCTCCTCAAGCGAAGTGGGCTGCGAGCGCGGCGCCCTTTGCAGGGTTTCGTTTTGGTTTGAAGCCGCCTTGAAGGGCGGCCTTTCTCTGCCCGTAGCACAGACTACGAACTTTTTATTCATACTTTCACTGCAAGTACAGACTACATTGAGGTCGAGCGTCCCTTGTCCAAATACAATAGACCCCCCCCCCAAAATAAAATTGAAAAATAAAAATATATAAAAAGTAATAATAAAAATAATTTAATTTTTTGGGTTAATTAGCCAAGTAATTAACCATTTATCATATTTTCTAGTGGCTGCCGTGGCCCAGAACTTGGCCTCGGGACTAATATAACCCAAACGCAAGCCCCCGCCCATCTTATTTTTAAACTGTGGACCAATTAAAAAAGTAAAAAAGAAAAGACCATATATAGTTTGCGCGATCCTATAATACAATGCGTCTCGCTCTCGACGTCTCGCTTTTCCGTCTTCATTTTCACCAAGCTTCCCTCATGAAAAATAATTGGGCAGAACCAACTATGTTGTCTAATTAAGCGATTAGCTGGAGACATAATTGAAAGAGCCGCGACAGGTCACGTATCAATTTTCCCGCTAAATTTAGCGGGTAAACAAAATTTGTGTTATGTCACGTGACATCAAGCCATGTGACGTCATTTCCCCCGCTAAATTTAGCGGGGAAACTAGATTGGTGTTCAGGTCACGTGACGTCCATTTTCCCGCTAAATTTAGCGGGGAAACTGAATTTGTGTATAGGTCACGTGACATCATATGACGTCATATTCCCTCTAAATTTAGCGGATAAAATAAACGGCCGGAAACATACCTCAAAGTGGCCTGAAGATTCTAAGAAAGCTAATCGCTTTAAAAGTGTTCTACACTGAAACAATGTAAACACAGGATCAAAATCTATCCCCAGTCGCCTTGGTTACCTTCATACGCCAGAAATTAATGAGAAAGCCCAGACTCTTTGTTTATACGAAGGCCTGTTCACACATACACCACAACGACACATCAGCACTATAGTCACAGCCCTGACTTTGGGCTATATCAGCGCTGAATCAGCGTTCCACTGCATGTGAGCCCGCCTTTTCTTGCCTGCACACAATGCAGCGCTAATTCGGCGCCAAGTCAGCGCTGATGGTAGCGCGGGTGCAGCGCTGTCTCGGTTGGGTGGCGGAGAAAAGCTCACCGGAGAAAAGCTCACAGCAAAACCGGCAGATGCGGAGAAAAGCTCATAGGCTTTTGAGCGGATATGAAGCTCACCGATTTTGTTTCTTCTTAGCTTAGCGGATTGTGCGTTACACGTGGCAGTTTAACACAATTAGAGTTCGTCACATCATTAAACATAATTGTCCTTTTTTTGTAATATTCTTGAAGTTCGTTGGGCATATTTACTAATTCCTCAGAAACTAGTAATCCCCCAGCAATTTATTGACAGCTTGACAGTACACCGTCGATAGCTCTGTCAGTTGAATAAATTTATTTTTTGCGAGCTAATATGAATAGTGGTGTGTGAACTGTTTCAGCTCCGAAGATTGTGTGGTGCCTGATAGATAAGTAGGTGTTTGTTGATGTAATCAGTGTCGGCTACGCTGTTTTCTTTCTGTTGTTTTCACTAATAAAACTTTAGTTGCGCGAACAGCTTCGTCCTGTCGTGTATGTTGTCTTCACTCTGTCTTCGTTTGCTTGAGCGAATTTCATGATGCATAACGTTTACCAACTCGCCCAATTCCTACTTTACTCAAGCCTAGTTCTTATTTAGGTCCCGAGTAACAATGGTGACAGTGTGCAGCTCTGAAGGTCATGGGTGGTTCGCCGTGAAAGGGCACGTATCACAGAAAGGCAACGTGTGGGAAAACCAACACGAACGACTAGAAAACGTCCGTGGAAGAAAAAAACCTCAATATCCTAGCTGACCGTCTCTATCCTGCTTTCAATTGTTAACAAGGGCTTCAAAGAGAAATAAATAGCGCGAAGCTTTGCATTCATTGCATCTTACTCAAAGTCACGAATCACTGATGCAAATTGCAAATTGTTGTGCGTATGTTATACAGCCTGAAGTTTGTCTGCCTTAGTGGGCGTCCGGTGCAGTGGTGTACCAACTTGTTTTTGAGTATGGGGGGCGGCAAACCAGACTCCCCCTCCCCCCGGGGCCGAAAGCAGTGCCCTTGGTATCCCTTGGGAGCCACGGCCAGTGTTTGCCCTGCCCTGTGGCGGCTGTTTCAGGGGTGCTAAACACATACATGCCTTGCCCACCCACTCTGAGTGCTCGGACCCGAAAGACTCCGGCATGAGCGCATTTAAAGAAATAGAGAAGGAGAGAAAGTGGCTAGATGTCCCATGTCCGATGTCCTCACATCCTCGCAAACTCCTTATTCATCCCCAAGGCGCGAGTACTTGGCCAGCGCCAACGACCACACGTTTTTGAGGCACTCTTGGAAAGAGATGCCTCCCAGCGGCAGCAGGAGGAACGAGAGCGCAGAGACTTGGCGCTGCGCTCCCCGGAGATGGCGACACGGCTCTCGATTCTGCGATCGAAGCTTGTTGCGCTGGCGACAAGCGACAGCGTCAACCACGGAGGCCTCGACACTTACCAAATGCATAAAATCTCCGACACATAGTCGGCAAAGGGGCTAAAATTCGGTAAGATGAAATGATCACAGGGGTGGCTTTCTTGCTGCGTATGAAACAACTCTACCGGCAGGAGCGAGCACAGTAACCAGTAAAGCTCGGCTCACGTGGTGCGATTTTTGCTGGCGATCTCGCAATTTTGACTCTAAGCGCCGCAACTTCCACTGTGCGTCTTTTTTTCTTTTTTTGCCGCAGGAGGAACGCCGCAACTCCGAAATCGCAAGTAAAACAGCATCACGTGAATCAGGAAGCTTAAACGCTATTACAAATAATTTGCCTTTTTTTATCATACATGTCTGTACACTTCATTAACCGCTATCAGGCTGAAATAGCTCCCATTTTTTTTTTCTGCCTTCGCACGAAAGCGAGGTCAATAAAACATCACCACCTGGAGGGCTATGCAAGACGGCGGCGGGACGTGAGACCGGGACATCGCCGCCTGCTGCGATTGGTCAGCGCCATGCCGCTGACCAATCGGCAGGCGGCGATGTCCCGGTCTTTTCGTTCCGCCACCGCCTTGCACAGCCCCCCTGATGAAACAAAACTCAGAGGCCCCAATTGGCGGTGCGGTATTCGCCTTTCTAAAACTTTGTCACATAAACAACAACAAAAAAAATCTTGTAAACCGCACTCAAAGATGTTTTTTTAATAGCAACTTTTGTATTTTTCTGTTTTTTTTTACTCGAAATGAATCTAGTTGTCCGGCCTTCAACTCGTGATCCAACTCGTAACTCGAGCAGCACGACGAATTTATCGTCGATCGCAAGCTATAAGCGGCAGGTTCCCGAGGCAAAGAATAGACAGCAAGCTTCCCGAGCCAGCGTGTGTCACGCGCGAGCAAAACGGGTAACGTTGAAGCACCTTGCGCCACACGGGTCAAGCCAGTGTCTTTTTATATCGACGCCTTGAAAGTTTCAACGACGTTTTCTCGATTACTTCCGACACCCGGTCCCCCGGCGCCGATTCTAACCATCGTCATGGCACGCTTGCGATCCTTCCAGGTGTCCTCGCTGCTAGGCCGCGACTGATGACCTAGCGTCACGAGAGAGAGATCTGTGCTCGATGCCAAGAGTAAAAAAACAAAAAAAAAAAACGGGAAAATGGGTGACGTTACAAAACTCGATTCGAGCACGAGCGTCGCACGGAAGAGTCACCTCTACAGTAGCGAAGAAACACTTGGCCAAAAGGGAGCTTTTTTCGGAAGCTATATTCCCCATCTCGGGAGTTCTGCGTAGCGCACTGGAGAGGCACGGGTGCGAGCGCGGCACTCAAGAAAATGCGTTTCTAGGGTGCTCAAACACGTGTTCAGGCACACAAGTTGGCAGCTTCTCAACTCTCGCACGTGTGTCTTGGGTAGCGCTTGCTCGCCACTTGAAGGAAGCAGTATATAAGCGCTGTCTGCTATTTCCCTTTGACCCGCGATGGGGTGACGTGAGATGGAGAGTGTAAAGTGTCTTCCTGCGAAAGAAATGAGAAGGCTGTAATATACCCTTTCCGAAATTCAGTGTCATCTGGTGGCTCAAACGGCAGCTTAACTTTCAGCGTACTAATGGCGGCGTGAACCTCTAGTTTGCAGTATTGTATCGGGCACCGTCACTTTCGCAAGTGAGCGGCAGACGAGAATGTGTGCTTAACTGTAAGTTCTTTCTCAATCTCTTTCAGTGTCCATGGCGAAAAATATGCAACCAGTCAAAACGAAGCGCCAACCCACATAGACGATTACCAACAAATTGTCTGGACCCGAGTTAGAAATGAACTCATACGCAGCTTTTGCATTCAATTCCTGCTTCGCATCGTGCATCAAATTCTTGCTTCGCATCGTCTCAAATGTATGTAGGCCTCGAACCATCAGCTCAGGAGCATCTTCAACGTCTTCCTTCATCAGTAAACAAAATACCGCCGTTAATACGGCCATAGCCTCCTCTATACTCACAAAGTCTGGCAGTTCGACGACGGAGCCATAGAGTGCCCGGTCGTAGATTTAGAGCGCGAGGATCTGGTAGCATAGAGCATCAAAGAGCCATTTCTCGGGGAACCTGGACGTCAGCGCACGGTTTTTGCAGCGGCCAGAACCCGAAACACACTTGTTTGCTCGGGAGAAGTGTGTTTCGGCGTCTCGCCACAGCGGGGCGCCAGTCACGTGGCTCTCCTCTCATCCGCTGTCTGTCGCTCCACCTTATCCATTTCGGCGGCCGCTTCTTGTGGCGATCTGCCAGGCTTTGTCAGTATATAGGAGGCTATGGTACGGCACATATGCCATTTTTCAGATGATGATAGTGATCAAAGTGGCCAGACTGAGTTTCGGAAAGTGTCCATCTGAGAAATGTCACCGTCCCGCGGTAGCTCACTCTGGCTGCCCAAATTAGTTTCATTTTATAGTCATCGAAAGCTTAAGAAACCGAGGGCGTGGTGAATACCAAGCTTCCTCGTTCCGCAGCCAATCAGGTTGCAGCATCAGCCGACAAGGAAGCCGACAAGGAAGCCTGTCAGTGACTAGGGGAAGTTAACGTTGCCATATTGCAGCAAAAATCGAACGAATCGTTGAGTATTCAAAAATTACCTTGTTTTGAAAAGTTTGGTGACAAGGGCTTTAAAAACACTTATGGCCATTTAGTAGCAGCGGGCTTGATACGATCATTCAGAAGAAAAAAATATTCGTATTTGCGAAAGTTATAGAGGCGATATAAAAAAAAATGTGAGCAGCGCATCACTCTTCATTAAATTTAATATGTTAAAGGCGAACCAAACATATCTCTTCAAATTATTTCAATCAATACACCGACACAACCTTTGTTCGGTACCCGCACAATTTTCTAGTTCATACGCATTACGAGACCCGACACACATAATTTCAAACAAACGAACTAATTATACGGCAAGCAAGCACTAAATTATAAGATTGCTAAATTATTAAATTGTCCAGGTTGAAACATTGATTACAGTGCCCCGTTTCCTAGGTTAAAACAAGACTGCAGACGATCCCTTGTTTGCGCAATCTAAACATAATACTATATAATTTGACGATATATTTCTTTTCTTCTTTATTATTATATAATCCCTGTACCCTTGGTTTCAATATTTTTCTTTATGTACGAACTGATGTTAATTTCTGAGTTCCCTTTGTGTATCTGCAGGTCACCTCATGACGTTTAAAATTGGGTTGTTCATACATACTTTTTTTAATGAATTTTGCATTATGATTATACTTCTTCCATGCATTTGAGAGTGTGTGTATTCTGAATTATTGTTGCTGCTGCTACGTGACGAGACAAGTGATGTATTGTTTTCTTATGTCTATATTGTGTATGTATTTTTAAGCTGTTGAACTGAATTCGGGGGTCAGGGTTGCTGTCAGGCATCATGTCTTTTTCTCTGCCTCCTCAGCAGACAACATCCGCAACACAAATAAAGAGAGAAAAAAAACTAATTTCGGAAGTGAATGGCGCTGGGAAATAAAATATTTAGGTTAAAGCTAGCTTGGTCTAGTTGGTTCCTAACGTTCGCAAGCATCAACGACGGCACGGAGCCGCTGATGCTTGCGCGTCAACGAATCTATATTGAAGCAGAGCGAGGATGTTTGCGGTTGTCCCTTCTGTCCCCCACCATCCAGAGTTAAAGTGATTGACGATTAGGCATGCCGCGAACTTTTGTCCAATCTCGGGGTTCGGCCTCGAACCCCGAGGTTCGACTGCACTGAACCTTTGAACGTTTGTCCATATTCGACATAGTTTGATTTTTCGACAGTGCTTTCTGACTTTGTAATAAATTCAAAACTTGTTAATAAAAAAACACATTAAACAAAATATATTTGGGACCTAGCGAAGGTCGGGCATTTACGAATCCATTCAGAATAGAGCGAAATAAATATTTCGAATAGATGCGCCGTTTACTTTTAGTTCGCTCTCGGCGCTCTCGCGTGTTCGTTTTCTTTCTGTTCTGCGATTACCACTTTGTGGATAAACGTTACCACATTTGTTTAAGGTTAATAATGTTTATGCAACATAAAAGCAAACCTATAATTTTTCCAATATTGAGATTGTTCGTTGTCCTCCTCTACCCCTCAGCTTCTTCTTAATTTCCGCAAATGCGCATAATACTGGGATTTTAGTCGACGAACTTTGCGTTAAAAGGTCGAAAAAGTGGAACATGGCCGAGCACAAACCTCGGAAAGTTCCCGACATCCCTACTAACGACAGTGTATATTTTAATGCTTAGAACTTCGACGAACCAACAGGACGCTGCCGTCTGACACTAACGCGAGAGATTATCTACAGGTGAATTTGCCCTATTAATTTCAAAAAGCGACCAAATGAGTGACAACAAACTCGAGAGCGTCCCCCTGCGCTTCACACTGCTCCACAGACCCCTTGCCTCTGTGGGAAAGCCAACGTGCAGCTCACCTTGAATGTGGTAGGACGTCCAGCCGTCCCTAATGACGATCTTCTTCATGCCGTCCTTGGTGCGATGCACGAAGATGCCGAAAGTTCCTTTCCAGACGTCCTCGCGAGTCTTGTTCTTGACCTTGAGCCGTTCCTCGACGATCGAGCTGAGGCTAGACACCGTGTCCACCATGAAGGTAACTTCTTCGTCCAGATTGGACCAGCGGTCATCGCGCCCCTTGATCGAGTCCTCGCGTGCGAGTATGCCGTCGCTGGTGAACAGGTTGCACAGGTTGCACTGGTCCTCAGGGTCCGCGAGCAGCTCGGTTGCCTGCTCGTCTTCGTAGGGCGACTCTTTAACGTGCGTGTACTCCTCCGGGGAGCTGCTGGTGAAGCAATTCTGGCTCTCCCAAGCCGTCTTCGAGAACTGCAGCTTGCTGGAGCCGCAGGTCGGAGACTCGGGTTTCTCGGTGGACAGCTCAGGCTGAAGCTTGGCGGCGGCGCCCGCGCAGCGGCACGGGCAGTTGTCACCCGTCGGTGAGACCACAGACGCTGCCGTGCTGGATCTGGGCCTCCGGTTGCGGTACCAGGGAACTCGGCTCGAGGTCTGGCTCCTGGACGAGGACGCCGCTGGCGGCTTGGCCCACAGCTCCGCTGGTTCAGACGATGCTAGAGTCTGATGCTGATCGCTCGGTTCACGGCTGTGGCACACCAAGGCGCCCATGGCTCAATCCTGAGGCCCTGCAAGAAACCGTCGTGACCTTCCTTAGAGCACCTCTGCTGCAGATCCCAAACCGTTCCATCGCAATCACCCTCACCACCCGCGCTACATATACAGCCCAGGACGGCAATACCGAAAATGGCATCGGCGTAACGAAAGCGCTCTGATCGCCTCGGAGACACTGAGTAAACCATAATTTTAAAGTAGGCATAGCTCATTGTGAAACATCGGCGTACATCGACTCCGTCATTCCAAGAACGTCATACGAGTAGAACAACCTTCCAGCAGTACTGGTAAACATACCGTCCTCTGATTTATTTAAAAAGGGGTTAACTAATCACCTTTGCTAGCGTCACGCCGAACTGATTATATTCTAACGAAATTGCTTACTTTATAATATAAATAATAGTCTAAACCCTGAGGTAAAAATAAATAAAATAACGGACAACACGATTTTGTCTCGTCTTCTTTGTTATTTTCTTTATCCATGTCTTAGGGTTTAGATAATTATGTTTCCTAAACAGGTCGCCTGCATACTTTCGATTTTTCCTTACTTTGTATTTTTAGTATGTGAATTTATATGTCCTTCCCTTCTGTAATGACCTATATGCCCTCAAAATGTTGAAATTAACAAGTAAAATTTCAATATGCACGCCGCCATAAATATCAGAATTATGCTTTGATGTATCTTACTTTGGAGCGAAACAAAAGTTACCGGTCTCAAGTTAAAACCTTTAAAGGCCTTGATTGTGCTCGATAACTTTTAGAGTCAACGTAGGTACCAATTAGCTATAAACTTGTGCTCGTAAAATCTACTGTTTCTTAAATCACTTGGGCGGAATTCTTGGTCCCTACCTGCCATGTGAGCATGACAGAAAGACTCGCATCCCTTGACAAATAATAAATAAAGAAAATCACGCGTTCATACTCTTGACCCTTTCATTCGAGGCCAATATACGGTCCCAATATTCAGCGTATCGCAAGCCGTAGTGCTGAAACTATACACCATTCTCAAGAAGGACTTTTATGAGCTCACAGGAACACTTTGGTACGTATCTCGAGCAGTTCTTTCACTTGCAGGAATGGCATGTTTGCGCTGCTGGTCGGTACCTTTTTGCGGAGAGTCGAATGATTGTTACTTGGCTTGCTTGCTGACGCTGAGGCGATTGGCAAGCAAGCAATGCACGTGCTAAACGAACGTAAACTGCCGGAAAAGGCGAGAAATAATAAAGGCAATCTTTCGTTTTTCGAACCAAACATGAATTTATAAACAAACTAGAAAAAATCATGATTAAAAAAAAGAAAAAGAAAAATTATATATCAGATTTATTTGATATTAATCAGATTTATTTGATTTTAATCATATTTATTTAATTTAGATCAGATTAATGTGATTTAATCCCATTAATGCGACTTAATTGTCATTGCAATTAATGTAATTTAAATCACTAAAGCTAAAAAATTGAATATTTAATTACCACTAGATGTATTTCTCAAAATGGCAAACCGATTGATCGATTCGTCCGATCACTGATAATGCCGAAGAAAGAATTATTGTACATGTAAAGTACAGTTTAATTAACAACTTCTTATTGATGCAATCCGCGCCCTACTAAAACAAAAACAGTCTAAAATATCTAGTTAAAATTTTTTTATCAGATCTTTCTTGCGCGTTCTGACTTCATTGCTATAGGAGATTAATTTTCTAGTTTTCATTTCTTTTGCGTTCTGATTTTAGTGCAGTGGGATGTTACGTAGCTGACGAACAAAGGGGAAGGTAGAAATCGAGCTCGACGCTTTGATTTGCTCAGAAGAGCACTTCTATTTGCTCGTGTTCAACCTTACACAAATCTTTCTTGCTGTATGATTCTTTGATCTAAATACGAAAGCCTCAAACGATAGACAAGCTGTAAATGATCCGATTTAAATCATGATTTATATCATGATATAAATCACGATTTAAGTCATATTGATTTTTATTCTCCACCCTGTTTATAGGAGTCCATTTCTTCATGTGACCACCCTAATAATGGCTTCCGTGTGACTCGAAAAAACCTTAGTAAAGCCGCATTGCACATCGAGTATACAATAGGCTCTGAGGGGGCACTTCCAATCCTCACTGGAAATGTTCGATCGGGTTAAAAAGGAATTGTTCCACAGAGTCCACTCGAAGGTTGGAGAACGCTTACAAAGTGCACTCTTCGTTTTGGAAGTCTCAAACAAATGACAACAGACAAAATCTCAAAACCTCACCAAGGACAGAATGCAATCTTGCCCACATTCCGGTTTATGTCAGCGGCTTGGAAACGACAACGGCAAAAGAATGTTCCGCCATTACCGTGTGTGTTATTCACTACTTTTTCTCCCGCGTTTTAACGTCTTAGGGGAGGATGGAGATGCAGTACGACAGCCGTAAGTGCCAGGTGCAGTTTGCTAAGGCCATTTCTTCTGATTTAGCCCGGGCAGGATAAAAGCGTCACGAAAAACTCTTCCGTTCCTTCCCGTAAGAATTTAGCCTAAGCAAACTTTCGCTTCCAACCCTTAATGAGATTTCGCGTAACAGGATTGTGAGTTGGGAAACGAAATCCTATTCCGGGTGCAGCGCCACTAGCAGACGCGGAGTACCCGAAAAAAAAAAAAAGGGGGGGGGGGGGGTTGACCATGCGCCAGCCACAAAACCAACTCACACAAAAGGTGAAACAAAACCCGCTTTCGGCCACAATTATTGCGTCTTATATTTGGTTATAATGCAATTAAATGCAAAGGTGCAAGCGAGCTGGACAAGAATGATGAAAATAATCCCTGGAGAAGGGGAACAAGAGGGACAAAGGACAAACACAAATCTCCAAACACAGCTAGGTGACTGAGCGAGCGACCGAAAAAATCCTCCTGGTCGGGGTATCGAACCCGGGACCTCTCCATTACAGGTGTGAGCGGCTCTACCAACTGAGCTAACCAGGGGTTAGGCGTCAGTAGAGCAAACGGGTTTTATCAGCTGCCACCAGTCTAACACCAACAAGGGTGAAGCTTGCAATTTAAGGTTATGATTATAATGCTATTAAATGCAAAGGTGCAAGCGAGCTGGACAAGAATGATGAAAATAATCCCTGGAGAAGGGGAACAAGAGGGACAAAGGACAAACACAAATCTCCTAAACACAGCTAGGTGACTGGTGCGCGACCGAATAAATCCTCCTGGTCGGGGTATCGAACCCGGGACCTCTCCATTACAGGTGGAGCACTGCTCTACCAACTGAGCTGCACCAGGGTTAGGCGTCAGTAGAGCAAACGGTTTTATCAGCTGCCACCAGTCTAACACCAACAAGGGTGAAGCTTGCAATTTAAGGTTATGATTATAATGCTATTAAATGCAAAGGTGCAAGCGAGCTGGACAAGAATGATGAAAATAATCCCTGGAGAAGGGGAACAAGAGGGACAAAGGACAAACACAAATCTCCAAACACAGCTAGGTGACTGGTGCGCGACCGAAAAAATCCTCCTGGTCGGGGTATCGAACCCGGGACCTCTCCATTACATGGTGGAGCGCTCTACCAACTGAGCTAACCAGGGGTTAGGCGTCAGTAGAGCAAACGGGTATTTATCAGCTGCTACCAGTCTAACACCAACAAGGGTGAAGCTTGCAATTTAGGTTATGATTATAATGCTATTAAATGCAAAGGTGCAAGCGAGCTGGACAAGAATGATGAAGGCTAACCCTGAGAGGGAACAAGAGGGGACAGAGGACAAACACAAATCTCCAAACACGGCTAGTGACTGGTGCGCGACCAACAGAATCCTCCTGGTCAGGGTATCGAACCCGGGACCTCTCCATTACGCAGGTGGAGCGCTCTACCAACTGAGCTAACCAGAGGTTAGGCGTCAGTAGAGCAAACGGGTTTTATCAGTTGCTCACCAGTCTAACACCCGACAAGCAGTGAGCATCAATAGAGGATGATCTACACTGATTAGCAAAGTACAAGCATGCTGGACAAGATGATAAAATGAATCCTTGAGCAGGGAACCAGAGTGCAGGTGACAGACATAAGTCTCCAACACAGCTAGTGACGGTACGTGACCGAAAAAATCCGCCTGTTCGCGGTATCGAACATGGGTCTTCTCCATAATCCTTCTCCAGGACGATTATTTCATCATCCAGTCAGCTCGCTTACGCTGCTCCATGTTAATCGTAACCTTAACAATGCAAAGCGCACCTTTGGTTGGTGTTAACGGTACGGCTGATAAACCTCGTTTGCTCTACTGACGCCTAACCTCTGGTTAGCTCAGTTGGTAGAGCGCTCCACCTGTAATGGAGAGGTCCCGGGTTCGATACCCGGACCAGGCGGATTTTTTCGGTCGCGCACCAGTCACCTAGCTGTGTTTGGAGATTTGTGTTTGTCCTTTGTCCCTCTTGTTCCCTCTCCAGGGATTATTTTCATCATTATATTTGGCTTCTGAACAAAAGTGAAAACAGTGCAATTACTTAGAAATGCCATACATTCCCGTCGTGCTGCACGTGAGCAGACGGATCATTAAGTGCACGATATATCGTTCATCAAGCGAGCGAATAGAGGACATATATTCCGTACCTTTGATATTTTTTCAACAACACGTTTACTCTTTTTCGCTTTAAGAATTTTCGCCAATGCCCATTCATAAACGTCGTCTTGGGCCGTCTAGTTTAGAATAGCGCCGTAGACTCCGAGCGAGTGGAGTCTATACTCAGTTTCGCTCTACGTCCCACCGCAGACGACGTCACGGCCTGATAGTGACAACCAGGCAGCGCCAAAGCGCAAACTCACGGCGCTCGTTGCCATAATGGTTGCGATTCGACTTGAAGTGAGACCGAGGGAAGTTTGATATACTTTAGATCCATGTTACGGATAAGAAAAACAGGGCGCCGGATGGCCAGAAAAACACGCTTTTCGTGTAAGGCTCGTCAAATTATGAGGCGCTGGAGAAAACCAGCTTTCTGCGTTGAGTCCTTATTTCGAACTCTTTTTGCTCGCGTTCCGCCCATTGAAAAGCATGCGGGAAGGGCCTCAGCACGCACCTCGTATCGCTGCGCCGCAGTGTTCTTCCTCAGCATAAAGGTCGTTTGCTTTCATCACCGTCGCGATGGCAACGAACGCCGAATGACCTTTTCGGACGGCGCGTGTATCACTGGGGAGCACACACACACACATACCCGCCTCCGTTCACGCCGCTTCGCGGCGACAGTCTGCGGCTGCTCAGTATAAAACTATTACACTTTGGCTAGCAGACGGCGTTCGGAAAATGGAGTCAGCTTTTGCTAGCTTCACGCTGCGGTACCGTGCGTGCTTCCATTCATTCGGCGTTCGTTGCCAGGGTGACGGCGATGAAAGCAGGCGGTCTTTATGCTGCGGAAGAACACTGCGGCGCAGCGATACGAGGTGCGTGCTGAGGCCCTTCCTGCATGCTTTCCATTGGGCAGAACACGAACGGAAAGAGTTCGAAGTAAGGACTTAACGCAGAAGGCTGGTTTTCTCCAGCACCTTCTAATTTGACAAGCCTTACACAAAAATCATGTTTTTAAACCGGAGTTTGGCGATAGTTCTTCTTTTTTACAACAACGTGGGTCTAAAGTATCAATGTGGGAGACCGAGTACGGCCACCGATTCGGAACGCAACAAAAGCGGTGTCGTGTTATCTGTTAGTTGACAGTATGGGACGAAGTCAATCGTCATTATTGTGCCACAGAAGTTGTGGTACAATATTGACGAATGGCACTAGAATCGCACCATCATGGTGTTTGTCATGTTTCATCTTAAAGGGATGCCGAATGGAAATTTAAAGTATACGTCTCACGATCAGAAATAAGTTAAACGTGACCAACTCTATCGGCTAATGACAATCACACCCTTCTATTCTGAACGCATGGATATATTTTTCGTTCCAAAGTACCGATTCCAGCGAGCGCTCAAAGATCGATCAGTCATTGGAGAGCGCGATGCATCACGGGAGACGTGATGTCAACTGACCCAGCACGGGCAAAGCTGCTTGGGGGCTGGTGTGATTATGAGCTTCGTCACTTGGTGTCGTCGGCGCATTATAACGTAGCCCGGGTGACAATGGAAGTGCTATACGTGTCAGTGGCCGATACTCTTCTGCAGCCCTGGCCATTGTTCAAACAAAGCATACGCGGAATGTTTGCAAAATATTACTTGCCTCAGAAGAACTTCATGTTGCCAAAAAGTTATGCGCTTAAAAGGCAGCAGCTTTTAACGGTTTCCTACTGCATAATAACCAGTGTATACGGTAACGCGTTACAACGAATGGCGTTACCGGTGACGCGTCACTTTTTTATGTAACGTAGCAACGTTTTAGTTACATTTTCGAAACAGTAATGGGTAACGTACTTGCGATTATAATGCAATTGAATGCAAAGTTGCAAGCGAGCTGGACAAGAAGGACGGAAATAATCACTGGAGAAGGGGAACAATAGGGAGAAAAGACAAACACAAATATCCAAACACAGCTAGGTGACTGGTGCGCGACCGAAAAAATCCGCCTGGTCCGGGTACCGAACCCGGGACCTCTCCATTTCCAGTGGAGCGGTCTACCAAGCTTACGTTACTTATTTTGAGTAACGGGTAACGTATACAGTCACGTTACTCGTTTCATATTCTTCCCCAAACGTGTAGAAAAAAATGCACTAAATTTTTTTCGTGTTTTTATACTTCGTTTTACCATAACCCCAGACGCAGTTGACGTTATGAGCTGATGGGACCAATGGGACAGCGTTAAAAGGGCACCATCATGGTGTTCCTCATGTTCCCGTACGTGTTCTCTCATCGCTGATTCAATCGAAAAAAAAAGAAGGTCAAGTGGGTTGCTGTTTGACGCTGGTAGGTTGGTCCCATTAGCACGTTGCGTCGGCTTCGTCTGGACTTACGCTGCAACGAAGTATAGGCGCTAAGTCATTCATTATTGCACTCACTCCACATACCTTCAAAATTTTGCCTGTATTTTCCCCACACAAAAAGTCCCACTTTAGAAACAAAAATACAATGGCCACGCCCTTTGTACCAGCATCAAAAACGCTTTCGCAAAAAACAAAAAAAACAAACAAACAAAAACGCTGTTACCGTTAATTTATAAAAGAAAAGGAACGCAAAGGTAACGTGCTTTACTTTTTATCGGTAACGGTAACGGTAACGTGTTCCTTTTATTTTCAGGTAGGTTTGAGGTCTAGATTCGATGTCTGAGACAATTACTTGCGGAAATTCCGATACGATTAAGAAATTGACGTTGAATTACCTTTGCCCGTTTTAATGGGCTAACTCAGTTCAATAAGCTAGAAAATGTTGCTGCAAATGTAATTGATCTGTTCCTTTCAAACTGTCCTAACAATTATTTAACCTTAGTGAGCGATACGCTTGTTAGACCCGATGTTTTTCACCCGCCTTTCAGTGTGTCATTTTCTCTTTCCCGAAGGCCGCGTGCCCGTCAGGTCTTTTCTAGCTACTCGTACGGCCGTGGTGAATACATAGGCCTATATTACTTTTTCTAAGACTGCAACTTTTCGAAATGTTTAAGTGACAACTGTGTTGATACCGCGTCTGTTTTGTTTTACAACTAAAGTGCAAAAGGATATCGATGTCTTTATACCGAAACGTGTAAAGAGTCCTTCCAAATATCCAGGATGATTTTCCAAGGAATCACGGTATTCTATTCGCAGAAAAGCGAATTTTCATAAACTCTTGAAGTCAAGTGGGGTGGACCTGTGGTACGCAAAGTTCAGAATTTATAGAAAGCTCGTGAAAAAGCTGTTTGCGCACGACAAACGTTCGCATCAAGTACGGGTAGAAAATAGCTTGTTCCGAAAGCCAGATGAGTTTTGTCGATTTGTCAAACAACATTCAAAGACCACAACTAAGAGTATTTCTTTACGGAATGGGTCAGGGGTATATGTGTCCTCGCCCCAAGAGGTAGCAAATGGTTTTGCAAATCATTTCCGAGAGTGCTACTCTTCCGATATTTATGGTGGCGCTACGTCTGGATAATCGAAGAAAGGGTAAAAACACAGGCGAGCTAATGAAAATCTTCCATAGTAACCAGAAACACGGAACGATAAAAAAACAGATTAAAACTTGTAATTGTTTTGTCCGTTTTTTTATCGTTCCGTGTCTTTGGTTACTTTGGAAGAACGTCTGATAATTTTAACTGTCATGACACTTCGAATATCACTAGCGTGGATGTATCTGACATCTTGAAGGCGATAAGAAAACTGAAGCCACAGCTTTCCGTGGGCATTGATCAGATACCCAACTTCATCGTCAAGGGCTGCTCCGAGTTATTCGCACCTGTTTTAGAGCATATTTTAACCTTTCTTTGCGATTGGGCTTATTCCCTTCCCTGTGGAATAGATCGGTTGTGGTTCCTGTGCACAAAGGTGGTGATGCTTGTGTGGCAAACAACTATAGACCCATTTCCTTATTTTGTGCCTTTTCTAAGGTTTTCGAGATTCTTATGTTTGCCCGTATGTATCACTACTTCCGGCACAACCTAAGTAATTTCCAGCATGGTTTCCTAAAGGGTCGTTCGGTGGAAACGAATTTCTGTTCGTCCCTTCACTATTCTGTGCCGTTTGTCCTAAATCAGGATGAAGTTGATACATTTTAATTCGACATGTCGAAGGCGTTCGACAGTGTAAACCATAAATTACTTCTGCATAAGCTATCTTGTTGTGGTGTTTCTCCTGCACTCACCAGATGGTTTCGGTGTTATCTTACCGACTGTAAAAGCAGTGTGCGAATTTTAATTAGTTTTTCTGATGCCTTTGTTCCTTAGTCCGGTGTCCCTCAGGGGTCTAACCTGAGACCCCTATTCTTTCTTCTTATTTTTATCAATGATAACGAATTGTGCGTGAAGAATTCTCGGTTGTTGCTATTCGCCGATGACTTGAAGCTATCTCTTAATAATCGGTCACTCAATGACTGCACACTTTTACAAGACGATGTGTCACACATGCTTCAGTGGTGCTCAGCAAATTGTTTGTTAATCAATCCCGATAAAACTAAAGTGCTATGAATATGCAGAAAAAGGTAGTCGATTTTAAATACCTATGTTCTTGGTTCCACTACCATTTTGCGTATGTCTGTGGTTCGCGACCTTGGCGTTTATGAGCATCTCTTTTCCCACCATGGCTCTCAAATTGTCGCATCCGCTGTAGGATTGCTGGGCTTGATTTCTTGTTTGATCAAAGAATTGTTTGATTTATTGTGTATTATTCGCTTATTTGTCAGCCTAGTTCGTTCTTGGCTTGAGTTCGCAAGTGTTGTGTGGAATTCTATCACAGCAACCGAAGCTTTGCACATTAAAAAAAGTTCTGAAGAGGTTCATTCGAATTGTTTATGATCGTTATTGTAAACTAAGGTGTTTTATGACTACACGAAAATAGTCAAGACTATCGGCTTACAGATGCCATCAAGTCAAAGCGTTGGGCGCGACTTACGACTGTTACACCGAATAACTTGTGGCCAGATAGAGAGTAGCTTGCTGCGTTTTCTTAACTTTCGCGCACCTCTACGTTCCAGCAGACACGCCAGTTTGTTTTATCCTGGATCACAGGAGAAACTTTGTCCGATCTCACGTATTCAACTGTATTTTAATGCCAAATCATCAAATACTTCTTTGGATGCTTTTACAGGCTGTGTGTCTTTGAAACGTGAACTAGAAGCCTTGCTTTTCACCTCATAGTCATATTATTTTCCTAGATATGGGTTGTTCACATTGTATAGACGTATGTGCCCCACATCAAGACTTCGGTCGTTCTGGGGCACAGAATAATAATAATAATAATAATAATAATACTAATAATAATAATAATAATAAATGTATGTATGTATATATGTATATATTTATGTATGTATGGATGTATGTATGGATGTATGTATGTATGTCTGTCTATGTATATATAGTATGTCTGTGTCTATGTATGTATGTATGTACTTGTGTGTATGTACGTATGTATATTTGAATGTATATGTGAATGCGTGAATGTATGTACATATGTGTGTGTTTATGTATGTATGTATGTATGTATGTATGTATGTATGTATGTATGTATGTATGTATGTATGTATGTATGTATGTATGTATGTATGTATGTATGTATGTATGCATGTATGCACATATGTGTGCATGCATGTATGCACGTATCTATGCATGCATGTATGTATGCATATATGTATGTATGTACGCGTGCATGTACGCATGTATGTATGCATGCATGTATGTAAGCATATATCTATGTATGTATCTATGTACGCATGCATGTATGCATGTATGTGTGCATGCATGTATGCATGCATGTATGCATGCAGATATGTATGTATGTATGGATGTATTTACGCGTCCATATATGCATGTCTGTATGCATGCATGTATGTAAGCATATATTTTTGTATGTATGTATGTACGCATGCATGTATGCATGTATGCATGCACTTATGCATGAATGCATGCATGTATGTATGCATGCATGCATGTATGTATGTATGTAACTCAGTAACGTGTTGCGCTATTTTGCAAGTATCGAGTAACGCATTTCGTTACTTTTTTTCGTTAACGCCTAAAGCACTGATAATGACCCACGAAACGAATATGTTCTAGCCTTATAACTCTCTAATGATAATTTTCTAATTACCCACTTCAAACACATATTTTGGAGAGTGTCATAGCAGAAGCAAGTAAAACAAGTTACACATTTTTTATAGTGGGCAAATATTAACTTTGCGCGAAGTCACTGCCTGAGCTTGGCCGTTCTAAAGAACATTAGTTATGTATTGCTCATAGGGGGAAAAATTAACTGTTGAACAAAGCGTTGTGCTGTACTTTTCTTTCCCACCTCTCGGAGTTTCAACTATGACCTTTACGAACTAGCTCGCCCGCATAATTGTTTTGTCTTACCCAGTGTTCACATTCATAACTGCCCTAGGCGTTTTAATAGCTAGTTGAATAAGATAAAGACGCTTGTTTCCAGTTAAACTAAGTTTTACTGCGACTTATATGGTATGGAAACCTGTTTATGCCAAGCAGTTCTTCCTCCTGTGCGCATTTAATGTCCATAATATTCATACACAAAAAATTTCAAAAGCTGGTAGAAAAAACCTAAAAGTGTACTACACGACATTTCACTGGAAAAATTAGTCTTTCATACAATTATACCTACCATACAAATAAAGCCTTAAAAAAGATGCCCTTTGTTGAGTGTTCTGACAAGACATAGTACATTTACTTTCTTTATATTGTTTTCGTCGATGGTGTTTATTTATATTGAAATAGAGCTAATGAAGACGCTGGCCGGCGCAGCTACAGTGAGTTGTGTTTATCGTTTCAAAAGAAACGAGCTAGCGAACAAAATGCGGTTAAATCAATGCCGTAATCGCTTAATTCGTGAATTTGCAAGGTGCGTAGCGTGACAAGGCGCCTCATTGTCTGTAGCCTTTGGTTTTGTCCCTTGAGCGACAGACGCACTCACCATGTGCGGCAACGACTTCTAGGCGGTTATCGATCTACAACAGCTGCCGGAGATCGAGTAGGCGACAGTCGGGGTCAGGCTCCCGCACTTGAGGAGGGTGACATCTTTCACTATCCCAGATAGGATGGAGGCGGAGAATGCTACGTAATTGTACCCTCCGTCTGCATAAGTACTCATATACATATTCACAGGTATAACAAGTTGCGTTGTAGATGCTTATAGTCTTTTCAGGGTATTTAATTTTAATTCGAGTGAGAGTTAGACGAATTCAGTATTCGCCATGTATTTATCAGGCCCGGCGGACATTAAGTGAGGGGGCCATCGTCATGTTGAGTTGACTAATTAAGAGAAATTTGATCATTATTTTTTTTAATTATTGGTTTTAGGGGTCATGCTGGAATCGCAGTAATGACGGCAGTTGCTATTAGAGAACAGACCAATGTAAAAAAAAAAGATTGCAAAAAGGTAGTAATAGTTTTTGAG
The DNA here is from genome assembly GCA_037355805.1 of Ixodes ricinus. Taxonomy (NCBI): domain Eukaryota; kingdom Metazoa; phylum Arthropoda; class Arachnida; order Ixodida; family Ixodidae; genus Ixodes; species Ixodes ricinus. The sequence continues at coordinate 162,931 of JAZHYW010014261.1, forward strand.
ATATTAATTGAGCAACCTCCGTTTATTTCGTCCGATTTAAAAATTGCGCGCAAAAAAGGGGCATCAAGCCCGGCACACAAGAGTGCCGAAGTCCTTTAGGTCACGTCGTTAGTTGTGTCGTCGGCGTACCCACCAAAGACACGCCGCCGACAGAGAGACCACATGATTGAAACGATTACGTCACTCTTCCCAGTGTCATTCTGGGCAGGGAATGCGAAGCTCTTTTTGAACGCATTTTTTAACTCGGGCGAAAAACAAAGGCGAAACGTTATCGATTAATATCACAAAAATCATTGTATTTTTGCGAATTGATCAAATTTTTCCGGCCTCTAATAGTAGTTGCCGTCAATAGTGCAGTCCCAGCATGATCCCTAAAGCCTATACTTAAAAAAAGTTCATTAAGATATTTTAGTTAATTAGCGAACTTACGGTGACGATCATCCCGTCTCGAATGTCCGCCGAGCCTGTTAAATGCGTGGTAAATACAGACCTCGTCGAACTCTCACTCCCTATTTAAAAAAAAGATCTGTTCGAATTAAAATCAAACTTCATCTACAGCACAACACGTGAAACACTGGCAAGCTGCCGTGGCACAATCCACTTTCAACATTAGGTGGCACAGAAGTAAGACTACGATCATCGATTATTTTTTACGAGATTGCATTTGACTTTGAACTTCATTGAAACATATTTGTGCCGAGGACACCGGACAAAAGGCTTCCAATTCGAAGCTTGACTAGGTCCGGTGTCCCCGCACATACAGAACACAATACAGTAATAAAATACAACAACACTATTACCTATTCAAAGTAAGTGCACACTTTTTTCTTTAAACAATTAATATCATTGTGATCGAAGACGAAGTTGTTAAGCATGTTGGCAAGTGATGAACAAGGGATTGAAGTGTAATTAGTACGGAAATGGGGAACGATCCAGAATTCCTGGCGTTGGGTACCGATTATAGATTCGCGTTTTGTCAAGCTCTAAAAAGGAGACAAAAAAGCAATACACTTGAGAAAAAAACAAAGATAATAAACGATCGTCATAGACACCAATAACTTTCATGATATTGTGAATAAAAAATAATTGTTCGTCATGAGTGTCGTAGGGAACATTTGCAATGAAACGTTGTACTTTATTTTTTAATCATTAGTTTGTTTATAATAGTTTTAATCGCGGTTTTCCAAACCAAATGGCAGTAGTTAATTTGCGAACTAAACAAAGAGTGAAAAGTTTGAACCTTAATATCCGTAGGCATAGGAGGACTACAAGGACCGATTAGGCCATCTATTTTTGCCAGTTTATGAACTAAGGAATATACATGATCATCCCATTGCACATGTTCGGGAAAAAAATGACACGTAGGGTTTTTTGTTGGTTTACTATTTCAATCTCGATGCTACCAATGTGTAGAGTATACTTTTTTTATAATGTGCCTATTTATGGATCACAATACAATAGATTTTGACTTAAAAACGTTTATTTTCAAACAATTTTTTTTCTGCCCATAAAAGGAATTGTTCCGAGACTGCATATTTCGTTAGCTATAAGTAAATTCATATAAGTCGCAGACAGAAAAAAAATACCAGTGTCGTCAGCAAATCTCACAGCACGTGAATGTTGTCGAATATTGACTCTATGTCATTAATTTAAACATTGAATAACAGCAGGCCAAGTACACTGCCCTGAGGCACACCTGATTTTAAGAGTCGAAAAGAAGAGACACAGAATCGTTCACCGCGATGCATTGCTCGCGCCGTTCTTAAATCCTAGACCTAAACTGTTCTAGACCTAGAACAGTTTCATCTACCCGACTCAAAATAGACACGAGGTAGTACACTAACTGTGGGCACGCAGGAAAGAAAGTTAGTGAAATTGCGGCTAGAATGGTTCTGTAGCTGTATTCCTGATTGACAGCTCACGATCCGCAGGGCGTGTCTAGTTCCGAGCAGCTCATTATCGCTCCACAGCCAATGAGGTTACGGCATTAGCCGACAAGAACAACGAAGAACCAATCAGGAAACAAGACGTCTGAATTAACATAATGAGCCACGCCCTGCGTTTCTAGGGTTGTCAGCGACTCTATAGACGAAAAGCCACCGCCGTACCTCGATGTGGGCGAGAGGCACTTTCCACGGAACGTGGGGTTGGCGAAAAATTCACATCGCGAGTGGCACTCGTATTTGTGTAACGATACTGTGCCTCAATTAAATATATACATTCGAGAAAATATGGGAGCGTCTTGATCAACCGGGTGTGGTCGATAATAATTCCCACGTTAGCAAAAGTTAGCCCCGCCCTGATTTTTAATTCGTTAGCATTAGAACGCTTGTTTTGACGAAAACCCGGCGGTTTCTTCCGTTTGTCAGTTGGCGCGTGCGACTCTCCCATTGGTCCGACGAGCTGACGTGAGCACGCGTCAACCTCTCCCTTTCTCCCCGGTGCTGACAAACTGTCAGACACCGCCTGGTTTTCGTCAAAACCAGCCCTTCGTTTTCGACAAAGTCACGCGCACAGCTGGCGCGGAGCCAAAGAGGAGGAGGCGCCGCGCAACACCTCCCTGATAACAAAGCCATAGTGGTGAATCAGATGGCTTAATCAGAGCAGGCCAACGCTGGACACAGATTGGAAACGAGTGGTGCGTCAGTGCTCGGCTTCGAGTCAAGTTTGAGCCGAACGTTGACGCAATCGTCATGTCCAATCTGTGCCTATTTTTGGCCTTCTCTAACGACTCTATCTTATTCAGCACTACAGCTCTGTAATCTAGGAGGTGGTGCACCTCAGCGCGGTGGAAAGCGGGCGTGCTCAGTTGCCGCTCTGCTGTCGCCGGTTGTTCTTCGCTTTGGGTTCCTGTAGTAGCTGTGCGTGGGCTGTGATGTGTGTGTAGTTAAAACGATGAATGCGGTTCACTCCACGAGTGGTATGGATGTGGTTCTTTCCACGAGTGATATGGGTGACGGGGGTGACGGTATTCAAGGGCGTCGACGTGCTCTGACAGGCAGAGTACAAAAAGGAGTGAAATAAATTACAGGAAGATCCATTGGTGGATACTTAGGAAATGCGTCAGCATGACCCATGGGAGACGCCCCACACGCCCCCCTTTGGGAAACGCTAACACTGACCCCATAACGAGGCCAAAGAGAGGCAGCAAAAAATAGAAAAAGCAAAAAAGAAAGCCAAAATAAAATTTAAAAAAAGTGAAGGGGTCAGCGTTAGCTTTTTCCAAAGGGGGATATGTGTGGCGTTTCCAAGGGTCAGCTAACGCATTCCCGAAGGATCCACCAATGGATCTTCCTGTATTTTATTTTTTTATTTCCTTATGGTTGTTTAGCAGTTGTATTCTGTGGTAGGCAATTTCTAAGCCTATGGAGTGGCGACAGCAGTAGCGTTTTGAGATTCGTGTTACCGTTCTTTCTGTTCCCACTCCCCGGGGTTAAAATGTCTAGTTTTAGCTAGCTCGTCTATACATCTTTGCTTTAACTTCAAGGGTTTCGAGGTCCATCTAACACCATTGGAAGTTTAGGAGGTGTCAAAAATAATTTTCAACTAAATGTAAACGCGTGTTCGCCAACATCTGCAGGAAGTTGAAATGAGTCCATTTTTAGTTCCTAAGTCGCCATTATATTATCAGTATCGTTCAATAGTGCACGGACATCCGAAAACTTCGACGCTAGTGGTAGATCTGTGCTCTCGGATCCAATGTCCGAAAGATGCGCGAATGGTGTTGGCAAATGACAAGTTCCAAACTGCAATAAATTAAATTTTTCTGATGAACTCTTCTCTATATCTCGTAATATTTAATTGTGAATTAAATAGAGTGATTTCAATTTAATCTGGAGTCCGAGGTTTAAAGAGCACGCAGTCTGTACTTCAATAATTAAACTATTTTAATTACACCTTATGTCTGTTTCTCTAGACCGCACGGCTGTATTTTTGTATTGTATTTTTTTCTCAACCATGTATAGTATTGATATTGAAGCTTGCTTTCTTTTACTGATTTTGATGAGCTGTTTCAACACCCCAGTAATTGAAAGATTCAGAAAAAAAAATCCATTCACATAATCCAGCGACGGTGTTTGCGCAAACGTCAGGCGTATCTTTTTTTTTTTTGTCTATTGCTGATATTTTTTACTCATACACTTGCAGGGAATTCTGCGGGATTAGAGCTAAGAAAGGAAGGAAAGAACGCTTTCATATTAATATTTCTGCGTATGCAAGTAAAGACAAATCCCAACATTAACTATTTCTGAAATTCCTTCATTATATTCAAAAACCACGTAGTAACTTAGCCAGACTTCTTCTTGAGTGATTCCGTCTTCCCTACCACCTTTTCTGTTGGTTGGCACAACTGTTTTGTTTTAAAGTTATGTTTATTATCATCATTAGAAAAACAAACTGCTTTAAAAAAAATCGCATTTCTTTTATGGCGAACGAACCAACATAAGTCAATGCATGCTTTGAACAATAAATGTTAACCAATGGCAAACAAATTTGCCAAACACTACGCAGATGAGAGTTCACATCGGAACAAACAAAGAAGGATGGTGAAAGAACGAAAGAGGGAGAGATTCTTTATTCTACATCGTCCTCATGGCATGCTTTTGTTCGCGCATCGTTTCCGCGGTGTGGTTAGCTTACTTCCGAGCCTCTACTCCTTTCAGTATGACGCAAAACAACCACCGAAAAAAATATTTCAAAAATAAAAATATCAGGAGTGTGTCGCATAAAAATATTCTTTGTTCAAACTCAGTCAAAGAAAATACTTCCACTCATAAAAAAAGAATGAATAAACAAAATACGCGAGGAAATTTAGAAAAGAAGTTTTGGATGCGCATTCAAATTTTTGGTTGCTTTTAGAGTACAAAGTAGAAGGAAAAGGAAATGCAAAAAAGGATTCAATTTTTGAAACGTGGAAACTATGTTCCCTTTCCTGTACGTATCATATTTTATTTTCCCCATAAGTTTGCATTTTCAGCGCGTTTCCTCTTATTGTACACTCCGCGACATTGTTAGTGCGAACACTATATGTATACAGGCACTCTCGCATTGCGCTTAAACAGGCTCTTCTCGAATACCACTGGTACCGCCTAAGTTCTTGCCCAGGATGAATCCATTAGACCACACTACCAGTTTGGGTGAGAGTCCTTGAGTGGTGAAAGACAAGAAAAACTGGCGGTAGCTTGTTTGTTTTACTAGTATCACGCTGAGTGCCACCGTACACTGAAAAGAACAGCAGCGAACACCCCAAACTTTTTTAAATATCACGGATGAGAGCATAGGTCACAGTATCCCTTGTTTATAACGAGAGACATACAATAACAACAGGTCGACAAAAGCAGATCACCTGCAGAATCAAGGAAACTGTGCACCAAATCAGAACACCATTACTAACGTTTTTGCGTCCCACAAAAATGCTGAGTCATTAAAATCGAGAAACACCAATCGACACAAGACCTGCCTGGTGACAAGAGCAGAGCGGTGTCTTGAAGGACCTAACCTAATCCTAACCTGACACAATCCCGATACTGCAGGTAAGCAAAGGACGACACATACACCAAATGTCTCAAACACGTTTTTTATACTTTTCTTGGATGTATCGTCCTTTGCTTACCTGCAGTCTGTGGGGTTGTGTTATGTCTTATTTTCACCAGCTCGTTTGTGCCCTGACACTTATGTTCATAATAATCTTAACATGACCGAGTCCATGCACAGCGCAACGCATCGTATTGGAGCGCAAGGAGTCGTAACGCTATCGGTCACATGCATACGCAAATACCTTAACCAGACTAAAAAGTGTCGAAGTCTACCTCAGAAGTGTAGCGGCATAGGTAGGTGTGAGACCGTCAGTCTCGCGTATAAAAAGAATTTACTATAAAGCCACGCGCTAACGCCGCCCTTTGCCACACCACAACACGAAACTCTTGAGATGGAACCCATAGTTGTTTGTTGTACCTGTTATATCTTGTCTCGTTCAGAGAGAGACAACAAATCACAAACATCACTTCAGCTGCACAAAAGCAAAGTCCGTGCTTCAAACCCCAACGCCCGTTTTAGCCCTACACATTAATGAGCGTCCCGGGAGGTTATTACGTCGAAGAAACAAATATTTCGGCGGACGAGCAAATAAATACCTATATCACAGTCCAAACATCGAGGGAACCAAAACCCAAATCAAGGAATCCTTACCAGTCTGTGCTCGGAAACAACAAGTAAAAAAAATATAAAGATCGATCGAGTTATTTCAGAAAAAAAAAAAGAACAGTCATTTTGGCAAAGGAGAGAGAAAGAATAAAAAAAGAACAATTTGCATGTCCTTGAGGTTTCTGCATTTGAATAATCTCGACGCCCTACAAGCACACACCCTTGTTCGACTGCTGTCACGCATTCATTAACAGCGTAGGTCTCTATATCAGCCAGCGCTCAAAAACAGACATACCTATGCTAGGAGTCCCCGAGACTTTGAAATGCGTGAACAACTCGCCAATCTCATTGCGATGTTCCTTTTGCATTTAAACGTGGCACAGAGCACAAAGTCTTCCTAACGACCGCGAGAAGCGGAGCACGTTTGCATTTCCAGTTGTTATCGGGGAGAGTCCTCCGTGTAACAAGTTCGTCCGTCTCCCAGGTCCCTCGCCCTTCATCTTGCCTCGGCAAACTGCACTCTCCTGATCGAGCAGTGCAACGGCAACACTCCGAGACTCGTCCGATCGATGTATGCTCATTTGTGGCTTTTCGTTTCTTTTTTGTTTACGCCGGGGATTCCGGGAACAGAAGCTCCCCGTGTCACTTCCTTCGGGTGCTCGCGACCCTGTGCCGATTGCTTTCTTCGCTCGGTTTTGCTCTGTCTATGTGGGTGTGTTTCGGCGAGTCGCGACGACGTGGTCACTGGTGACTGGAGTAAGTGATTCTTTAGTTTAGCGAAATTGTGTACTTGCTTCACGCTTGTGAGCTTTCCGCGTGTCCCTGAGCAACTGTGGTCTCTTGTTCTGCCCGCGGTAAACCCATGTCGTCAAGGCCGCAAGGAGAAAGTTCTTGCGCGAGAAGCAACTTCCGATTTGGGGAAGGAAGGGATCGTCGTTATTTCTGCACGAAAGCATCGCGACGGTGTTCCATAAATGCATTTGTGTGGATCTTTTTTCTGTGCTTTAAAAGCACCTTCGGCGTGAAGGTGTATGTTTGTATAGCGCAGACTGGTTTTTAATGTACATACACTCTGCATTTCGATATACCCAACCCGAAAATTGTAACGACGTGCCGCTACAGTTTTCGGGAAATTAAAAAAAAACTGATAGTTTGGTGCGTTTTTTAAATGTCCATTATAAGTCCCAGCTGTTTAAATTAGTCGACTAATTGCGTAGCTTTCCGAGTGACTTCCTTTCCATACGACCGACTAACATTCGTTGACTTTTGATGGACTCCGCATCTCTACGTGCTGCTATGAAGTTTGTATGATAAATAACTATTATTGCCTACATGTCGGCCGTCTAAAGAGGTCCAGAAATGAGGAAAGCAATCAAAAGGAAAATGCAGCTTCTATGCGGACTTAATTTTCGTCCGCCTTTTAATACCGGCGTGTGCTGAATATCAGAAAGAGTTAATACCGGCGTGGCACCGGCGTGGCATCGCTCGCACTTTTTATTAAGACATGGTGGGACTGAAAGTATTTTTGAACCATGCTTTGAAGCTTGTATAAATAATCAGTGCTAATAAACCCAGTAATACATTATTACCTAGTTTGAAAACATGTTCTTTACGTGAATGTGACTTTTAAATTGTGTAATTTGGCGCGGTAATTGACAAGGGTTGGGTCTGGGTTACATCTGCTAGAGCCTTAATTAAAGCACATATTTATGTTCATCCTTCAGGTGCACATTTTCAGCAGCCCCTCCTTTACTCATATAGAATGCAGACATCAGGCTCGTAGCCAGAATTTTGAATTTTGATTCGGGGGGGGGGGGGGCGAGAGCAAGCGATGCTGCTCTAAATGAATATCTGTTCCAAAAATCTAGTTACATCCTTTTTTGCTTTAATGTTGCCTGAAGTAAATTCCAAACGCGCACTCAGGACAACAGAGGCTTGGTTACTCGAAAAAATGTAGCAGTCCTGTGTTGAACCACTGCACAGTCGGAGCGATAGCTGCGACACGTTACGGCGAAGTCGTTTGGGCATCGGCGTAGCGTTCACGCACCGTGGGGTGGGAGAAGAGGAGCGTTCGGAACAAAAACAGACATCTGACCATCTTGTGCCGAACGCTTTCGTTTTTTGTTTCGGAGCGCGTGAATGGGCGTCTCTCGGCACAAGCTCTTGGCATCACCAATGCTACGACGGCATTTTGTTATCGGCTGTTTCTTTGTAATTTTTCAGAGAGCGCGGGCAGTGAATATCGGGTACTACAAAAACCCGGAGCATTAAGCGGGTTGTTAACACTGTGGCGCGCAGCTCGCGGGAGGAGCGCGAGGCGCCACTCGAAACGGTCGCAACGTAAATTGGCTTCCCGCGGAGCGTCTTCAACGGCTTTCACCGGCTGTAATTCGTCTGCTGAAATGTCCCGGCTTACCTCCCGTGAGTTTCTGCCAACTCTGCCTACAGGTATCGAAGTTTTGAACTCTGTATTCGCTCATTGCGACAACACCGGACGCCCTTACGAGATTGACGATTTTCGAGGAGACATATAACGCCACGGCGTTCTAAACTACCTCACTGTACAGTTGGCGCGTACCAGATGAACCATGTCTGGCTCTTCACCTTCAACTCCCTAACAGCGAAGCAGGAACTTCTCGAAGCTAAGAAATTTGTGCTGAAAGAAAGAAGACGCCTGCTCATCGCTCCCGATGAGTGCGAGGTGCGAATACGGCTCCACTGGATACCAATTCACATCAGCAACGACACAGTACGGTGGGCCTTCCAGCCCCACAGAAAGAGCAGTGAAGCGGCCCGAGACATATGGAGAGCGGAAGGCTTTTAGAATGTCCAGTCGATGACAACGCTGGTGAGAATAAACCCGAAGGAAGGCGTCAGAAAAAAAAAAGCTCCCGCCCCAGCTTCGTCTATTTGGCAGGAACTTTCTCGTTTTTGTACCCAGAAGAGCGCCGCTCTCTCTCCGATGTAAGAGAACAGGCCACATCCGCAGAGAATGCCGCGGGCCTCGTTGTTACAAGTGCCATCGTTTGGGTGACGAACAAGAGGATTGCATCCGGACGTACGCCACTGTAATGCGGCCTACCCCCGAGGAAGACAACTCAGAGTTCTCCATTGCTGAAGAAGAAGCCTCGACTAATGAAGACGGCACTGGGCACCCGACCACCCATGCCCAAACGTCTTCAGCCGGTAACGAAGGAGGCACAAGTCTGGAACCTGACAAGACATCTGCCTGCGGTGAAACTGGCACAGACATCGACAGTGCGGCTTCAATCTCCCAAAAAAGCTAGCAAATAAAAACAGTCGGCGGAAACGACCGCTCTTCAAACAATGCCTCCGATGTCTACATAGAAATGGACGACAGCTCCGAGCCCTCCAAACGGTCGCTAGATCGCGTCGAGAAGGAAGACCTCGACTCTGAGGGGCCTGAATGAAGCACGCCGCAAGGAAGAAAAAAAAAAAAAACGCAAGCCCCGAGCTCCGCCGGATGGCCGACGATAGCAAACCTCGTAGAAGGTGGCGGCGTTCACTTGGAGAACAGTTTGGACAATTGTATCCTTAGATTCGAAACTTTGCTTGTGATTCTCGCCACAGCTGTGAATTATATAAGTTTTGGTGAGGTTGCTGTACATCGCTTTTCACTGTAAACCTGCTCCTCCACGCCAATAATGCTTTCACCCAAATTTCTAACTCCTTCTACTATTGGCTTTACGCTGGGAACACTCAATATTAGAGGTTTATATTCTACTCGTAAAGAGTACCACCTATTAAGTCTGCTTCAAGGAGAGCAACTTGAATTTTATGTCATACAAGAAACAAAAATGTCGGAGAAGGAGCAAGTTACGAAGGCACTAGAACCCTTCCTAAACTCGTACGAGGTATGTGTAACATATGCAGTTGGCACGGCACGAGGCTGTTTCCTGTTCCTCAGAAAATATCTTCCTCTCTCTGATGTGAGTCTCACCACCGATGCTCATGGACGTTTCATAATATGTGACTTTAATTTGTTTGACGTTCAGTGGCTAATAATTTGTTTTTGTGCCCCATGAATTCAGTGAGCAAACACTGTTTTTTCATGGAATGTCACGCTGCATCGACAGCTATATTTCTAGGTGATTATGTGCATGCGATGCAGGTGATAGATCATCCAGTCATGCGTGATAGCGATGTTACTGCAATTGTATTGTGTGAAATAATTGCAGAAAACAATTTGAGTGGTATTTTTCACATTTCGAGCGGAACTAAGAAAATTCAGTTCACGCCCTTTCAAGAACTTTCGCACGCCCGCCTTGATCGCATTTATGTTTCTGCTGGCCTTTTACATAACATCAGTTCTTATCGCGTAAAACCAGTGTTTTTTAGTGAACACTGCCTTGTAAAGTTCACAATATGAGAAAACCAAATTTCAGAGGCAAAATTTAATTGGCGGTTTTAAAAGCTGAACACCAGTCTGCTTAAAGAAAAACATTTGCAGATACAGAAGATGATTTGTTGAGGAAAACGGCAGAGCAGAATGAGACACGTTCATTGGAACGATGGGAGCGGTTCAAGGCGTAAAGAAAAATGTCAGCAATCGAACGATTGAGCACGCTTAAGTTTTATGCTCGAGCAGAGGAACAAAAACTGCAGCAGGATTTAAGTACTTTGTGTGAAACTGGATTTGAAAAAAAAAAACTGGTTGGGGACCAAAAAACATCACAAATGTCAAATCACGCCTCGAGAAATTCCAGAAAGAGCGTTACGAAGGCGCTGTGGTACGTTCAAGGGCGCAGCGGTTTCTCTGCCGTGAGCGACCCACTAGACAGGTCTTCATAACGGAAAAGATGTACGCTTTGTCCAAAGAAATCCTTGAAGTCGAGAGGAATGATACCATACCTACAGACGCAGCGAACATTAAGGGTGCTTTTGTGTAACATACTCAACGGCTTTTTGAACTCACTCCAGAACGACAAGATGATAGAATTGATGGACTTTAGTCTTTTATGCCGAGGCTATGGATGACGACACGAAGGAATGGCTGGAGGAACCCATTAGCCTGGAGGAAGTCGAAAAAAATAAAAATAGGCGACCTACCCGGTGGTAAAACGTCAAGCTCAGACGGGCTATGTTCAGTTTCTACAAGCAATACAAAAAAGTACTCGCTCCCGCTCTGCTCGCTGTCCTAAAGGAATCTTATAAAAGAAAATCATTATCGCTATTTTTTCTAGAACCCATTCTGTGTTAATTCCAAAATCAAAGAACGCCGCCAAGATGCTATGTGTAGAGGGTTATCGGTCAAAACGTTTATGTAATGTAAGTGATAAGATATTAACAGAAATCCTGAACGGAAGGTTACAGGACGTAATTTGCAAATTGCTCGGTGACCACCAAACGTGCGTCATAAAAGGCACGACGATCCAAAGAAACGTTAACGGAGCCAGAAGCATTCTTGAATGTTGTACAGAGGAAGGAGACCAGATTGTCATGCTCCAGATTTATTTAGAAAGAGCATTCGACCACGCACGTCATACATTTCTTTGTGCCATTGTGCGGCATATCAACACTGGAGAAGTTATTTTTGAAGGCGCCCGAATGGCATGTGGATCTACGCTACAAATTGTAAATTGTAGAGTAACTTGCAGCATCCCTGTACTCTAATGAGAACGTCAGGGTCGCCCACCCTCGCGTTTGTTATTTATACTTTATCTTCAGTCTTTTAGAGCGCAGCTCTTAGGCGTTCATTTCCGGGTTGAGCGGCGTCGGCGTCGGCGTCGGCGTAACCGCGCACGTTGCATTATCTGACGTTTCCCCTCTAAAGCTAGCGGGGAACTTTTCCCGCTAAGTTAAGCGGGGAAATTTTTCCGCTAAATTTAGCGGGAATTATTCCCGCTAACGTTAGTGGGGAAGCTTTTGGCTAAATTTAGCGGGGAAATTGACGTCACGTTACCTCAACACAAACTCAGTTTCCCCGCTAAATTTAGCGGGGAAAATGACATCACGACTTCGTGTCACGTCGCCGATAAACAAATTCAACAGCAGGAGAAGAGGAGGAGGAACGGAGCAGGAGGAGGGAAGGAGGAGGAGGAGGGTAGGAGAAAGACTAGAAGAGGTGGGGAAGGGTACGGAGGAGGAGAAGGGGCATATCCTCCCCTCTGTACACTCCCTCCTCCTCCTCAAGAGCTGCGCGCTAATTTCGCATTACAGAAATTTGTAAACGCCTTCATTTTTTTGTATGAGTGTCGCTAACAGTAGAGACGTTCATGGTTTTACGCTGAACTCCTTCGAAATCAAGGAAATGGCGTATGCTGAAAATGTGGCAGTTCTTTTTTTAAGAAAAAAAAAAGAAATGTAAGTAGCGTTATTGGTTTACTTAATAACTTTTGCGATATTGCTGGAGTGGCTGTAAATTTAGAAAAAAAATGTTCTGGATTTCGGCACGGTACATGGGCCACAAAGACCTCAGAGATTGAAGGGATAACTTGGGGCTTGCCACCTACTAGATATGTACCCCGGCGAACCGCTCCAGCACATGCGTAATCCAAGTGTTTACTGTTCCGAAGCCACAGCAGAATTGAAAAAGCGGCTATCACGGTGGCCAAACGCGACTCATGAATTTTTGCTTGAGCAACAGCTTGCAACACATTTCTTGTTACTAGACTGATGTGTGTGTTTCAAGTGTTATGAAGAAGGTATATAGGATATGTGCTACATTCATCTGGAAATCAAATTAATCGAACTGGGAGTGAATGAGAAGGTATAACATCTTCCGTCGTATTACTTTAGTGGGATTGGGCTTATCACATTCGTTTGTCCGGAAGCTCTTGTCGCGATTCATTTTTCTACGTTATATTGAACAGCCTTTTTTGCGCGCAGTAGTTCAAACAAAACTGGCGGGGCACTTGCCTTCGTTTCTGGTCTCGAGTCATGGCGAGCAGCACACAAAATTGTTGGATTCCTAAAAGAGGTTGCTGAAGCATAAAATATTTTGGCAGTACTCTATTCCAGTGAATATCTGTCTTGCATAACTAGGAAATCCTTGTTCAGCGCCCTGTACAACACCCTTTTTCCGGTGCCTTTGTATCGTACATTGTACAACCAGGGACTAGGTCAGGATGTTCTCTGTGGCGTCAGAAAAATGGCAGTCCAGGCCATGTGCCAAAGTTCATTTTTCCAACTTCATACCTGGACGCTCCCCGTGAAAGTCTAGCTTCACGAGAAAGGTATTTTTGTTTCTCGGAACACCAAATGCTTGCTGTAAAAAGCACCCGAAACAATAAAGCACGTGTTTATTTCTTGTTGGGATGCCTTGTTGTTTTGGGATGGGTTGCAGAGAACCTTGAAAAAGGACTTAAAATTTACAGCACACTCAATTTGGTTTCTTCCGATCACCTTCCAGGAATTTTTACCATACGACCTTATAACGTTAATCGGCCTATACAGCATCTGGTGTTCATGGATGTCGGTGAGGCATGCGGACCTTTACCCGCTGCCGGTTGAAGCATACTTGGTTGAATTTGTGACTCAAATAAGTAGTACCTATGCGCAATAGTATACTGTGCCTGAGTGGATCGGTGAGTGTGAGAGACTCCTAAAAAAGCCCCCAACGTATTCATTGAGATGTGCTAATCAAAGGACTGGACTCTTAGCCTGAGCTTGTTTTGTGCAGTGTACGCTGTGATACAGATTAAACAGAAGCTGTGGCGTAGCTCTGTGGTAGCATCTCCGCTTCGCACGCAGAGGACCCAGCTTTTATTTCCGCGGGTGGCGGGCTATTTTTTTCAAGGATACGCCCTAATACGCCAATTACAACAACAACTACAACATCAACAAGAGACGTCATTTCCACTGGTAGGGAGAGCCTATAGACCTTTCCACAAAAGAGCGTGTGGCCGGTGCCATATTGAGTGTTCGTGCGTATGGCGCGTGCTTTGCTCGCTTTCCGAAGCGACGAACACGCACGTGTTGGGCTGTCAAGATCGCAGGCTGGACTGGGATTTTGTAAACATTGGAAAGGTCTATACCAGCTCGCTGTAAAACACTACTCACAGATCATAAAAAGACGTCGCTACTTGTAGCCATCAAGTCGCACGTGCCGGAAGCCACGCGCGTTTGCAATAAACAAACGAAAAAAAACAAAACGTCCCAAACCTTTTGGCTGTTAATAGAGACAGGAAAAGCACAATCGTACGAACCATGCCCAAATTTCTTGAACATCAACGTTGGGCGCATGCACTAAAATGAGAATGTCAACAGAACAACAAACATCGCAATGTTCCTCGGGAATATTTTATAAGGCAGTCATAAAATATCAATAAGCATTAATTACACTTTTGTACGCGTACAACTTTTATTACACGAGTTTACAGATTTTTTTTTTTTTGCATTGAATCTTGTGAGCCACATTTATGAAATTATCAATGTCTGCTCTTCTTGACAAAATATCGTAATGTGCCCGAGGACTGTAATGGCCTGGATTATTATAGAACGCAAATCAATTGAATTTTGATAGTTCCTTAAAAACGTTTTTCATTCCACGGAATGTTCCAGAAAGTTGGCCATGTGAGAAGACGAGCTTATGGGACCGGATACTTTACTAAGCTTGACAAATGTTCCTGGCTCTGTAACGTTGATTTAGAGTACCACCTGCCCACTGATCATGAACATGGTAGTACAAGGGCTAAAGAAGGGACTGAGGCTAGGGCTTGGAGAAGGGCAAGGACTGGGGCTAAGTCGAGATGTAAAGTTTCTTGGAGCTGCTTTCTCATGGTTTTTTCCATCTTTGGCTATAAATAGGTGTTAATTCACGCTTAAATTAATACATATTAAACACCACGAGGTTACCGCAGCAGTGGAATAAGGGGTTTGTTTTAAACCCATAAGTTTTATACCTCGTGCCGGAACAAAAAAGTAGGGAGCGACGACTGGAAATGTTAGCTGTTCTCCTTGGAAAGTCTGAGTTGAGCGAGTAAAAATATTTTTGGTTGCTATGAAAATGCGCTCGAAGCCATGCTTCCGATGCTTCGGTTATTGCTTTATAGTAATACAAATTAGGAAAAAAGGCCCGCATTTTAGAATACCAAGCAATATCAGAACAGAAAAGAAAAGAATGGCGACTCAAAACTTCAATAAGTAGGTACTTCCACTACACGAGCCACCTCACCGTATATCGTTAAAATAATTCATTTGGCTCTTTCCGCCCCCTTTCGGTATCACGCTAAGCAAGAAATTCGCCCCATGCATGATGATCAACTACTCTGGTCGATAGAGTATGCCCGGAACGCAATAGTCTCTTACATTTCGGTTTCGTCAACCACAAGGCTGATGATGAAGCCCAATTGTTTGGAATCATGAACATAGTCTTACCAAGTCCAAGTACAAAGGATGAAGAGAAAAAATCCGAAATTGCTATTTTCCCTCGGATGCCTTCCAGAGACTGCTCCCAAAACACGGCAGCCTACCAGGCAGGACATTTTGTTTCGAAGCGCTTGGAAATAATGTAGGCAAACCCAAAAGCCCGCAAGGCAAACGCCTTTGATATTGCGCGTCGGGGAAGCATTGACGATGACGTAATAGAGATCCAATAACCATGCGGCTTTACGTAATATACTCTGCGGGGTGCATTATGCCGAGGCTTCGTAAAAATACTGGGTCGCTACTACAGCGAATGCTGGTGAAAACGGCTGCTCCCTCTCTTTGCTTGAGGTCTTCAGTGAAGTTCGCTCACGCCGTTTCCAAATCTGCCAGAGCAGCTTGCTTGTGTTTCCTCAGTTTTAAAGTTGCAGCAGCACGTGCATACACTCTAACAAATATATAAGGTTCTATAAAAGTTCTCCCGGCTGGTGGAATGTTTTGCAAGCTGTGCCATCACTTTACACATTCCAAAAGATTTTGTTCTGTGCAGACTGTTAGCCAGCACAGCAACTTTCAATGGATTGCAAGAAACATTGTGAAATATAGACTCAAGGCGCCCCGACCTATTTTTTCTTCATTTGGGAAAGGGAAAGGGGGAGGGGGGGGCAATTCGCACAACGCGAACACAGGGGTTCAAATTAGCTTCGTTTGAAGAATAGATCGAACCAGCTACCCGCACATTATGGTATATCTTTTTTTTCTTTTTGCGCAGAATTGTGCATTTTTTGTCAAATTCGTCTTAGGACTACTCAAGAGTGCCTTCATTTCTTTTACAAATCTCGACCTTGTTTGAGCTCCTTAGAACATGCGCAAAACACACACACGCACGCAAACACACACACACACACACACACACACACACACACACACACACACACACACACACACACACACACGCGCACGCGCGCGCACGCACACACACACACACACACACACACACACACACATACACACACACACACACACACACACACACACACACACACACACCTGAAAACGTTAGGAAATTCGGAATTGAAGAAAATAGTTTCACGACATTTTAAATGCCATAGCAGTTATTGAAGATGAGATCGAACTATAGGGGGCGCTTTCTCCAGCTTGGTGTCCACGCAGCTTGTGTACCCTAGACAAAACTTCTGTGCTGGATGTTGGACGTCCCTTACCTCGATCGAGCGCGAAGCACAGATTCGACATCTTTGCTACGTCAGCATTCGGCTGTGCTTCACTGGCTGAGCACACGACCTAGCCTTAGAGACGAAGTGAACCTCTAAAGGCGCGACTGTTTGATCTCCTGCCCAATAGGACTAGCAAAACGTTAAAAACAAAAACATGTGCGTTTGTTTGCAAACACATGATTTCGAGAAAACGCTATATAAAATAACATATAACTGGCAAGAAAGAAGGCTCGAACGTCCTCCAACGAGAACTGAGCCCAGGACCCCAAGATACGCTCTACTATCGCGCAAGGGGAGTATTGGAAACCCAGAGATGGATGCCAAGGCCGGGAAGCGTGTGGGTAACCACGTCACTATAATAATATCACCATACCACGTGGTTCGAAGTCAGAAGAAAAAAAACTTAAAGAGAGCTGTGCGAGAGTGGAGAAGCATATACAGGTGACCGCATGGCGATATATAATATGGACATATCATGTAATTTGACGTCACGTAAATAATAAAAATATTCACAATATAACCCTATAAAATAAAAAAAGAAAGCAAGTCCAAAAATAGCAACAAACCCCAGAAAACGCCAATAAACAACATATCTTGGGTATATAGATATTAGCAGTAGGATCAAGGTAAATCGAGCATATTAGTTGCAATAAAACAGTAGCCTTATACTGAACGCCGCCGCAATGCTTTTGAGTATGTCTCTTCAACAAATCAGGTGACGTCAGCGCGAACCAGCTGCGCTCATAGGAATGATCTGGAGGAGGTCACATAAACACATGATTGTTGTGCGTATGGAAGAACCCGCACAGGCGTTGTGGAGGAGCTCCTTTAGTAGCAGGCAAATGGTCCCAAGTGTTACCGCACCACATCTCCTTCTGCAACAATAACAACATTTTTCTTTAAGAATTAAACAAATGACGCCTGGTCATTTATTGCCCAGAAATCACAAATTTACTTTTAAGAAAAACCATACTTTAAATTTTCGTGCAATAATAACCTCAAATAAAAAAATAAAAAAATTGCATGGAACGATGTTTGTTTGTTCCAAAGTTCGATTAATTTTTTATTGTTTTTTTCTGCGTATGTGATCTAGCCTTTTTTCTGGGAAGTATCCACCTCTGCTGTGCGCTGTCCGTGGTTAGAAATGCCGCATAAAAAGCAAATAACATAAAAAAAGTGCTCAAGACCATTCCCATACTCGCCTTCTGCACGCTGTATCCTTTTCGACTGGGCTGTGAAAGGCATTCTGAGCATGCGCAGTTTCTTCTGCGAAAATATCACACAACGTGCATGTATTTACAGCACGATGACTCAGCATTTTTCGCCTCGGTGATAAGCGCTGAAAAGACGTGTAGGGTTGCGCTCGCTGACGCCGTACTTTCACGCAACTTCTTGTTTCAATTAGTTTTGCCCACTTGCATTTACATGAATACCCCCCCCTCCTCCACCTGATAATTATCGACAGGGCTTCTGTCGCGTAAGATTTGTCATTGATGACTGTTGTGACGTGAACTTCTCTGGACTTCCATGTTTTGAGGTGGCGGCGAGCCTTTGTGCACTTGTGCTGACCCTTGCTTTTGCTTCGGCGTCCCGGTGGTTAGCGCGCGTTTTATCGCATTTCACTGTCCCGAAGAAAAAGTTCTCTTTATTTAGGCCACTGCTGCATCGGTTGCGCCGACGCAAATTTCGGCCTGTGGATCCTCAGGTTGGCGGATTCGAATCCCGGCCGCGGAACCCGTTAATTTTACGAAGGCTTGTGGCGGAGAAAGCGCCGTACAACTGAGATTTCGGTTGCACGTCAAAAGATCCCCAGGTGGTCTACTTCAATTCCAGGTCCTTAGCTGGGACGTTCAACGATGTCCTTCGTAGGTACAAATGTTGAGTACCGCATCGCGGGTTCAAACTTTGAGCTTTCTTTAAAAACCTCCATTCTGGTCACCTTCCGGGATAGCATTCGCATTCTGGACACCCAGTGGCAGCTTACTTTAAACGCGCTTCATATCTAGTTACTTTTAAACAACTCACTGCCAGCTGAGAGATCCAGTTCATAAGATTTAGCGGAATAGCGACAATAGTCGGGCTCAGGCCGATTCTGTCGCCGTTTCACGCACGTTTTGTCTCGCTTGCAGCCGAACTCATTTCATCGGGGTGACCGTCCGCACCCCTTCGTCAATGAACCACCTGACGGGAAGCGAACACAAGGGGGCATCGCCGATGGACGGCGAATCGCGGCGGGGCACTGAATCAACTTCATCGCCTTTCCGACCGCTGTTGGCGCCGTCTCAGCATCGACTCGCGCGGTCTTCGACGGACCGCGTAATTGGGGGAAAAAGCCTTCCGGTGATATATTACCAAGCCCGAGGCTATTAATCACGTCAAGGTGCACGGCGTAATTAACGCTGCTCGACGCCCGATGGCGCAGGGACTCAGCGCAAACGCTAGTCCGTCAGACGAACGCCAGATAGACGTCGAGCATCGCGGCCGGCCCGGCCGCTACAGAGCGCACCTTAAAGTATTAACCGCATGTAAGCGATTTGGCGAGCGACGAGACAAGTGAGGGCGACCCGCCTCGCTGTCGCTCGGTCAGTCGCGCGACAAGGCAAACCGCATGAAAGCGACGGGAGCAAGCGACCAAGGCGATGAGCGACGTTTTCTAGAAATTCAAAAACCGAGCGACAACGAGAGATCCCCGTCGCTCGTCGCTGACTCTCGTTACTTGTGCTGTCGCTCGTCTCGTAGTTCGCTAAATCGCTTACATGCGGTTCAGCCTTCAAGGGGCACTGCGTTTTATAGAAACTTGTTTTTGATAGCATAGTGTTTGTAGGGCTTTAGTCAATGACAATGACCTGTTCTGGGTAACAAGACGTCGTAGTAACCTGACAGCAATATAAAAAAATTAAAGACGTTTACAATTCTCCGTAATGCCGAATTAGAGCGCAGCTCTTGAGGAGGAGGAGGGGAGGGGAGGGTATGCTCGTGTGACGTCACGAGGGTGACGTCACTCGTGACCTTCGTGACCCTCATGACCTCACTCGTGACTCTCTTAATCCTCATGATGTCACTCGTAACCTTCGTGACGTCACGCGGTTACGCCGTCGCCGGCGACGCCGCTCAACCCGGAAACGGGCGCCTAGAGCTGAGCTCTAAAATACAAGGGCACTATTTTCTGTTTAGGGACGGGGGGGGGGGTGCATTTTCGGGTCCCCACCACCTTCATAAACCTTGATCAGTTGAACGTCAAAGTAGTCAATTACGTGGGGATTCCCAATCTTACTATTATGGCTCTTTTTATTTGTATTGTGCATTATATTTTCACTAATACGTAAAATATATGGGTGTAGCAGATGTACTACAGCAGGCACGTAGCCAGGGGGGGGGGGGAGTCCATGGGGCCCCCCTCCCCCCGAAATTTCCCATTTTGCCGAGGCCTCGTCTCCCCCCTCCCCCTCATACAGCATTTTGTCATAGGCGGCCCCCCTCCCCCCCCCCCCCCCAAAAAAAAATATCCTGGCTACGTGCCTGTGCTACAGCCTATATATTGTTTAAAAACGACCATGGAAAATGCCGCCTAACAGCACCTCCTTGTGTGTGCTCTAGGGCGCAGGAAAAGGGCGTGTCACGATTTTTTATTAGATTTTTAAGAGAAATCGGCCGCCCATGAGCGTAATTTCTGTTGTTGTTGTTTCATGCTTAAAGCCTGGAAATTGAGTCATCACTATAAAGAGGCGATCTCAGAATCCACTTGAGTGCCTCTTTAAGTTACTTGTCGCGATCAAATCACCAAAGGTTGACTTTTCATTTTATTTCACGGCGAGCGATTGAATTTGGACGAAGGGCTGACACCATTCGAGTAGTTATGTTAAACTTCAACTGCAGTTCTTAAAACACACGCTTTTGCGTATTGAGGCTGAACACGTATTTCAATGACGACAAAACTATTTTAAATTAAAAATAAACCCTGATACTAATAGTACCAACGATGAGACTCATATCAACAGTAACGTTATACACATCCAAAATGTTTGTCATCAGAAATTAATAAATAAAAAAGGGCACGGTATTTCCCTCTAATTGCTCTCTCTTGTTATAAAGTAGACGGTGTCAGCTTGAAGATCACCAATTTCTACAAATACAACATCTACTATATGACGATAATAACCCCTGGAGAAGGGGAACAAGGGGGGCAAAGAGCAAACACAAAACTGTTAAGCTGTTAAAAACCCGTTTGTTCTACTGACGTCTAACTCCTGGTAGGCTCAGTTGGTAGAGCGCTCCACTGGAAATGGAGAGGTTCCTGGACAAAGGACAAACACAAAACTGTTAAGCTGTTAAAAACTCGTTTGCTCTACTGACGTCTAACTCCTGGTTAGCTCAGTTGGTAGAGCGCTCCGCTGGAAATGGAGACGTCCCTTGTTCGATACCAAGACCAGGCGGATTTTTTCGATCGCGCACCAGTCACCCAGCTGTGTTTGGAGTTTTGTGTTTGTCCCCTCTCCCCCTTGTTCCCCTTCTCCAGGGAATATTATCATTATTCTTGTTCAGCTCGTTGCACGTTTGCATTCACTGCATGTCATCATAACCTTAAAATGCAGGAATTCACCCTTGGTGGTGTTAGACTGGAGGAAGCTGTTAAAAACTCGTTTGCTCTATCGAACTCCTGGTTAGCTCAGTTGGTAGAGCGCTCCGCTGGAAATGGAGGGGTCCCTTGTTCGATACCAAGACCAGGCGGATTTTTTCGATCGCGCACCAGTCACCCAGCTGTGTTTGGAGTTTTGTGTTTGTCCCCTCTCCCCCTTGTTCCCCTTCTCCAGGGAATATTATCATTATTCTTGTTCAGCTCGTTGCACGTTTGCATTCACTGCATGTCATCATAACCTTAAAATGCAGGAATTCACCCTTGGTGGTGTTAGACTGGAGGAAGCTGTTAAAAACTCGTTTGCTCTATCGAACTCCTGGTTAGCTCAGTTGGTAGAGCGCTCCGCTGGAAATGGAGGGGTCCCTTGTTCGATACCAAGACCAGGCGGATTTTTTCGATCGCGCACCAGTCACCCAGCTGTGTTTGGAGTTTTGTGTTTGTCCCCTCTCCCCCTTGTTCCCCTTCTCCAGGGAATATTATCATTATTCTTGTTCAGCTCGTTGCACGTTTGCATTCACTGCATGTCATCATAACCTTAAAATGCAGGAATTCACCCTTGGTGGTGTTAGACTGGAGGAAGCTGTTAAAAACTCGTTTGCTCTATCGAACTCCTGGTTAGCTCAGTTGGTAGAGCGCTCCGCTGGAAATGGAGGGGTCCCTTGTTCGATACCAAGACCAGGCGGATTTTTTCGATCGCGCACCAGTCACCCAGCTGTGTTTGGAGTTTTGTGTTTGTCCCCTCTCCCCCTTGTTCCCCTTCTCCAGGGAATATTATCATTATTCTTGTTCAGCTCGTTGCACGTTTGCATTCACTGCATGTCATCATAACCTTAAAATGCAGGAATTCACCCTTGGTGGTGTTAGACTGGAGGAAGCTGTTAAAAACTCGTTTGCTCTATCGAACTCCTGGTTAGCTCAGTTGGTAGAGCGCTCCGCTGGAAATGGAGGGGTCCCTTGTTCGATACCAAGACCAGGCGGATTTTTTCGATCGCGCACCAGTCACCCAGCTGTGTTTGGAGTTTTGTGTTTGTCCCCTCTCCCCCTTGTTCCCCTTCTCCAGGGAATATTATCATTATTCTTGTTCAGCTCGTTGCACGTTTGCATTCACTGCATGTCATCATAACCTTAAAATGCAGGAATTCACCCTTGGTGGTGTTAGACTGGAGGAAGCTGTTAAAAACTCGTTTGCTCTATCGAACTCCTGGTTAGCTCAGTTGGTAGAGCGCTCCGCTGGAAATGGAGGGGTCCCTTGTTCGATACCAAGACCAGGCGGATTTTTTCGGTCGCGCACCAGTCACCCAGCTGTGTTTGGAGTTTTGTGTTTGTCCCCTCTCCCCTTGTTCCCCTTCTCCAGGGAATATTATCATTATTCTTGTTCAGCTCGTTGCACGTTTGCATTCACTGCATGTCATCATAACCTTAAAATGCAGGAATTCACCCTTGGTGGTGTTAGACTGGAGGAAGCTGTTAAAAACTCGTTTGCTCTATCGAACTCCTGGTTAGCTCAGTTGGTAGAGCGCTCCGCTGGAAATGGAGGGGTCCCTTGTTCGATACCAAGACCAGGCGGATTTTTTCGATCGCGCACCAGTCACCCAGCTGTGTTTGGAGTTTTGTGTTTGTCCCCTCTCCCCCTTGTTCCCCTTCTCCAGGGAATATTATCATTATTCTTGTTCAGCTCGCTTGCACCTTTACATTAATTTCCCATATCATCTACTCTATCGTTTTCTAGAGTTTTGAGCTTGGCCCTGTTTTTCGCTTCACAATTCGCTCTCACACTTAATGATGCATTCGAGCTTGACTTGAAGCATGTGTAAGAGCATATTGCGGGTGATAAGGGGAGAGGAGGGAGGGTTGTTATGCGGGAGATCGTAAAATGCCTTAGCAACGCCGCACTTAATCGCCCATTATTTGTATAGCATATTGTATAAGTCTAATTGGTTAAAGCGTTTTAGTTTTGTAGTTACATATTCCAACACCAACCAATATCATTAGGTTTTCCTGCATGAGAGAGCAAATACCAATTGTAGAGAACACTATTGTATCAACGGCTACGAGATTAAATGTCGCAGACATATATGTTGGCGCCATTTCATCTTGTTCCGGAACATGGTGGAAACGAACTGTAGAAAATACTGAAGTGACGAGTGCTACAAGATGAAATTTTGCAAAACAGCCGATAGTAAAAAATATTGTTTCCGCCGGTATCGAACTGGTTTAAGCATTGAAGTGCATGCACATGGAGCAGGATACGACATATTGAACGATTCCGTGTATACTACAATATAACTACTATATCTCCAAAGGAAACACAGGATTGATACACACAAAACAATCCGATAATAAAAACTTATTTGGGTGTCTCCGTCCGCTCCGCTAGCTACGGCAATAAAGAAAAAAAATGATTCGGTGGCTACGAGGAAAGCGCCGGCCTAGTGATCCCCAGTCGGCGGGTTCGGATCCTTGCCGAGACACCCGCAATCTGACGGGGGCTTACTGCGGAGAAGGTGCCATGTTACCGAGATTTCGGTACCACGTCAAAAGAGCCCTATGTGATTGAAATTAATCCCCAGCCATTCCTTAGGGCGTGCCAAAAGCCCTTCATTGGTTTGGCACGTAAAGCTTATACATTTACTTTTGTTTTTGGTTGTCTCACGGAAACACTAGATACACGCACAGAAGAAAAAAAAAACAGTCACTATTTACATAACAAACAATTCAAAGCGGCATTATTATTCAGCTGCGTACGCTGCTATTCGGCAGCGCCCACACCTATATATGACACACTATTTTTTTGGTGTATAAGTGTGTGTTTATAATCTCATATTTGGTATTTCTACAGCGCATACCAAGGCACGGGTACGTGAGCCGAGCTCAACAGAATGCTTTTGTTAGTGCGAGAACTCACGCGTACAACGGCACTTTCCAAAGCCACGAGCTCGCGTCCGTGCCTTTCTCAGCACTGCGTATGTTGTTGAGGTGGAGTGTAATATCTTTCTAGTGTTTATAAAATATTAGCGCAAAGCCAGTGCAGCCTTTTAAAATGTTTAGTAATACAGCAATCTTTGATCATTTTAATCTCCCCATTCCTCTCCCGCGCAGTGCAGCCAACCGGGACAATTCCCCAGGTTAACTTCTTTCTTTTCCTGTTCTGTTCTGTCCTTCTTTCCTTCCCTCGTTCCTTCCAGATAATGTGGCGAGTGGTAAATTTATTGCATGTTCCTAATTTTGCAATGTATAACTGCGTAGTTTTTTTCACATTCTCACACACACACACACACGCACGCGCACACTCACACTCACACATGGCGACGACACACAGACACACACACACACATATATATATATACATCTTCTTACATCATCCTACATCTTCCACATTAAGTTCGCATATATATATATATATATATATGTGCTGGAACTTTAAATGTGGAATATGTAGGCCGCATCAGCATTTACGACGAAGGAACGGCAGGAAACAGCTATTCGTCTACTGTTCCAGCGGTTCAAAGCGTGACCGAAAACTGTCCGCGAAAAAAAAACAGAAAAAAAAACTGTAGTTTATAATAGCTTTTTAATGGGTTTTTTATATGTTTCAGTTCTAGCCTTTGTTTCACTATTAGTTCAATATTGTCCCAATAATATTTGAGGATGCTGTTTTTTTGTTTTTTTTTTTTGCGCATACTTTTTTAAACATTTTATTTGAATTATCTTGACGTTTGTTCGCGTCCTTTGTTGTCCTACGATGGTTTTAAGACGATTGGTTAATATGTTACGTCTTTTTTTTTAGATTTCTGAAATATTATTTTTCGGTGCCTAGATACCTAACTATTTGATATTCTCGGATAAATATTAAACTGAAGAAAGTTTCACAAAATATCTGTTTTTTTAAAGCCTTTCGTTCTCAAACTCTCGACATGAACGTTAAAAGAAAAAAGAGTCGAATCTAGATTATTTAAGCGTTAGAAAGGAGCACATTTTAAAATATCACAGTTAGGTGTGTTTTCTCATTCAAAGTCCAACGATTCCGCCTTTAATAATATAAGGGTTGCGACAGCGGAAAAGCGACCGAACCAAAATATATATGATTTTCCTTCTCTGCCAGGGGAAGCGCGCATCTCCATTGCGGACGCGTAAAAAGACTTGCGTTCATACTTTCAAATATTTTAAACATTTAGAGGGTGCAATCTCGCGAGTACCGTCGCAGTCACCGGACCGGAAGAGCACTCCCCAAAGACTCCACGACGTGTGCGGTCGCCCCAAGCATTTCAGCGCACGGCGGATGCGGTCTAGGAGAGGCACTAAATATGCCACGCTTACGAGCAACGACATTTCACACATCTTGCTGCTCAAAATTATAATTGCTGCAGTTATTAGAAGCTTCATCAGAAATCCCCCAAAACACGCTTTTCCATCCTTAAAAAAAAAGAATACTAATACAGTTCGCGACAGAGCAAAAGCAATTTCGCCTGAGCTCCCTGACGCCATACCTGACGCTCAGTAAGTCGCACTTTCTAAGAGCAACCATCGCCACTTGTGTCCGCTGTGAACTAGGCACCAACTTGACGGCGCCTACAAACCCTATATAGTGCCATTACACTTTGTAGCTCAAGGATCTAGGAAGGCACAGGTGGGAGCGGGGAAGCCGAGATGCACGGCTGCGCGGCAGATTTACACGAATAGGCGATCGTCGTCCTTCCTTATTCTTATTTCAGTCTTAGGCGCCTTTCATTAAAGACTATATAGTAATATAGTGGCATGTATACCCGCGGGCCAAGAGTAAATAACTCTACATCAAATGTTAGCTCTTTTGGTTTCAGGGGCTCTTATTTTAACTCGTGAAATTTGCGCCACCCGAAGCACCGTTTTGTACGACAGGCATATGATTGAGTCGTTGAATGGGTCTTGGTGTTTTATCAACCTGACGACTGCATAGCTTAGAAAATAAACTGATAAGTTAGAGACGAGACGTCTTATGGGTGAATCTTATGGTTGAAGTAGTTAACTCCTAGCCTGACTGCACGTGTATACATGGAACCCCAAACTAGTCTCTAAACTTTTTGCGGTTCCGGCCTGACTAAAACACGGAAAACAAAGGCGGAAATGTTGAATTCGCGCTAATTATATCGCGCTGTGAATACAAGTTCCCCAAAAGTTGTCTTAACTCCGTTGGGGGTTGCTCGTTGATATTATGAATAAATATTTTTCTTACTAACATGCCTCAGATGAGTGTTACTTTACAGTACTCACTTAGAAGACAACTGGCAACGAAATGTCGTCGCTTATATTCTGCTATGATACACAAGCGCAGGAACCGATATCTGTCTTGGGCAGCTATTGAGCACGTCCTAATTCCCACATTTTATTAATCATTGCTCCTACACCCATCATATTCATCCAACCCTGTTTCATGTGCACTATGATAGCGAGCATGAATCAGTGGAACCCGAGGATTGTATAATTTCTTTAAACAAAATACTGAGTATTTGGCTTTTTGTTATTGTTGTCCTTGAGCGTGCAGTAATGCACGCTCTGAGGACAACGATAAAAATAATGAGTATGCTTATACGCGCGACCTTGTAAACGTAAAACGATCACACAGACACATAAAGTAAGAGTGAAAGTTGAATACAATCTACAGTAACTGTCTCAGCGAGAAAAAAGAAAAAAGAGCTCGTGATAAAAAAAGAGCATTGGGAGAAGAGAAACAGAATAACACCAATTCCCTTGGATATGGTTACATGCACTCAACCGGATAAAAGGCACAGAGAAGAAAATGTTCTAGTGCATGTCAGAAACAGGACCCGGAAAATCGAATCGGCCATGTACGAATACAAAGTAAATGTTTTGCTCGAGTTGAGAGCTCCAGCAGATGAATTTCTCGATTACTCATCACGCCAGAGAAACTTCAGCGACAAGATTAAGTCGCAATAAAGCAATGCTTCTCGCAGCTCGCAGCACTTCCTCAAGAAAGCACACGTAAGCAAAATAGGTGTCCGTCTTGGTATAAACGAATGCCCGATTCGTGATTAACAATACATACGTTAGAAATGCTATCAGCGTATGTGTTCTTCGAATAATTTGTCATCAGGATGGTCATGCTTCCTTTTCTTGAGTTGTTAGAACTTGCAGAGCTTGATGAGGTGTCTGCTTCATTTTCGCGAAGACGCAACTTTCGCAAAATTCGCGAAAGTTACTGTATATATATTCGTTACCCCTGGTAATGAATGTAGAGCATAGCACCCTAAAGCGCGAGCTATTGTGCCCGTGAAATATTCTTCAAATACGCACTTCGCAATGTTCGCGAAATATTGAGCCCGCAAAAATAACTTCGTTTACAGTATATCTCGAACATCGCCCTTTCGCGGCTCTGAGTCTCATCGCACTCGAGTAGTTTTCCGTAAGCTGACCAAGAGAGTAATGTGGTCTAGAGGTCGTTGCGTCGTCTAATATAGAATTCGGACAGTTCAGTCAACGCCGAAATATTACGCGAATACAGAAACGCGAAGAGTTTTACCACGCTCGGCTGAGCTTCAAACGACAACATGTCCCCGGGGTCTAAACTCTAGCTACCGTAGGTCGAACGACCGCCACAGCGATTTGAGGCGCTTCTGGTTGAACTAACCTCAGCCGGAAGCGAAATTCAGGACACTCCCGACCTTGGAGCATTTCTCTGTTGGCCACTGATTGGCAGAAATCACACAAAATGAAAGAGAGATAAGTGTGCATTTATTAAACCAATAGGTCAACCTGAGGGCTTAGTGCCGGTTTGCTCCACTCTGAAATGAACGGTAGTGGAACTAATAAAATATAATAAAGTAGAAAAGGAAAGTAGAAAAAAAGATTGAAAGTTAAATTAATAAATATTAGGATACTGCTGCAAGGAACAATAAATGAAAAGGAAAGTATTTCAGTAACAAATGGAATTCATTCCCATTTTAGTTCACTTCGACGCACAGGATTATTCATCGCACTCTTTCGAAGCGCAAGTCTAACCGCCTGGGCTTGACAGGATTCTCGAAGTTGTCACCAATAAGAACGCCAAACACACTAAAAAATGTCTTCCAAGAGCGTCGGCAATAAAACAAAAATGGTCGTCTAGTTAAACATTCAACGTTCGTTTGGCCGTCCTTTCAATCGGACGAGCGACGCAAAAATATCAAGCGCTCGCGCGCAGTCTTCACGGCATGTAACACACCAAAAACAAAACAATAAACCACCACTCGTTATGCCTTCAAGAATCCCATTATAGAAAACTTCGAGCGCTCGCAAAAACAATACGCAAACTAAAAAAAACAGCGGGTTTTGAGTTTGAGTAAGCTGTGAGCGCCTGAATGTAGGCCCCTTAAGAATATCGCGCGTAAAGTATTTGTTTTATGCTGTGCGACCCGAAGGGGCCAATCGGGCAGTGCCGAGAAGCGCAACGTCACAACCACCTCCGTCTTTCAGGGTGTGCGTTAGAGTACCGGCCCATTCAATCAAACGCAGATAATAATTGGGGTTGTGTGGATGTTTATACAGCGTGTAGTTGGTCAGCCATTTCAAAGTTGCGACGAGTCACTCGCTGTAGATGAGAAATTTAGCCAGTGCGGTACAGCCGCTAACCTGAGGTCTTTAACGTGCACCACGCAGTAGTGATACACGACCACACGCCGGTACGATGCTCATCCAGATCGAAACGGGCAGGGGCGGGGATGAAACCCAGGATACCTCGGTTCTGCAGCGCGAGCTTTCGCTCCACGTGCTCCGAGCTGGTGTGCGCTAGACCACTCGGCCACCGATCCCCCCTCAAATGCAGATAGTGCGCCGTGAACTAGCGTTTTTGGTCAGTGTGTGAGCCCGTTTGTGTGTCTACTCTCTGACGTAAGGTGAAACGATGCATCATACGAGTCGCGTAATCGCCAATTAAAATTTCGCCGTAGCTGGGACTTCTGCTGTCCACCGAGCGCAGGAGAGGAAGAGAGAAAGAAGAAAAACTAGAGAAAGTGACGTCATTGGCGGTATCAGGTGACCCTGCTTAACATTACAAGATTAGCTCAGTTACGAAACTGACCATTGCCACTGCTTTCACGAGCACCAACCCCCCCCCCCCCGCTCTCTCCACAGCTCGCCTCTCGTCATTCGAAGCATAGAGCCTAGGTGGCGTTTCATCGTACTCTATGGAACACACACTTATGAAAAGAAAATCAAGATGGCGCTTCAAACGACGGGAGGCTTTACGGGAGGCAAACTGCAGTGACTGAACCGGGGGGGAGGGAGTTACCGCTGGAGTTCCACGACTGAGGTAATCTAGTAACGTTGTCCTTCCTCGCCGTTCATCTGGCTTGGAGGTGCCGACGATGGTATAACGTCGCCTTTGAGAGAGAACAGGTGGCAGAGAGCTTCGCTGCATGCCCTGCAGCAATTGTCGTACTTTTTTATGAAATAAAGACGGGTCGCGCTAAATTCTGCCCATTTTGAGTACGGTAACCGAAATCAGAAGACAAAAATCCATATATGAATGCCGTTCCTAACTCAGTTTATTTTCATGCGCGTGCCTGCGTCTGTGCCTGCATGCGTGCGTGTGCGTGCGTGTGCACTTGCATGCATGTGTGCGCGTGCCTGTGTATGTGTGTGGGCGTGCGTGCGTGCCTGCGTGTATATGCATCCGTGCGTGCCGTGCGCGTGCGTGCGCGCGTATTTGCGTTTGTGTGCGTGCAAGTGCTTCAGCTTTCGGATAACAAGCGCTAAAGAAGCTCTTGGCGAAGCGCCGACTGCCACTCTTTATGCTTTCAGGAGATTCCACTGAGGAGCCTCCAAAAGCGTAATGCAAAGCAAGACTCCGCCGTAAAGCAAACTTGAAAAAAGACGACCACTTTCAAGTCCCTTCGCGCTTCAAATGTTCGAGGCACCTTGAAAACTGTTAAGCGAATCCGCACCCGTTTGCCCTCCAGCGGTGAACACGACGAACCGCGACAGCTTGTTTTGACAGGGGCATTCAGTATGTTTCCATCTTGTTTACAAAAAACAATGCAACAAAAAAAAAAAAAAGAGAAAAACAAAGGAAGGGAGACATGACGTCCCGAGGCGGGGCGTGCGCTCGTCCTGCACTTCATCTCACCCGGGGCATCTGTCTGGCCAGTCGGCGTCAAGCTCGAGACAAGGTGGACCCGTTTTTTTTCTCGTGGGGCATCGTGTTTGTGCTCTCCCAGCAGCAGCATCAACCAGTGTCACACCGACCTGTCACAATCCCACGTTTTGAAAGACGAATCATTGGCGCCCTATGTTTTGGTTGTTGCTTTTGTTTTGTATGTGTAAAGGTCAGATAAAAAGGGGTACGCGCGTTTTTCAGTGAATTGAAGAATTGTATCGCATCACAGCGACTCTCAACGCAAAGGCAAGCGCGCACGAATATTAACGAACGAATAAAAAAATTCCAATCTTTATCTATTTCATGCTCTTTTTTTTTGTATTCCTACCCCAAGCATTTCGTCATTCTCAATACAAAAGCTTGCAATGTACAAAACAGGGCATAGCAATCGGCAGTACAACAACGACGCTTGTACGCTATGTTGGGGACGTTTAAACTTGGTTGCAAAGTCTGCCTGAAAATGCATATGAATAACACCTCTTTGTAACACATTATTGGCTGCAGTACAATGTTAAGCGTTAGACGACAACCCACACTATAAAAAAATCCCCTGCGTCTACTTTCCCGCACAACACTCGGAGAGCCAATCACCGCAAGTTACGGAGGCAGCTCAGCGAATGACGATGCCGAAACATACGTTTAGACCAAAAAACGTAGTCTGAGTTGTGACATTGAGCAACGGAAAACGTCACGCTTGCATTGCTTAATGTCACAACTCAGGCTGCCTTTTGTAATCTAAACATATGCCATCCCACACATACTTACACCATTCCAGCATGGTGTACGGCGTGGGGACGGAAGTAGAAGCAATGCAAGGACGCTGCCGCACGGTTTGTGGCGTGACGGAGCATTTCTGGAGGGTGTGTATAAAAACGTTGATTTCAAGGGTACATTAATATCCGAAACATACCAAGAAAATATTTTGCACCAGAATATATTGTTTCTTCTATATTGCTGAAAGAAAGGATGATCACCTATAGATGGAGGGGACTATTTTCTTAACAAATTTGGGGCACATCATGCACCCAAAAAAGCCCGTGCGTCTACTTTCCCGCGCAACACTGGAGAATACCGCAGCTTCACAGGCAGGTCAGCGAATGACGATGCCGAAACATATGTTTAGACTAAAACAGCGCAGTCTGACTTGTGACATTAAGCAATGCAAGCGTGACGTTTTGCACTGCTTAATGTCACAACTCAGACTGCGTTTTTGGGTCTAAACATATGTTTCGTCATCGTCCTTCGCTGAGCTGCCTCCGTAAGTTGCGGTGATTGGCTCTCCGAGTGCTGTGCGGGAAAGTAGACGCACGGACTTTTTTTAGAGTACATGCTCTAGTGGTTGAATTTATACGTGTTCACCAATGGCACAGTTAGCCCAAATTGTGTTTTTTTTTACTTTGTTTAATATGGGTTTAGGAATGCGGCCGAAACTACGCATATACTTGAATTCGCGTCTACGGATGGCGGGTTCGAATCCCGGCCGAGGTGCCCACAATCTGACGGAGGCTTATTGCGAAGGAGGCGCCGTGTAACCGAGCTTTCGGTTGCACGTCAAAAGATCCCCAGGTGATCCAAATTAATCCTCAGTCCTCTGCTGGGACGTGCCAGATGCCCGTCGTTGGTTTGGCACATAAAAACCCCAAATTCTACTTTCTTTTTAATTCGCGTGCGGCGTAAACCTATAGAACTTTCCAAAAGAAACCTTCAGGCCGGTACCACTTTCAGCGTTCGTGCGAATGGCCCGCGATTTGCTCGGATTGCTCAGCGTCGAACATGCGCGTGCTGGGCATTGGAAATCGCACGATGGGTGGTGAATTTATAACCACTGGAACGGTGTATTTACGGGTGAACTTTCCTGTTTCAAATTGTCAGGACTAGCATTATTTTCATAGTGGCCCGACGCTGTCAAGCCTATCTGCACGACCTCGTGGCGTCATTTGGCGTCTCTTTTGTCCGAAAGCGCGTGCAAACGAGACGCAAGACCATAGTCTCCTCTATTGGCCACGTGCGCGATCGAAAGCGTCGCGGTGGTCGGCCTTCCACGATTGGCCGAATGCTGACTATGACGCCAGCAAAGGAGTTCTCATGGACGGAAATAAGAGGAACGTGAGAACTTCAATTATAACGGTGTTGACAGTGTTGGTTCAAGAACGCTCTGATTTCAAGCTTCCGCCATGCTCCTTACAAACACCATCAAACTTGTTGTTCGCAAGGTAATTACGTCACGAAAGGTAACCATACGAGGGCGCCACCAACACATCTCGCCGCTAATACTGACAAAAGCCTGGCAGATCGCCACGAGAAGCGGCCGCCGAAATGGAAAAGGTTAGGTGGCAGACAACGGATGAGAGAAGAGCCACGTGACGGGAGCCCCGCTGCGGCGAGACGCCGAAACGCACTTTTCCCAAGCGATGGAACGTCCGCTCGTGCTCCTCGCGTTCCTCGCGCTCCCGCTTCTTTTCTTTTCGGGTGCAAAAATCATGTTTATGGTCCTCGCCGCTGCAAAGGCTGTGCGCTCACGTCCAGGTTCCCGAGAAATGCTCTGTGCTACCAGATCCTCGCTCTCCAGATCTGCGACCGGGCACTCTACGGCTCCGTCGTCGAACTGCCAGGCTTTTGAGTATAGAGGAGGCTATGGCAAGACATGCTCGCGCAGAAGTTCAAGGCTGCAACATAATGCAACTGCCTTAGACATGACGACGTAGTAAGGTTGGCGCCTAGTATGCACCCTTCCAATGTTTATAAAAACCCAGCCCAGAGTGCGAAATTCATAGCCCAGCACGTGAATATTTGTCGCGTACGAAAGCGAGCGAAGCACGCGCCACAGATCCAGAACACACAAAAATGGCGCCGACCAAAAGCCCGTTTTTCGAATGGTCTACCGGCGACGTGCTCGATGAAAAGCGTAGCCGTTGTCGGCGTTCGCGATTGACCAAACGTTCACTATGGCGTCTTTATTTGGGTCAATTTTACTTTCGTCGTCGAAAATGAGAACAGTTTCAGACTGTCAACTTTGACATCGTTGGTTTAAGAATGTGATGGCTCCAAGCATCCATCGCACATTTTACACACATCATCGAGCTGGCGCTTCGCAACTGACGATAAGTGGCCAGGATTACAACCCGTGATGTCACGGCGAGGCAAATCCTGGTCATAACGTCACGAACGGAAGCCACGAGAGGGCGCCACCGAAACATCTTGGCGCTAGCATCCAGCATTCCGGCTATCATCTGTTCCGCAGAGCCGTATACGTAGAGAATTTGGACATTCGTTGGGAAGTTTAGGAGACTAATGAGGAGGCGCCATTGGCCGAAAGCGGGCTGGGCGTGTTCCAGGGCGTCTTTAGAAATTCGAATGTGACCAACCGGAAGCCGGAAATATTACCCTGGCTGTGGTCGCGAGAAACAAACCTGATAACTGCATTAGAGTAACTCTCGGTGACTGAAAATATGGTATACACGTGATGTTTCAATCACGCTCATCCAAAATGATGGTGGAAGAGTGCGACTAGCGGAACGATCGACATAATCCGTACGCCAAGCGTCGAGGGCCGGGAATCTGCCGTCCGAGCGGTCACACTCTGTCCGAGCAAAACAGAGTTGAGCGGCGTATTCGTTTCTTACATCTTTCTGCATGATCATGATCAAAACAACGTGCACCCTATTTTCAACCCCAAAGAGTTACTACACTTCATTCTTACGCGCTTATTAAAACCATATACGAACATATACCTTCCATCAAAACTGTTTCTCGCTACCACCACTAGGGGATTCTTTTCGGCTTCTGGTTGGTCAAGAGAGCATGCCAAGCCCTCTTTCCGAGTTTGCCGCACGCCCTGGCTCTGCCCGCGCCTCCCATTGACCAAACTCTCTACATATACGGCTCTGGTGTTCCGTACTCTGTATAGAAGTAACATAAACCTGCTGCCAATAATTCAAATGCGCTTTAATTTTGTCATGTGAAAAGAACAACTTTCCTTCCAGGTACAACATAAGGAAAAGCATCCCCTTCGCCATTTGTTCTAAGACTGCAACATACGAAACAAGGGGGACGAGCACTTTTAGATGCTGCAAAGGGGGAACGAGCAGCTGCGCAAGAACAGCGCCTTCCGAAGCTTTGATCTTACATCCATATAGCCTGTAATAGAAGATCGAACACAGCATGACTTTTTCATCTTAGCACGCGGAACGCTCGACTCTCACAGCCAAAAGAACTGGCGGCAACGCGCCCCCTGCAGCATTAAAAAGTCATCACCCTAAGCAAAGCGCATATGAAGGCATCATAGTTAAAGCGCCGCACGTGCTGGTATCTGCAGTAGTAACTGTTCTAATGTCAACACGTAAAGCCGGGGTCACACTGTTCAAATAATATTAATACCTTTATTTACTGTGCCCAGTAACAGGCTTCGGCTGTTACTGGGCACAATAAATAAATATTATTATTATTATTATTATTATTATCATCATCATCATCATACAAAAGACAGTCTGCAAACATGAGTCAGCAGAAATATCCGTGGTTCGAATGCCGCGTGTCAAGTTTTCTCTCCCTGAACTCATTTCCATGCGGCATTCGAAGCACGGATCACGCGCTGACTCGCCTTCGAACCTGGATGCAGACTCTCTTTTGTATGATGTATTCGCTCTTTTTCGCGTGAGTTGAAACGTGGTGGCGCCAGTGTGCAAATAGCCCGTTGGCCCAACCACTTCCGGCTCTGAACTAGGCGGCGGGTTTTGCAAAGTATTTGCAAAATGAAATATACACGCTATCATCTGGAAGTGGCCACTTATAGCACTGTCGGACTTAATTCACTCGTATGATAGAAGAATGACGAGTAAAAAATTAGGAAATATACATGAACCGGAAGTGTACAGGGGTTACCCAGTAGATGGCGCCACTGAGCTTACTGCCAAACAAAAAAGATCCAATCAGCAGTGTGAACCCTGCTAAAAACAAATCGCACTTATCAGATGCACATGTTCGTCCACGCAATATTTTGATTATTTACTTCGAACATTTCTAATAATATATAAGGTGAGCGCACGTGGCGCATATACCTACGTTCCAAGCATTATCCCTAATGCTTAAATAATTTGTAAAAAAAAAAGTATCTAGAAGGTTTCGATAATCAGTTTCTGGGCGGTGCTTACTTTGGTAGGTTTCATTTTCAGCGTTCATGCGTACGGCGCGTAACATGCTGTATTCGCAAAGCTACGAACACGTGCGTGCATACTTCTGGAGATTGCACGTTATAGAACCTTTTTTTCTTAAAAGCGCCGGAAGGAGGCGCTGTTGGCAATTTGCATCCCCGCGAACTTCCGGTCAAACTATAGAGGTGATACAATGCCTAACATAGCAGCGCATCTTGTAAAGTTCACGACATTCTTCTTGTGACCATGCAGTTCTCCAGGTGGTTAGCTGAAGGACGGGTTAGCGAGAAATATGCTGTCGATTTTTTATTACTCCTGTAAGACGACCGATGCCCTCTTAGAGGTTGAATAGCACAATATAAGGACCTCATGAAATACCCACCTTCATCATTTCCGTCGAACTTCATCGC
This sequence comes from Ixodes ricinus, assembly GCA_037355805.1. Lineage (NCBI taxonomy): Eukaryota > Metazoa > Arthropoda > Arachnida > Ixodida > Ixodidae > Ixodes > Ixodes ricinus. The sequence continues at coordinate 198,957 of JAZHYW010014261.1, forward strand.
CCCAGGAATTGTGACATCAACAGGCTTGGAAGGCCTACCCAAACGGAGTTACCGGAATACTTTTGGGAGCCAAGAGACGGCTTGAGTTTGTAAACAAAAACAAAAAAGGGTCTTATACGTTGTGTATTTGTGAACATTCGACAATGGAACTGCCCGGGAAGCAATCGCCTCTCGTGTTTTTTTGTTTTTTTTTTCCTTTTTTTCTTTGTTTTTTTTTTTTTTGGGGGGGGGGGGTGGTATCCGGAACGATCGCCTTTCATGCTTTCTCTTTTGCGTTTGAGTATCCGGCGTGGGAAGACGCCGTGCCGCCAGATACGGAGAGGGAGCGTGGAGATGGGACGGCGGCGAGAAGCGGCGGAACCTCCTGGCGCGCGACCTTGATCAAGCAAAGTGGCCCCCACGACGACGCATATTTAGTTAATTGGGGGCGACCGTCGCCCTCCCTCCGGTGCGCCCAGACCGCTGAATATTTCACCGTGTCCAACAGCAGGCTCCTAAAGACCTCGTCGGAGTCGCCGGACAACGTATACGGACAGCGGGCCACTTGTTTACATTCCGGGATTCCGAGTCGCCGTATACCAAGCGGGAGAGACGCGGAGTGGGTCTTGGATTAACTCGCGCGCAAAGACGCCTAGTCGGCTTTATCAATACGGCGTCTTCGATGCCGAACACGCACTGCCGAACAATGTTGCGCGGCAGTCTGCTACGTGTAACCATAAAGCACCTCGTACGGCTTGCAGCCGGAAGCACGGGAAAGACAACAACGCCATGGCATCTTCATCATTTCAGGAGGCGTGACAAGTTTTTGAGGGAGAAATTCCTGGGTGTGTACCCTCCAGAGCGGAGTCCCACTGAGGTTGTATGCACGGCGCCTTATGAATTTAGGGCACCCTTCGTTTGAGGCACGATGTCCTTCGACTACGTCAGGGCATATTTGATTGTCCCATTCGAACTCACTCGATCAGAAGAAAGTGAAGAACAGGGACACGAGGTCGCGTAAAAATTAAACGGAAAGAAGGGACAGGACGAAAGCATCCAACACAGATGCAGAGGATGTCAGCCATGGCAGGTCCCTGATTTTTACGACACTGCGTATTGCGCGCCCATTTCTTCTCTCCAGTTAGCAAATCTGCACGTTCCGCACATCGCAGACTCCAGTTTGATCCTGCTTTTGCCGCGAGGGGCTGTGCAGTGTCCCAATGGAGCGCACGTAAAGCGGATTGAGGTCCAAGGGGTGGTCTGGGGAAAAGTGTGTGTGTGTGTGGGGGCGGGGGGGGGGGGAGGGGGTTGCTGCGCTTTGCACGCACGCCTATGGGATGCGCAAATAATCACACGATCGCGGCAGAGTTCCGATGGTGAAGCGTTTAGTGAGGTAACTTTTCTAAACATTACAGCTTCAACTATTCGATAGTATACCGGGTGTTTCAGGGGAGACTTTCAAAAATCCCTACAAATGCTTGAAAAAAGCAACTTTACGGGAACCGACTGCCCGCCACGGCCGACGTCAAGCATTTTTTAAAAAAACATGCTAATTTGTCAAATAACTAGCAAAAATGTTTATTTTTTTAATTGATGAATTTAAATTAGTGCAAATAAAGAAAGTTGTAGCTACAATTAAAAACAGTTTTTTTTCATGATCAAAAATTACTACATCACCTCGTTTTAGAAAAATTTAAAGCAGGTACAGCATCTTACGACTTCCCCCCCCCCCCCCCGAAAAAAAAATAAAAAAAAAACACGCTTTATTTGGATGCGTACGTTCCTCCATGGGATTCGGTTTCTTAACGAAGCGCATCTTTGTACCACGGGGCACCAGGTGACCGAGGCGAAAAGCTACCTCCTCGCCTTCCTCGTAGGATGGAAGGACGGACTACTTTTATATTCTAGTTCTTTCATTTTGTTGATGAGTGGACGTTTATTAGACAAAAAGGGATAATTTAAGGTGCGATCGTTAAAGTTGCTTTCAAAGACGTTATACAGTCGTTTCGGAGAGGTAAGAGGAACGTGGTATATTAGTTTCCCCGCTAAAATTTAACGGGCGAATGTACATCACATGATGTGGTCACGTGACGTGGCGTCACGGGCCGAAACGTGGTGTGACGTCATACTATGACGTAACTTGACGTGAGGTGAATGTGACGTCCAATCTTCCACTAAATCTAACGGAGAAATGACGGCAGTTCACCCGGCCTGACGTCACGGTGTCAAGTCGTTATGTCACGTGATACTGTGGCGTGACGCGATGTCAGGTCACGTGGCATCAATTTCCCAGCTAAATTTAGCGGAGAAATGCACGGACGGACAAACCTCTGGGTTTAGGGAATTCCATTAAAAAACATTCTGCGCTTTCACATTCGCGCGTTTGCGTGGGCGCGCCGCATATATACCTTGCGATGTCCCTCCGCGCTCTAACCGCAAACGTGTCTCCTGACGGGGGCGGCGTCTCGCGGGCAGCCGCCGCATCCGCAGCGCAGCGGAACTGGGTCAAGCCGAGGCTCGTAAACGACCCGCGGTGGCGCACCGCGGACCAAAGAGGCGACGCCAACACCGCTCATAATTCACGAGGCAAACACGGCTTTCAGTGTGAAGAGAAACACGCGGCCGGTCTTCCAATGAGCGGGAATCGAATTAAGCGAAATAATGCAGGCTGTCCGGCGTCGTAAAAAGCTCTAAAAGTGGACCCCGCTACTCCCAAACCGCATTCTTGCTGATGGCTTTTCTTCTCTTTTTCTTATTTTTTTTTTATGAACAGTGGAATTTGATTAAAGTTTGTTCCTGGACCTGCTTGTTCTGGTCCATACTATAGAGGATACCCGAAATGGGCCACAGCAAACGTTTTGTTTGGCTGTGTGTGTGTGTGTGTGTGTGTTTTTTGTTAAGAGTCAATTTATCGAAGTTTATTGTATAATCAATTGTGACTATAACCAACATGATGTAAGTGCCTTAGAAATCGGTCTCTTTTTGAACCAACATTTTGTGGAACGAAACGTGGAGTGTTCTGCTATGCAGAACACATCACGTTTTGCAACTGTACTTTAAACTGTTCTACACCCCTTGGTAATAGTGGACGGGAACTAGGATAATAATAAAATACATCATTAGTGTTTTGTTTGTTTGTTTGTTTGTTTACCGTGCTACACAATACAGAAAACACGCTCCAGCAGTCACTGCGTGGATCGCGCTTTTATTAAAAGCAACGTTCGGGGACTTTGAGTCAATTTATTTCACAAATGCTTAAGTGAATTTCACGCTAACTTTAATTATGAAAAAAAAAAAACTGGACTGAGTGGTTATCTTAAAGTTCTACCAGTAAATGATATTCGAAGATGATATAAACTATCAAGTGCGATCCGACCCACTGGAACCAACGTGTTACCTCACAGGAGGAAGTGTTGGCACGAGTGTAAGGGCATGCGGGGGGAGGGGGTGGGGGTCGTCCTTTTCCTTACCCCTGAGAACAATTGTGAACGGTGGTACTAGCGCTGCTTTCTTGATCTCTGCACATCGCTGTCAGTCGGCAGTCTCGCGATAGACCCCTGGTTGGAGGAGCTGATCCCTCTCTTCGACCGCAGTTTGTCACCAGTTGATCGAAGCGCCACCCTATTCTGCAACCCTGAACTGCTGTGGACACGCGCCAGTTGAGGGAGTCGTATACACCAACTAAACTCTCTGACGTCACGCCACTATGGTGGTGCATCTTTCGGGACTGCGCATGCGCAGAAGCTTTGCCTCATGCGACTCTGGTTTCTGCGCACCAGTAGTGCCCCACGCGCCGAGAGTGCCCAGAATTTTGAGAAGTGACTTTACATGACCCAAGTTAGAAGTTACCCGAAAATATAAGTTACAGTTACAACTATTTTATCAAAAGTTGGAAAGATTGTAGTTGCCTAAATTGTAACTAATTACAGTAATTATTCACTTGACAGCTCCGGTAAGGCTGCCTAATAAAGAAGTAATATATAAAAGAAACGCAAAAAATACACGACTGGGAAAGAAGTACACACACGCAGCGGTGTTGAGTACTTCACTCCTGCTGGTTCTGCATTTCCTTTTTCTTTTCTTTTTTCTTCTCGATGTTTTTACCCCAATTATGCATCAACTAGCCCAACTTCTTGCCTAGTTGCAGATGAAATATTAATGAAACGAGTGTTCTATTAGCGGTAAGCAAATACATAAATAAGAGAATGATGGAAGAGAGAGCAAAAATGATTGATTATAGTGGAGAGTTTGGCAGCCTTAAAATCGACGCCGGATACCCTCGGGAATTCTGTGCTTCGGCACGAGGATGCTCAGCATTTGGTTTTTCGTCGATGCCTGTAATTACGTGTTCACTCACGACTATACCTCTTGTCGCTGCGAGTTTAAAGGGGCCATGAAACGAATTTTGGGCTGGGATAAATGATTTTAAATTGGGGCTTTACCAATCGCATATCGTTTAGTTGGTCAAAAGAAAGAGAGTAGAAAGTCAAAAGGCAGCTTTTCGGTACAAATATTTGAAAACATAGCGGACTATTTTGTACCTTCTTTCCTTCGAAAGCTCTCCGCCTTTTCACTATGATACATCCGCGGTTCCCAAAGCGCGTCAGCGGTGCCAACCTGACGTCAGCCGAACCCAGCTCACGCATTGGACACGAGAACTGCGTCACTCGGACGTATGCACTCGTCAACAATCAATCCGTCGACGAATATTCGGATTCGCGTTCGTGGCCAATGAGTGCCCTGACAGAACTTATCGTCACTGGCGAATGACAAGTTCAATGATGTGCATAAAAAGCATGGTGAAAGCTAGGAGTCATCGCACCGGTGCCGAAGAATGTCACGACGACGTGATTTCACAATTCGCATTTGAGTTGAGGATCAAAGCTAAGGAAGAAGAAGTAGGAAAATCGTTTCATGACCCCTTTAAGGACATGTTACGCGAAATTTCCGTTTTCAGCTCAGTGCACTTGTAGGACAGGGCGATTAAGTTTCCCGATAAATAAGTAGATAATTGAATAATTTAGAGCCTTTCAATGTTACTGACTCCGCCAGATGCAACAATTGGCGCAGCCAGCGCCGCGGCACGTCCACAGTCGGCATTACGGCACACAGGAGAGTCCGTAAGAAAAGCCTCAGGCGCGTGTCCATTTCGGCCGTTTTCTAGAGTGTATCGTGGTCAATTGATCCTTCTTTGTATAAAAAATATATTTTGAGCACCTCTTCTATCGTCAACTATCGCTGACTTCACCGCTTCAACTTCAACGCGGGCCAGCGCTGAATCGCGCACTTCAAAATCTAATATCAAATTATTCGGAGAGCAGGCCGTTATAATTTAAAGCATGAAAAGAAATCACTTGTCTTTTTTTACTGAACTGACACAACTGAAGAAAGGTTCATAAAGTTACTTGGCCCTTCCTCATTCTTTTCAGCAGAGCGGGACAGTAATTCCGAGATGACCACTCGGAGAGTGCGTCAAGAGCCACTTGAAAAAAAACTTCACTTTCGGAAGCAAAAAAAAAAGCTGTAAACAGCTTGTACAATTTTGCCCCCTTTTATTTATAGCACATCGAACAACAAATTATACATAAAAACTCAACGAAAAACAATACGAATCAAACTGATTGTTTCTAATTCATTTGCTCCTTTCTATTCAACTCGTTACGCAAATCATTCATTGAGATTGAACTAAGGTCTATGTTATTGTTGATGAGGGCATTCAGCATAGTAAGGAGTGTGTATTTTAGTGATCGCATAGAATAATGATTAAGTCAAACCGGCAGAGTTCAGGGTTTTCCTCGATTTCCATAAAATATAGAAATCGGGGGCAAGTTGAATGGCACGCATGCAGGATTGTATACATTGCGAAACTATTTTTAGTAATTATTTACGATGGGACCAATGGCGCCAAGATAGTTGAAGTATGCGATCTGAAGCGTGGCATATTTAATAGATCCAACCTGGACATTCGGACAGCCACGGTGCCGGTACGCAAGTTCATCAAATAAAAGGGAAAATATCAAGCCATCGAAAGGATTATGTGAAGGCGTTTAAGGTCTGAGTTACTTACGGCTTGTTCGCTCAGTCAATGCGCACTCATTGCTCATTCTGACTTTTGTACTTCCTGGGTGCAACGGGGAATGCATCACAAACAAGGCAGATGTCTTTTTTATGTGGGTATGTGCCTGCCGCCGCGCTTGTAAATAAAATGAGGGTAGAATACTACTTCTACTGCATACATTTGCCATAGAGGTGCCTTGAGCCGTGTCGAATGTCAGCGAATGACATGCTTCAAGCGCAAGAGCCATCTCCTTTTCGCGAATACGATGTACTCGCCGAATTGATGTGCCATAGTTTCTGGGGTATCTCCTACATTAAAGAGAACTTTGTGCTCACGATACGATCTGGGGATTCTTTTGTCGGCTTGAGAAGAGAAGCTCTTGCAACGTAGAAATTTTGTAGTGCCAGGAAGGCGGTTTGTCTTAAAAGACGCGTGGAAATCAAAGAGAGGGATGTCGTAACTTTGACGCAGTGTTTGTGTACTGGGACACCATTGGCTGGGAGCTTTGGACAGATTGTCTTTCCCGGAATTGATCTGGGGTGAACAGAGTGTATAATCATAGCTCTCGCTCTCGGCTGGCGAAGAACTGTTATCAGCTCAGCCTCGTTGTCATGCGGAATGTCACACCCAACAACCACAACGGAGAGGGCTTTTGCGGCGATCTTCGCGGTTCGGTGTACGTAATTAGCCTAATTATGTACCACATTTGGAGACGGATACTTCAAAACACGGGCTCGTTATGAGAATTCTAGAAAATTAAACAGTCTTGGAATAAGGCCGCCTTGAGCTGTCTAATGAAAACACTTATCATAATTGCCTAAATTAAAACGTTTATTTATGGATTTAATTTAATTAGACAATTGACGACTACGATTGCCCTTCCACTTAGTGCCCGCCTAAGAGCATAACATAGCTGCAAAAACGGATCTTGCGCATTTCCCATAGTTTGTTAAAAAAAATGTGCAAAACATAATTTCAAACACTATATATCTTACAATATTATGCAAGTGTATTATACTATATCTTATATATCCCACTGTTGTCAGATATATGGGGAACTATGAGGCGTCTCGTCACTCATTCCTTCGAACAGCGTAACAATACAGGGTATTATTTTTATTCTAACACATGTTTTTGGGGGAGGGTGAGATTTAGATGAGTGCCGTCTTCACCATGTATTTATCAAGCTCGGTGGACACTAGATGAGGGGATAATCGTCTGAGTGAGTTGGCGAATTAACTAAAACGCGTTCAATAAATTTTTAGTTATTGATTTAGGGATCATGTTTGAATTGCAGTATTGATGGCAATTACTACGAGAGGTCTGGCAAGTAAAAAGAATTTGCGAAAACGTAACGGGTTTAGAGATATTAATTCATTAATTTTCACGTTTTTTTAGGCCGATATATAGGTTGCGCGCAAAAAGAGCTCTGCAAGCCCAGCCTACAATGACGGTTGGAAGAATGAAGTAGTCGTTTCAATCATGTCACCAAACCAGATGTCCAATGGCAAGGAAGACTTCCCGACCTCCGAGTGTGCTCGCGAAGGCGCACAAAGCACTTTCGTTTTTCTTCGTGTTGATAGTCTGTAAACAATACAAAAGAAATAAAGAATATGATAGTGTTTACTTCTCACCTCGAACCAAATATTAAAAAAAAACACGACAGAAACGAAATACAAATTTTTTGTCTGAGACTATAGTAATCTGGGCCCGCCTCGACGACATTTACAGAGTTTGAAATTAAGGTTTCGCGAATCGGTATGAAGTTTAATTTTCATCTTCCGAAATAAATGAGCCCACATACGCAAAGACAACTGTCCGCGATACTTGGTCGTCTCACGCTTTATGAAGCAACGCAGCACAAAAGCAAAGCGCATGTGTAAAATATGCAGATGTCCGCCAAAGTCTCCCCCCCCCCCCCTCCCCCCTTCCGACCAACATGCGTTTTATTAAAATTAGAAAGAGCTGTACACCCAGAAACTTCTCTGATCAAAAACGCGCGCATGTATTAGCGGCAATGCCCTCTTTTATTTATGATATTCTTTCTTTTCCATCGTTTCTTCGCGTACAATGTAGCCTGTTTTTCTTTTTCTTCATTTAGATTGTGTCATTTCCTGGGACTTCCTTTAAATTGAAAAGATAACGAACCGCGTGTATTAAGATGTACCAGAATGATGTCCCTCTATGTTGTTGTAAAAAAATTCTCGAAATGAGTGCTGCGCCTGCGGCGTTTAAAGGAGCTGCTGCTCTTTATTTATTTTTTTAATATTCAATTATATGGTGAATAAACAGCTACAATAGCGATTCAGTTTCTTTTTTTTTTTTCGAGCAGTATCTGTATTATTTTTATTGTCATTTTTTCTTTTTGAATTCACTTTTCGGCTGAATTTTCTACAGACGAATATTCGTTGCGATATGAGAACAGACTACCTAAGAAAAAAAGGGCACAATGAACACTGAATTTAGATTTTATCACTGGGTAGCCTATCTGAATACATTATCGCATGATCATAAAAATGAGGAAGTTTCTTATAAATAGAAAACAAAACAAAAATACTTCCGTGACTATCATCTTGAGTGCGCGAGTAAATTTCGTGGTTTGTTGCGGTAGGGGTTAAAATGCATGCTTACGCAGCTAACATTCATCACGCATCAGTACGGCTTGCTGTCTACTGAAAGTTCAATGTTCAAATGAGCTTGAAATAGCGCAACCCACAAAACAATGCGCCAAGCTTTGACTAGTGCTGCATGGCTGTCGACGCGAAAAATGCCCGAATGACATCAAGACATCTTGATTATTCGTCTGTGCGCCTTCAATGTACCCAGAGCTAGCTATGAGACTCCGATCGTTCGAGTCTACCCACGTGAACAGACCTCCAACAACTGCATTAAAATTCAGCCTAGATGTGTGCAATAAGTCATTTCGGAAATGTTCACCCTTCTTTAAAAGCGACGTTCCCTATGGATGTGAAGGTGCGCCATTTTGTTTTACAGTCTGCTCCAAAAGGGTAACTCAGAAATGCGCTGTGCTGCGCATCGCAAATGTGAGTCGAATTCTTGGTTTTATTTTCGTCTTCATTTCCCGCCACGAAAGCCTCATTATGCGGTATGCAAGTGCTCATACTACTATACCGCGTATTTCCGCAAAAATTAAAAAAAAAATCGCTAAAAATAGGCTGGTTGAGAAAAAAAGATACTCTTTACGGGAACAAACTGCCAGCCACGGCGGACGTGAGAGATTGCAAAAAACAAAAAAACACAGTAATTCGCTAAATAATTAAATAAAGTTGACTAATTATTTTTAATTGTTGAAAATAGACACATGGTTCGCATTAGAAACTTTCTTAGCATCATCGAAAACCACTCAATCAACTCCTTTTTGGGAAGATATAAGGCAGGTACAGCATTCTACGGCGTCCCAGGCAAACGCTCAATTTGGACGCGTTTCCAGGTGTCGGCTTCCTACCGCAGTGCACCTTTGCGCCAGTGATCCCGCCCCCACGTGGTCGAGACATGAAGCTACCGCCTCGCCTTTATTGTAGGATGGAAGGAAGTATGACGCCCGTGCGTTGCGCGCCCTGGCCACCCGCAGGACCTCTGGCGCAAAGATGCGCTCCGATAAGAAACCGAAACCTAAAAACGCATACAAACTAAACGGTTTTTTTTTGCGTTATGAAAGGTTGTATTTCTCTTAGATCTTTCTTAGATAAGTTGATTTAGTGGTTTACGATAATGCCCAGCAAGTGTCTAATTGGAACCATATGTTTATCCTCACTAATTAGAAGACTATTAGTAAATTGTAGTTAATGTATAGCTAATTAGTAAGTTTTTTGCAGTCTCTGACATTCGCCGTGGCTGGCAGTTTATTCTAGGAAGAGACTCTTTTTTGTTTTATCAATTACCCTATTTTTAAGGATTTTTGAAAGTCTTCGCCGAAACACGACTGTTGATTGGGCGTGTTGGTTCATACTCGAGTTGACATTAATAAAATACAGCAAACTGAACAAGGACGAAGGGGCGCATATACGACGGGACCGGCGCTGACTTCCAAATAAATTTATTGCAAAATCAAACCAAGCAATATATAACATCGCCCGCGGAGAAAAAAAAACACATAAATAAAACAAATAGAAAAATTATAATTAAAATACTTGTCTTCAAAAGCGGTCCACGCCCACAACGGTTACAGTGCTCAGCAAGATGACCAAATAGATTGCTTCGTACCGATAGACTATGTTCGCGAGCTGTTCTGTCATTGTAACACCGACCTGTTTATCCTACGTAGATGCGGCCACAACTCATAGACAACCCCAGTTGCGCAGTAAGTATACATGACGGCATGTTGTTTTTGGACAATTGAACACGTTTATGTTCAGTAAGCATTAAAGATATTTTGCCAAGTTTGCAAGGACCATAGAAAAGGTTAACGCCATACCTACCAGCTATATTTTTATTATTGTGCGAAACTACTATATGCATTCAAGTCACGTATTGCACTGATTTTTCGTTGATCTGTTCGCGAGTACGATTTTTATTATGTGACCCTTTACCTTTTTTTGTAAAAGACTTTCGCCAACACCTAATAGTAGGAACATGGTGGGGTACCCGCAGATTTGAACTTCTTGAGCTGAAGACTGAAGCCGGGTGACATTTTACGCTCACAACTTTTTGCGAAGGTCCCATGTAAGTAATTACTGGATATTCCTCGTTTTATAAGCTTTGAGCGGGCACTTTTGGAATGACAGATTACCTTCCTCGGATCGCGGGTTATACATCCAGCAGAGGTGTTCTTTAGGAAAATAAAACTGCAGATCTAAAAACTGAATGCAATTAGGGTTGCATTCAGAAAGGGAGATACGACGTTGGGTAGCACAGGCTGTTGTCGGTCATATTTGCGTCCCGTGTACATAAACCACAAGGACAATTGTATGTATGTATGTAGTCTTTATTTCAGACAAAAAGGAAGTCTGGGGGCTGGGATAAAAGAAGACTAACTTGTCTTCTGACGGGACCCCAGCCCCTGTTTTTTTACAGCACTCAGCACAAAACAAAACAAACACTGAAATGAATTCTTTAGCCAACGGGCATATGTAGAAAATATAAATAAATGCAACTCAAAAGCCGGGATACGCACTGGGATACGAACTGCAGATCATGAGAGACTTAAAATATATGTTACAAGGTTATCTTTGAATGTCTGAAAGGAACCGTTATTTTGCACCATTTGAGCTATGGTAGGGTGTGTATTCAATGTGTCTGGAATTATATATGAAAGTTGTTGGAAGCCATAATTTGTACGAGCTTTACTTTTTACAAAATGACTACATCGTAGACTGTAGTTTCCAGGGTTTTTGGATACGTGTTAAAAAATAGTGATTGATTTTGTCTGATCTTGTTAAAAATATTGATTGATATTTTTAGGGTCATAATTTGCTCTACAGTCAATATCTTATACTCCCGAAAAAGTGGCATTGAGTGATCATATTTCTGAAGGTTTCCAATAAATCGAACGGCCTTTTTTTGCAGTATTAGTAATTTGCTGATATTTGTTTTTGTAGTTGTACCCCATACTAATATACAATATTGCAGTCGTGAATAAACAAGTGTATAGTAAAGTTGTAACTTTAACCACTTAGGTAAATATTTCCGGAGTTTATTTAATAACCCTATTTCTCTTGATATACAGATTCTCATTTTCTCAATGTGGGGAGTCCAACTGAGGGTTTCTTCAAACAAAACACCTAAAAATTTGTGTGTCCTAACGCGCTCAATTTTTAATCCTTCAAAACAAATATTTAAGTCGTAGGAAACTGGTTTATTCTTTGATCTAAAAATAATATATTTTGTTTTACTAGTGTTTAGAAGCAATTGATTATACCTTAACCACGCAGATAAATTTCCTAGCCAGTTATTGGAGACTTGTTCAAGGTGAAGCAGGTCTCTACTTGAAAAAAAGACGTTCGAATCATCAGCATACAAAATAATATCGCGTGATTGAGGTATAGTCACTATGTCGTTTATATATAAAATAAATAATAAAGGCCCAAGAATAGAGCCTTGTGGAACACCGTATCTAATGGGTGCCAACTCTGACTTAAAACCATGTAGTGTTGTATATTGAAATCGGGAAGATAAATAACTACGAATTATTTCCAACGCATTCCCTCTGATTCCAAAGGACTCCAATTTTTGTAATAGAATTTGGTGCTTAATTGAGTCAAATGCCTTCTTAAAATCTAAGAAGATTCCAATTGTATAATAATTGTTTTCTATATTTGAAATTATTTTGTCTTTAATTTGTATCAGGGCAGATTCAGTTGATTTTTCTTTCTGAAAACCGAACTGGTGATCAGTTATCAGTTTATTGCCTGCACAGTAGCTATAAAACCTTGAGTTAATAACTTTTTCCGCAACTTTTGGAAAAAGAGGCAATACAGATATAGGTCTATAGTTACTGAAATTTTCAAATGTACCACCTTTGTGAATAACGCAGACTTTTGCAATTTTCATTTTATCTGGAAAAATACCAGTAACAATAATCTGATTACAGATATGAACTAAAGGGGGTAACACTAAGTCTATTATAGCCTTAATTGGGGTAACCTTAATACCATCATCACCGCACGCACAACTATTCTTAAACGACATTATTATGCTACGTATTTCTAATTCATCAGTGGGATGAAGAAAAATTGAGTTTGTCATATGCGGCTGGTCGGTACAATGATAATTCAAAAATTCTTCTTGCAATTCACTGGCACCAGACGACAAAAAATATTCATTAAACTTGTTCGCCAACAAGCTCCCGGCGTATGTGTAACCGTCAATTTCTAACTCTTCTGGAATAGCAACATGATTTATTGACATTAATTTTTTCATGGTGCTCCAAATTTTAGTAGGGTCCCTACATATTTCTGAAAATCTATTTTGATAAAATTTTATTTTTGCTTTTTTAATATCCAGTGCAAGCTTGTTCCTATATTTTTTATAGTCGCTTAGTAAACTCTTATCCTTAGTTTTGATAAATTTGGCAAACATTTTATCGCGCGCTACTATGCGTTTGTACAGTTGCGTTTGTACAGTTCAATTGGACCTTGTGGCTCCAATTGAACTACAAATCGTGGTGTTTTTTTTGTTTCTTATTGTGAGCGAGACTGCAACCTTTAGTACATAATAACTTAGTATATTGTAATAAAAAAACATATCCTGAAACAGCGACTGAATTGCTTCAAACGTTAGACACTGACATTTATGAAGACGACAATATTCGCCCGAAAATAAAGGCGTTACTCGCCGCACCGATTCGGACGAATTGGATTATTCAATTTCATTTTGAAAAGTTCTCTTGTAGCCATCCGGTAAAGAAAAGGCAAACGCCATCCCTCGGACCTCCATAAATCTCTACATTTTTGCTTTTCAAGCACATGAAGAAAGCGAGTAACTTGATCAGAAATACAAGTTTCCAGACGGCTACTAAGATGCTTTGTTTCTGACACACTTTAGTCGCAATAATGAGGCCGATATTATATACAAGATTGAGAAGCACACTGTACCTACTGAGGGAAGTATAAATCCTTTTCTCAGTTTCGTTGAACTGTCTCTGTACGTAGTCCACTTTGTAACTAGATCACAGACACTTTAGCTCGCATGGTCCCCCCTTCCCCTTTTCCCCAGCAAGTGCAGCTTCCCAACAATTCAAAACTGTAGCGACCCAGCTAATTCGTTCGTAATGCCCGAACTGCCCAGCGGAAACTGAGTCTACCAGAAAGAAAAGCGCGTATTTGAACGATAATCAACACCCACGTACACACAACAGAAGAGCGGAGATGCGGGGACAGGTCAAAACCTAGGCATAAAAAGCATCGAGCAGCGAGAATGGCAACTGAACGCATTAACACTCTAGCTTTATGATGGGCTCTCGATCGTAACGCGACTCGTGTAGTAAATCCAAGTTGTGGCCCATAAAGCTTCGATAGGCGGAAAGAACTGCTAGGGCGGCCCCAGTCCGCACGTGTCCTCTTGGCGTCCACAGCTCGGGTGCGCTGCGGGACTGCGGACGCGCACAAAGACCCAAAATTGCCAGAAAATGTCTCCTTCGTCCCGCCATAAAAACTACAGCGCGTATCGCTAGCGCGAAGAATACTACTACCGCGGATGGCCACAACGCGCCAAGAGCTCCGATAGTTTCATTCTGGTGTGCACCACACAAACAGGAGGATGGTTTCATTTTGTTGGCAATTGTTTTCGTGTTTTTTTTTACTGTTCTCTTAGGATAAGACCGGTGTGCGGGTGGTTGATTTTCTTCGAATCATTTTGGTGTATCGATCTTTCTTTGATCCCCGAGGGGTAAGAACGGATGTTATTATAACAGCATTGGTCGACGAAAATATTAAGGTGGGCCAGTTGGTTCAACATACTGAATATATAAAACGCAAAGGGACATACAAGGACATGAAGTAGACATGTCATCGTCTGTTCCTTTGCGCTTTATATATTTGGCATTAGTGGAGTTTAGTTTTCAGTTTTAGCTCTGATTTTAGTTACCACATCTGTTCTGCCAACCCCTGGCCAATTTAATTGTCAGCGATTCTGATCCAGGTCCTAAATAATTTCCTCAGCCTTCATACAGCAAGTTGTTGCGGTACAAATAATATGAACAGAACGTAAGGGCGCAAGTGAGCTGGTGGAGCTCGACAACCATAATTGGAACAGAACGTAAGGACGCAAGTGAGTTGGTGGAACTCGACAACCACAATTGTAACAGAACGTAAGGGCGCAAGTGAGCTGGTGGAACTCGACAACCACAATTGTAACAGAACGTAAGGGCGCAAGTGAGCTGGTGGAACTCGACAACCACAATTGTAACAGAAAGAAACGAACACAAGCGCCTGCTGAAAGAGTCAATCGCGAAAACCAGGCATAGGAATGAAGTGAACAAGTCCTCTTTGTCTGTATAAGCGGAGTGGAAGCGGTTTCTAAATATCTAGAGGTTTTTGTTTGTTTGTTTTTGTGAATGATGTGTCATCCTTGGTGCCGTCAGATGGTTTGTTGGTTTGGCCCCGTTGTTAGAGGTCCGGTGTCGTTTCTGTTGTTGAGAGAGGTGGTGTCAAGAACGCTTCCCTTTCCTTCCTTCTTTTTCAACCCTATAGACCCCTATAGACCAACACGCGGCCCCGACGTCACGCAGCTGCGGTGGCGCTGTCGACGGCACTGCGCATGCGCAGACGCTTCGCTTCACGCGAATTCGGTTTCTGCGCACGCGCAGTGCCCACACCTGGTGTGGGCAGACGCGGGCTTGTTTGTCAACAGCGTGTCGGTCTATATAAAGGTTGCTGTCCTCAACAAAGGTTTAGCTGTGTTTGAGACGTTCTCCTTCTCTTCCTTGTCACCGTCTGTCAATTCTCCAGTCTCGGGTTTTCAATAAAATGTTTGACAAATAATATAATTTTCTCTCGTCTCTTTTTATAGTTAACACTATAACTGCAACTGAACAGGTTACTGAGCAACGTTTGTATCTACGATGTGTTATTTTATACTATAGCCCTTAGTCATGTCCGTATTTTCAATACAGCAGGGAGTCATCCGCAATATAATATTAATGCGAATAGCATTCTTTGGATACTTCACGCACTTTTCGTCTATGTATCTATCTATCTATCTATCTGGCTATCTAACCTCTTACGCCGCGGGTCGATAATTAAATTAAATAAAAAAGACCGGCGCCGGCTGGGATTCGAACCGTTGACCCTTTGATCAGCAGGCAGACGCGCTAACCACAGAGCTATGAAGGCAGTCATTCAACGCACTCTAAACGGTTGTTTATATCTTTACCATAGGACGCGCTTTACAGCGCTGTCACAGCTACCGGTGCGCGCGCGTTCCATCTCCCTCACCCTCTCCCGCGCTCTCCCTCTCCCGCGCTCGGGAGAGGGTGATGTAGCGGCCGTGCTCAGCCTCACGAGAGCGGAATGAGCCCTCGTGCATGGAACGCGCGCGCACCGGTAGCTGTGACAGCGCTGTAAAGCGCGTCCTATGGTAAAGATATAAACAACCGTTTAGAGTACCGTTGGTTGAGACTAGCTGAGACGCCAGAAATTCTGGTCGGTACCATTTTGAGTGTTTGTGCGTATGGCGCGTGCTTTGCTCGCCTTCCTAAGTGACACAAACGCACGTGCTGGGCTGCGGAGATCGTGCGCAGGGCTGTGAAAGTGTCAACAAATTTAGAATAGCCTCAAGAGTGGGCTGGCGTATCTAGAGTGTGCCGGCCACCTGACGAGACGCGCATAACTCCGCACCGTTTGATGCTATTCGCATTAACGTAGATAATCATTCCCAAAGAATGGGTTCTGCTGATTTTTTAGACTATGACGCTTCCACAAAATTCTGATACAACCGGGAGTCCCTTTTACAAATAAAAGTGTAACGAAAGAATCACGTGAGTGACTTCTCGTTTGTACCGAAAACGTGTTCGCTTTCTCTTTGCCTAAGTAATGGCAACAACGTCTTTACCATAGAGGAAATAACAGCAGAGGAGTGTGGTGGTTAAACATTTTGAGGAGGTTGAGAGTGCGAACATATTCAAGGGACAAACCCAAAACATAATATACACATATAGCGTTCAACACGTAACAGGCTGACTTTGTGTCGTATTGTCCCTTTTATTTTTCCTTGTCTCAGTTTATATTATAAGACAACAATTAAAAAAAAAAAGTCGTTCTTGAAAGGTTTTTTGACGCCTCAACAACTCTTTCAGCCCGTGAAGAACGGTTTCGCCTCAAACACTATCGCCCCTGGCGCACTAAAAGGCAACTGGGTGATGAAGCACTCTTTCGTTAGAGAAGGTTCTTCAGAACTTTATCTCTCGGTTGCTCGGAGCAACCGAGCCACCGAGAGAGGCGAGCGGAGCGATAGGGATTTCGCGAGCTCGGGACTTTCGCGACGTTTGCGAGATGTGACCACGTGACAGCGGACACCAGTCAAAATCCGGTTACTCGACTTGACTCGACCCGAAACTCGACCCAACACTCACCCAAGAATCGTTGTCAGGAACATGGTTATGTCTTTCTTTTTCTTTTTTATTAAGTTTCATTTGTAAGCTATACCTACGGCTAAAGAATCAAATACTTATCAAACGAAAATGATGACGTCATCAAGAAGTGCTTTTAAGTTGAAGCAGTTGAAGCGGTTGAAGTTTGAAACGTAGAATCATTTGGTAGAACTTACGTTCGAAGTGAAAGCAGTGGAAGCGGTTCGAGCGTTGAAACCGTAGGAGCTTGATCGCTTCATGCTCGAAACGTGTCAGATTGGCTGACAGAAGGTAACTTTCGAAACATCTTCCAGCGATTCGAAACCTGAAAGTAATCAAAATGCCCCTCCTATCGCTCTTCTGATTTTGGTTGTGTCAAGTTGGTTTCAGTTGCCAAGGGGAGTTCGCGTATCGGCGGTTCTGCGTATCGGTGGCCGCGGCTGCCCTGGGCGCAAAGGGGCAAGCAAAACTGTTTTGATTTGTATGTACTGGCGCTATCCTACCCTCTATGCGCAAGTGAATTTTTAACAAAACGTTCTTGTGCAATGCGGAGATCTGCAAGCACTTCGTGGCGCGCGACTGCAGGGACGTGGCCAGGGGTGGGTATTTGAGGAGACTAGTCAAGGTCCTGTATGATCCAGCATGAGCGAACGCTAGAGCAGTGTATCCGTTGCTACACCATAGTTAGTCGTCTCAAAACGCATGTGAAGATAGCTCACAGTGACAGGGACTTTAGTGATGTTTGTGGATAATTCAGGTAGTGTCACAACTCTGTGCTACAGTACTAAGAAAACATGTGCTCTGTTATTAACAAAAACGTAAGATCAGTTTTGTATTTTTGAGAAAAATAAGTACTTTAATTTTTGTGGTTCTCTAATAAGTATCTCATTTTTCAGTGCATAAGTCCCGTTTCTTTATTCTTTCCCTAAATTTTCGTCAGTACGTTTTATACAACAATGCGACTTATACGCGTTTTCTTTTTTTTTTTCCCTTCTAGTATAAAACCTGAACTGTGCAAATTTTCCGCAGGGGTTATATTTCTCGTTCGATTCGTTGATGAGAAAGAATTTTGAAATTGGCTCCCTCGTATGCATATATCGCGACAACAATACGCATATGCGAGTTTATCAATCAGTTTTGCCACCCCGTCCGTAAAAATATGTAAGTGCCAGATATACTGTCATGAATGACGAGGTGACGAAAAAGAATAACCGAGGAGACTAAAACGTTTTAGAGGGCGAACTTGTGCCTAAAACATAAAGGAAACGGAAGATAACAACAGAGCGCCGCAGGCGTCGAAGTCGGCGTAACATCAGGATCGAACGCTGGGGCGAGACTGACTCCGGCTCGCCACGAGGAGCACCTTTTGTACCCGCCTGTGTCTCTTGAAAATTCGGCCTAGAACGTTCGGCGCAAAGAACATTCGTAGCTCGATGAGACAAGAAGGTTCTCGAACTTACAAGAACGCCAAGTAGAAAGAATAAATAAATAAAATATTCCGCTCCCTGGAATTGTACCCAGATCCTCCGCGCGACAGCCAAGCACGCTAACCACATGGCCACGCACGCCTTTTTTTTTTTTTCTTCTTTATTGCCTGGTACATGACAAACACAAGACAGACCCATCAACGCGGACAAAACGAGAGTGATAAAAATTGCCAGTCCGAGTTTGGTTAACATCGAAGGGTACACGGCCACGCACGGGATCGCTCGGCGACGCGTGTGGAAATACCAACTTTTTTTTTCTTTTGTGAAATGATTAGTTTAGAGGGACTTATAAAAAGTGTGTCTCATACAACAAAAAATTCGGTTCCTATCGTTGTATCGAGCCAAAGGTCATTGGGTAGATTGATCATACCTTCAATGTCAGTATGACATCAGTAATACAATGTTTTCCTGACTTCCAATGATGTACGGTTAATACGAAGAATCTGTGCAATACCCAGTCCTCAAAATTAGTGCAGCAGTGACTAGCAGAGTTTCGGGGCTGGGGATCCCGATTAACGAGGGCCCTGAACCATTTTGGACACTGCTGCTGCTTCTGTATCTTGGAGTGTGGATATGTATGTTATGATGATGATAGAACACAGAATGGTTTACTGGCGGCCAGGTCATTGATGTAGCCTGATCTGCGATGATGGTGCATGCCACTGTCCCATCATTGTCTTTACCCTCCTCTCAATTTACAGGTTTATGGTATGTGGTATACGTTATATATACAATGTTTTTAATGCGAATAGCATTCTTTGGATACTTCACGCACTTTTCGTCTATGTATCTATCTATCTATCTATCTATATATCTATCTGGCTATCTAACCTTTTACGCCGCGGGTCGATAAATAAA
Organism: Ixodes ricinus; assembly: GCA_037355805.1. Classification (NCBI taxonomy): domain Eukaryota; kingdom Metazoa; phylum Arthropoda; class Arachnida; order Ixodida; family Ixodidae; genus Ixodes; species Ixodes ricinus. The sequence goes on from JAZHYW010014261.1 coordinate 218,365, forward strand.
CAAAAAAGACCGGCGCCGGCGGGATTCGAACCGTTGACCCTTTGATCAGCAGGCAGACGCGCTAACCACGGAGCTATGAGGGCAGTCATTCAAGGCACTCTAAACACCTGTTTATATCTTTACCATCGCGCGCGTTCCATGCACGAGGGCTCATTCCGCTCTCGTGAGGCTTAGCACTGCCCCTAGCTCACCCTCTCCCGCGCTCGGGAGAGGGTGATGTAGCGGCCGTGCTCACCCTCACGAGAGCGGAATGAGCCCTCGTGCATGGAACGCGCGCGCACCGGTAGCTGTGACAGCGCTGTAAGGCGCGTCCTATGAGTAAAGATATAAACAACCGTTTAGAGTACCGTTGGTTGAGACTAGCTGAGACGCCAGAAAGTCTGGTCGGTACCATTTTGAGTGTTTGTGCGTATGGCGCGTGCTTTGCTCGCCTTCCTAAGTGACACAAACGCACGTGCTGGGCTGCGGAGATCGTGCGCAGGGCTGTGAAAGTGTCAACAAATTTAGAATCGCCTTAAGAGTGGGCTGGCGTATCTAGAGTGTGCCGGCCACCTGACGAACGCGCATAACTCCGCACCGTTTGATGCTATTCGCATTAACGTAGATAATCATTCCCAAAGGATGGGTTTTTGTTTTTGTTTTTTTCACAAATGAAGAGGTTTATAGAGAAATAGTTCTAAACCTGGCAGAGAGAATAGTTGAGTAATTGCTGCCTATTATAAAATGGCAAGTAAAGCTGCAGAAGCTAACTCAAAAGCTGAAGGCAGACACGTAAGCACTGAGCCTAATTTCAAATTGGAATTCCATTTGTTAAATTCCATAATCTTTTAGATTGCTCGGCCCCTCAAATTTGGCTTCTATTTGTGAAAGGAGCGCCAACTAGGTCTATAAAAGTTGCAAGGTAATTATAGCCACAAACACGTGGGCTTCAAGAAGTTTACCTGCTGTTTACAAAGACCCAGTGGAATGCGTAAAAGGCTCCATTAATCTCAGTGAAATGGGGCACGACCAAAGTTTGTAACCGCCTCGGCAGACGACATTCTGAGCAAAATGCAATAAGCAGCAGTATTTGGGATCACTTCCATTCATATAGCAAACAGTAGGCGATCTTTCCTTCTTTCTTTGTTTTTTTTCCAGAACACAAAATCGTTCACAACTAGATGATTCCAAGTGTGCCTTGCAAGCAGGCTACTCCTTCCTGGTCGACCCAACTGGACGCCAAGGTTAATAAAACAGTTTGCTTTTATTCTGATATTGGTATTTATTCTATCCTAGCGTAGTAAAAGTATTCTAGCAGGCTCACTATAGCCCTGGTCACTCCCATTGTAGGATTTGCGGATTTGCTGTGACACACCCCTTAACAAAGTGAAAAGCGAGAGGCTACTGCTCACACATCTGCACGAACTTGAGCAAAACAATGCGAAATAAGGTAGCGAGAACGAATGAAAGGAAGACCTCCCCCACTGTTATTTTATCTAAAAGAGCAAATGGGCTTTGGTAAGCTTTTTTGTAACCTGAATCTGTGATATAATCAGAAAATTTAAAACTAACCGGGAAGAAGAAGTGGGGCGGTTCTAAAATAGTTATCCAGTTAAATGTACTTGGGAAATGTCTTTGTTGCTCTTTCAAGATATATATATATATATATATATATATATATATTTATGAGGGTGATTCAATAAATAAGGTGAATTTTCTTGTATAAGGACTTCTAATACAAATAGAAGCTTACTTTTTTGTTATTTTCATTGTTTTACTACTTTTCCACATGGATTTAATTTCTTATGCAGATTACAAAAAAAAATGTGAGAATTTCACCGAGAGTAACAAAGATGGCCGACCAAGAAGCATGCTCCAGGATTGAAGAGTGGTCAGTTATCAAGGTTTTCGCTACTGAAGGGTGCAAACCCGTTGAAAGTCATAGGAGAATGACAACTGTGTATGGTGCCACATGTTTCAGCCAAAAACATGTCTACAAGGGGGCTAAAAGCGTTCACGAGAGGCACGAAGTTTGAAAGTGACGATGAAGTCAAAAGTGTAGTGAGCGACTGGCTGAGACATCGGTCTAAAGATTTTTACTCTGAGGGAATACGGAACCCTGTGCACAGATGGAAAAGTGTGTGACAGTGCTGGGAGACTACGTAGAAGAAAAAAAAGTAAGCTTCTATCTGTATTAGAAGTCCTTATACAAAAACTTAACCTTATTTATTGAATCAGATACTCTGAAGGTCTCTTTGGTCTCTTGCTATATGTGGAGACTCACAATGTCTTTAGTTCCACTGCACGACCTTATTCATCACTACAATTTAGGGAACCTATAACTTATCTATTTAACACTAGCACCAAGGATTTCAATTACGATTTCTCTACAAAACAAAAAAATACATTTCACAGGATTTGTTATTGGACACAACTTTGTCCTTTGAATTTTATTAGATCTGTTTGGTGTTGTATATTTTAGGTTCCACATCAAAACAGGAGATGATGACAATGCCATTGCAGTTCATGGAAGGCTGTGGCTGTTGAGTGCTCCAAGTCTGTGCCAAGTGTGGAACTTCTGTTTAACAAAAATATTAAACGTCTCGGACGAGGAGGGTATTCATCACTGGAATGACCACTACTGGATTTATTGAGAAGTACCTAGCCCTCTGCATTCCGAAGCTGGTAATTCCAGCATGTTTTGCCTCTAACTCTTGAAAATATTATTTTTATTAATGCACAAAAAAAAAGTTAAAATATAGCTCATTTTTTATAGTTTCAATTCCTCCCTGACTGGTCTCAGTGAACCTGCAACCCTACACTGCACACGAGAAAAGGGGTAGGGGCTTACAGGTGATTCAGTTTAATAGTATATTACAAAAACCAGCGAGGGCACCAACGGGACTAATAACACTGCCTAAATTCAGCTAACACGGAGGTTAGCTGTGTGTGGAACTGTTTACTTGGCACACAGTTTTGCCCTTTGCCTTGGTTTTAGATCTGTTTATGTCAGGGACATATGCAGACGAGGTTGGAGAAAACGTCGTAAGGAGGGGAAGTGGGGGGGAGGCAGAGAGTATTCTGTTTTGCTGGCCTCCCTATTTTTTTGTTTCCACACCTGGGTATTTGTCTCCTTCCACCCCATTCCCAAGTTGAAATCGTGGAGTATGAAGTATACCTCAACAAGAAAGCAATCAGAAGTTTTTCAGTTTGCTTTCTGTATTCTGCTGTGAAATCTATCTAGTTGAAGGGTGGTCAATAATAATAATAATAATAATAATAATAATAATAATAATAATAATAATAATAATAATAATAAATTTATTCAGAAGTGCAGGTATAGCCAGTTGAGTGTCGGGTCCGATCAAAGCCATCAGGGACTGGTGGGACCAGACCCTTCAGCGGAAAATACAAAAAGGAAGTTCGCACGGAGTAACATCACCTGCAGAAAAAAAGAACAAGCAAATAACCCACGGATGATTGACTTGACAGGATGTAGTCGGAATGATTGTGTCAGTGATTTGGTTGAAGCAGTGAAGATGAAACTATTGCAGACGTTGTCTTGTCTTGATCACTGTGTCAATTACAGTCATTAATGTCATAAAAGTAAAAAAAACACTCATGCATGAGTTATTTTAAAACACCGTATGATAATATTCGGAGACCCAGTTCTTGAATTCATGAGTCTTTCTCTGAAATATTTCATATGCTCAGTAAAAAAACACGCAAAAAACACTTATTAGTAGAAAGAAAATCAGTCAATCAACGGGTCGAAGACAACGAAACTTCACGTAATAAATGCAGTCGCCATTTCGCATGTCCAGTGATTACAACAAAAAGCACGTACAGCACCATATTACAATGGAAAAGGAAAATAACGACGGGAAAACGCCACTATCTAGCCACATCGGAGAACATGTTTCTCAGAGAGGTCTTCAACATTTTGTTTGAGGTAATGGCAAGCAAAGTAGCTGGAACGTCGTTGAAAACTTTTGGCACATAAAAAGAACGCATGCTTTCGCCATAGTGAGTTCTCACTCGAGGAGATTGAAAACGCAATACAGATCTAAGTTCGCGAGATGGACTGGCCGAGACCTTAAACTCACTCTCCCAGAAGTGTCGCCAAATTACCGTTTGAAGAAAAAGTGAGTGAAAGCACGGTAACTTCAGCGAAGCAAACAAGCTCGCACTAGATGAAATGTGTGTGTTGTATGCTACACTCTTCAAAATTCCCTTTAACGTACGCTCAATTCTTGAGTGCCAAAAGAGCGGACAGTTAAAAAATACGCATATGCCATACCTTAGTGTACTATAGGCTAACGCGTGTATAATGCTCTTTCTAATCGACACAGGTAGAAATGATTTGATATTGTAAAGTAGACAAGAGACAGTTCTCAATCGTTGGCATATATATGACGTGAGAGTTCCATGAAAGATCACTGTCAAAGTGAAGGCCTAAATACTTTACGGAGCTAACATATTCAACAGGCGTACATTTAGAGCATGAACAATTGGATTTGTGGAGAAATAGCTGAGATGTCAAGCTTACATTTTTTAAAGGGCTATGAAAGCAGACCAGCTTCGTTTTTGAAGCATTTACCCGAAGCTTGTAATAATAATATTAATAGTTATAATACCTTTAGTTTTCCCAACAAAAACAATGTTGAAAACCTGACAAGAGAAAAAATCTGTGAAAAACAATTTGACGAGCCCCGAACCGTATAAACCAGCAGTAGAGATGTAGGCACCAGAATATGTTATCCAAAACTAAAAGATGACATGTGCAATACATACATGCAAAAAAAATTACAATAGATAACTACTGCTATACAAGAGAAGTAGCCTATTGATGCAATTTATGAAATAGTGAAAGCAGATACGTAAAGTTAGAACCTTACTGAAAAAAGCGAAAGGAAACATCAACTCTACAGAATTCAGAGCTAACCATGGACTATTTGGTTTGAAATAAACATTTGAAATAAACATTTCCCGTAAGATGCTCACCGATATATTACTAAGTTCAATACCCTGCCTACTAAGCTGGTTAAGAGCAGTCGGCAAAGCATATTCCGTACTATGGTGGCCGTAATTAGTTCTAAAAATGGTACTTCCCAAGGCTCTTTAATTCGTGTTGAATATCTATAGTATATTTTATGCGTTAACTACGCTAAGCTTTTAAGGTGATCTTGGGGTAAATTTGTTTATATTTTATATCTTGCACAAAAAAAACCAGGCTTGGTAATGTGCCACATTTAAAATTAAACGCAAAAAAATTGTGGGCACTACGGTATTTTCTTGAAGCCGAAATTGCCAATGCTTCAAAGCGTCTCATAATACTCCTGTAAGGGGTTTATAACCAGTTATATATTCCTAGGTCATGGAAGCTAAAACTTAATGACCTTTTCAGCAGTAAAGTGCTTAGTTTGTTTACAGTATAGTATAATTTGATTACTGGTCAGTCTAAATGAAATAATAATGCATTGTTGTGATAATCAGACCAGGAATAATTTACCTTCCAGCTGCAGCAAGTGCTCAATCTCATAAAAGGGACCAGTTGCATTTTTATTTTAGAAAGAAAGAGAACGGGTGACCTGCTTGAACCGATAGTGAAGTATCACCCTCTGTCTCGTGCATTTAACGACTGAAGGGATTCTAAGAAACTTGCGCAGTGTGACAAGCTGCTAGGTTCGAATTTTTTCTTGCGCTGAAAACATGCCAACTGCAGAAATGCCTGTTTAGCATTTTTGTACTGTATTTATTACTTTAGCAGGTCATATTCAGTTGTCCAGATTGAACCAAGTCAATGTTAATTCACAACATTACATTGTTTTGCAGTCGCATACATACATTTGAAAGAGGGAGGTGAAAGCCTTATTTTGTGCATGACAATATAAAACGAGGAGCGCAAGTTCGTCTGCTTTCTTTTGCAGGGGTTGTTTTGACGTTAGAACGCCCAGCTCTGATTGGTTCTGATTGAAGCATAGTGGGTAGACCTCAAAGCAAGCTGCCTTGATGTCTACTTACTATCTTTCTATCAGGGCTCGATATCCTGACGTCACTACAACCCCTGCAAAAGATGCAGCTCTGTATTTCATCAAGAACTTTGATGACTTAGAATAACTTAACAAGAAAGGGTTGCAAAACATAGACCTGCCATTTGTATTCCTTGGAGAAGTTCTCCGTAAGCATCGGAATATCAGCCCGTGCTTTGCTAAAAGTTTGTCTCTTTAGGGCCTGTGAAAAGGTCTTGAAAAAGCGAAGCCACTCAAGTCAACATGTACTTTGGCTTGGGTGAGCACTGAATCGACAACACATAGCTGTGCATGTTAGAGCAGTTGTATGTTGCGTGTTTCGGTATTGTGCATGTTACATTTCTAATTCACAAGGGTTGTAGAGTGGCATTTACAACAACTTTTTTAACCTGCTTGAAACATTTTACTTCTTAGTTCGTTTTGTTCCCATTCCCATTGAGCCAGAATGTATGTGATTTTGCAATTAAGAATAGCGAATGAACTTGTGATTTCTTTTTATTTTGCTTTCCTTTCAGAGGTAAAGACAACATGTTGCTTTCCTTTCCCTCTGCTCAACAACTAACAGTCAGCATTTTCTATTGTGGAGGAGGTAGGCCTTAGCTTTCAGGAATTTTTTTCTCATCAGCATGGCAGTTTGATTAGCAGTGCTTAGACCTATGTCAGGCTCAGCCAAAAACTTTAATCCAAGAACCAAACGAGGAAAGTTATCTGGTTCTTTAGCAGTAATAATTGTGGTTATTAGATGAATAATGTATTTGCTATTATAAAATGTTTACTCCTGTAAGAAAGATAGTAAACCATGTGTTTAGTCCCAACTGGAAACCTCTCGAATAATGGCTCTTACGTCTTACGTACCACGGCAGGACGAAACATTTTCTGCCCTCTTTTATTCGAAATTCTTATGGGCGGATTAGTGCTGGCGAAAGGTATTCGCCACATCACAGTTGCTGCTGCCTGTCTTTTGTCCGGCTACTATGTGATGGTCATGGCATTCTGCCAAGGTGAAGAGAAGGCATCGCTTTTCATGGATACAAAGTATTTTAAAGTATATTGAACTGCCCATGAAGGTGCTTTACATGCTTAACGTTTAGGTCAGCTTTTTTGTGCCTTTGTAGGGGTCTCACGGTGGTCATCTTGAAAGTCCGGGTTTTTATCTTTATTTTTGAATACCTATATAAGACTACTGACAAGTGGCTATTTGCTAACAACTTTTCGTTACTGTGAGCACTCTACAAAAAATGTTACATTTTAGCGATGTTGCATTAGTAAAGAATTCAATGTTTAATTTTTGCCACGCAGTGACGTCGAAGATGGTGTGCAATAGCACCGCATCCCTCCAGGCATTTCAGACATTCCTAGCAAACGATCTGGGGGAATTGGAGGAAATCCCCCTCCTGCCCGAATACTTATGATGCTTCTGTTGAAGATGTGTGACAATTTTCACTTTAAACAGCCTTTAAGTTCCCTCGAAACTAGCATGTGATGTGTTAAGACTATTGTATTTTGACTGGAATACTAACAGATAAAAATATTAGCTTAGTAAAGCCAAGTATACGCATTTGTTTTTTAGCCTCTTGCAAAAATTAGATGTCAAGCTTCAGCCTTGCAATGTGGCCTTGGATTTTTATGAATGTTCCAACGTCAGTGCACACGAGTTGTTTTTTTTCGTCATTAATATTTTTGTTGACGTTACATGTTTAGGGACACTACACATTTGTTGCAGACTTTGAAAGCCCTTGGTGTTGCATGGAAGTAGGTCAAAGTTGGATGGACAAATGTCAACGCTTATGAGTCTTTGAAGTGTGTCATTTCAGAAAACCAAATTTTTATATTTCAGGCAGATAAAAAGTTTAGTTGTATTGCACCCAGTTTTATTCCAATAATATCCAATAAACGTCACTATACTTCTCAGCAACTGTATCTTTTCTGTTGATTTCACCTATGGCCAGTGACAAGTAAAAGATTCTAGCACACCTCTAGTTTTCCTTACAGATATTGCGCTATACCTCTATACTTAATCTTGACATAAGCAGCAATTATAAACACACTCCTGAAGCACCATCGAAGTCAGACATTCCTAATAGAGGCAGAGCACCAGAAGAGAAGTCCTATTGTTCCAAACGTGTATTTGGCCGTATTTAAGATATTAAAAAGGCTGTTTTTATTGGCTTTTTAAAGCATCAAATCATAAAGGAAAATCATTGTGAAGGGCACTTTTTGAAAAAAATTATGTTTAAGCTTTTATAATAAGCGCATTTTCGTGAGCCACATTTGCAGAGATTTAAAACGGGAGAAAACAGATAAGAAGGGTAACCCACAACACACCAAATTGAAACGTGTTGTGTATTGCCCCTTTTTTATCTGTCTTGTCCCGATTCAAATATATCTTCAAATGTGCCTCACGTAGAACTGATTTATTGCAAAAAGAGCTTAATAGATATCTTCAAAGGTTCATATGAATAACAGTTTTTCCTGAAAAGATCTTAGAAGAACTCAATAAGGGTTCTTTATGATGAACTGATTCATCGAAAAACGAGCTGATAAGAACTTCTCAAAGGTTCTTGATGAAGAACCGTTTCCGAAAAAGTTTTTTAAAAGAACTCTTGAATGGTTGTTCATAAAGAAGTGTTTTATTAAAGAGAGCTCAAAATAAATTGTAAATGTTTTTCACGAAGCATTTTTGCATTGAAAAAGGAGCTAAAACACTTATACATTTTTCACGAAAATCCCTTTGAAGGGTGTGCTTAAAAGTACTTTTAGGGTGCAAAATATGGACAAGCCGAAGAACCCTAGACATTCTTTTCCGAACAGATTTTTTTTTTAGAGTGTACTTTGTTTTTTGGCTAGGCCGTCAATGTCCTCTCAGTCATCAAAGACATGCCCAGCATCTTTCTTCGACATAGCCTCCCTAATTCCTTGGGCGGAAATATTTCTTCCTCGCCAATTAATAAATTAAAGGACTTAAGGACTTGTGCCTTTCTTTGCTTCAGCCGCGCTGGATTAGAAGAAAAAAAAAAAACTCAGCGTCGTCACGGCCAAGACTTACAGGATTGCTTTTGACCGCTAACGTAGACTGGCTTACGATCTTCACGAAAATTGAGATTCACTTTCAGGAGAGGCTCATCGGTGACAAATAAAGCTTATATTTGAGTTTTAATTGTAAAACCCGCGCCAAATTGAACAGATTAAGGTATCTCGCCTTCTCAAGTTTGTATCTTGTATATCGTTATAAATCTTTAAGAAAGCAACATACTGTCATCAGTTAATAACGAGTCATATATTATGTTACTTTTGTCTTGTAACGTGTGCAATGCTGCGCGTTCTTAACTATATGTAATAGCAAGCAAAACTGCTAGCGTTCCTTCCTACTGTTCCAAGTTCAAGTTTTGACTAAACTAGATGTCTCCTCGTCCCACTAGCGTAATTCGGCCGAGACGTTTCTTTCCTCCTCCGAAATGAATTTTGCCTCAGTACGGCGAAATGTTGTGCCCTCTACAAAAGTTCGAAGTCCGAACTTTCACGCACTCCCAGACAAGCGATTGACAATGTTGCAAAACGTGGGGGCGTATTCTCTCGCCGTCAAGGAAAGTAGCCAAGGAAATGGAAAGAAAAGTTCACCAAATGCTCCTTGAAAAGGCAGGTGTCGAAATGAGGGGTGCAACAAAAGAAGGAGAAAACATTAATGAGAGGCCACAGGCAATCGCACCTGTTAAACCATCAGAATAGGACAAGTCATTCCACGGGGATGGAATCATCTTCCATTATACTATGGGCGCGTAACGGGCGTGTTTATGAAAGGAAACCCAGTGAAGATTTCCTCTTTTCACTTTCTATACGCGGCGTCTGTTTGCTGCGCTGAGACCCTTGAAGCTGGTAATGACAACGGCCGTTTATTTGCCACATCGACGCGACTATTGAGGCCCAGGAAGTCCCTTTATGTTCTCTTGCAGACATAAAAATCGTCAAATAATACAGAGTTGCCGATATATAGCGCACTCATTCGACGCCGAATGTGTTCTTCTGACCGTGGCTATCCTCGGGCCATCAGGAAATGTTGACCAAGAACAGATATTCAGTCGCAAGTCTCCGAACACGGAGGGAACACATCATACGTGCATGCTGCGATGCTTGTGCGTGTAAGAATATATATAAGGGCACATCATTGACTACTCGCGGTCTGCCCCGCTGCCTATACGAAGTCTCCCCGGGGACTCTTTTCAGTCTCAGTTTTGCTATCACCAGTCATCGGCAGCCCTAATTCACAAGTGAATAGCGCGAAGCAAGAATTAGTTTGGTGACACCTAACAAGTGCTGTGACCTATTGTGGACGCGGGCGCTTATTCAAACATGCTAGCTTTGGCAAGCCTCAAGCCCTGAAGTCAGTTGCGGCCAATCATATTAGCCCGGGGAAATTATTTCTCTATTTTAATCGCTATTAATGAAAAAATATAAAGTTTAAATATGGTTTTAACTCGAACATATTTTTTTTTAAAAAAGAAGAAAGAGGTGAGAGTTGCACAGGTTCCGTCCACTTCAATTTTTAATGCAAAAGAATTGGGTGTGTTAAGTCCGTGCTCCGGAGCGTTAGAGTTTTGTGCTCCGTTCACTTAACGCACAGGAGCGCCGCCGGAGACTGGCACTCTAGCGCGCTATTCGTACCGAGTATTTCTCGGAGCACGAGTGACTTCTTCGCGCTCCGTGACGTCACGTTTACAAGCAAGATGGCTGCGCGGTTGTCGCGACTGTCGAGACGAAGGGCGCAGCCGGACCGCCACCCCTTTTTAGTTGAATAGTGCTCAATCCTGCAGTTCAAAACGATTTGATTTGAAAGCCAAGACAGCAATTAGCGATCCGGAAAAGGTTTGTTCGTGCATGTTGCCTATCACGAATTCACGAATTGAACGGTAGCGTGCCGATAGCACAGCGACAGAGAAGTTGTCTAGCTGAGAAGACATTTGGACCGCTAACTTTTTAGAATGCTTAGCCCAGCGAATAAAAATACTTTGATTGTAAAGCCAAAACATCAGTTAGCGTTGCGGAAAAGGTTTGTTCATGCATCTCGCCTGGAAACGAATTGATACTATCTGTTGAACAGTGGTGTGCCGCTATCGGCGTAGCACATTGACGGGTTTCGTCTCGCGCTTCAAGACGGCATGGCACATCTGACAAGTTCGACAGCTTCCTACGTCAACAAGTGGGTTTACGATTGTTGTCTTTTATTTAAATATGAACAGCGTGCAAGGTCAATATAAACAGATCGCTCAAGGTAACTTTCCGCATACGTGCTCGAAGAGAATCTTCAAACCTTTCAGGAATATTAAAACATTCGTAAAAACTTTTTAACGTCACCGTTTTTTTTTTCTTATTTACTTTACACTTTGCCGCTCCACAGATGCCCTAATTAATTTATCTTCTAAATAATTTCAGCTTCTGCGACCCGTATCCACGAGATGCCGGGTTCGTCATAACCGTGCTGTCAGAAGTGGTTCATGCGGCTCGTCGATAGTTTTGGTGTGTCGCGCATCTGTACGCTGTGCTCCGTTTAGTTGCTGCGCTCGGAGTATGAAACTGGGAGCGTCGGAGTAGGAGTCAAGGAGCGCGGACTTAACGCGCCCATTAACTGTCCCATGGAGCGAAGCGGGCGGCGTCGGTAACCGCGAAAAACGGCACCTAAACTCCCCTTTTCCCATTGGCTGAGCGAAACGGGACCTAAAAGGCCATTGGCTGCGACGCGTCATATCAGATGCTCGAGCGGCCTCGCCGGCTCGAGCATTGAAGCCGGCGAGGCCGCTCGAGGTCAAAGCGGACACGCCTCAGAAATAAATAAAACACAAAGAAAAGCCCAGCAACGCATATGCTTCGTCACGGAAGCCGGCGTGAAGCCGGAGGGTATTTGCGCCTGCGCAGGGGTGAGCGTGATGTCACCGCCGGAGCGCCGTGTGCGATAGGAAGACGTGGCGCACTGCTTGTAGGAATGCGCTGCGTGTAGGCGAAATCCACCATCTTTGTAAAGTCTCGGAATACACGGCGTGGCGGTCTGTGCGGCGCTCTGCCGCACACCCAGCCGGCGCTGCGGCCACTTCTGCTCCTGTCGGCGCCGAGTATGCTTTCGCATTCACTTCCCTTGAATGCATGTGAATGTTTTTGCATTCCCACGCATTCAACTAATAAGCGCGATTCACTAACCTCAGCTATCGATACCTGCAATGCTCATATGATAGCATTATCTGAAACCTGGTTGTATCCTCAATTTCGTGATCACGAAATCTTCGAGGCTGCACATCGTTTTTCTGTTGATCGCTGCGTCCGCACAACGCGAGTGGGAAATTACCGCTCTCTTTCTCTGTGCATTACTGTATCACGTGTTCTACGCTCCACTTTCAGCCATGTCGCGCCGCCCGGCCGGTCTCTACGGAGTAAAGCGGGGCGCGCTACTCGTACGAATGCGCTGTGTGTAGGAATGTTTTACATTCCTGCACGTAAGCAGTCGTCAGTGTCTTTTTTGTCGAACGATCTAGATACTGAACACAGAGCAAGCGCCTGAGCTCCCGGTAACGATGTGTGGAAAAGATGGCGTACTCGTTTCGGGAGCTTCGTCATTATTAATGCGAGAGCGTTAACTGTCCCATAAAGCAGAGCTGGCGGCGTCTGTAACCGTGTAAACAAGACACCTAAAAACCCGTAACCGCGAAAAACGACACCTAAATTGGCTGCGACGCGTCATATCAGATGCTTTGTCAAGGAAACCGGCGCGGCCGCTCAAGGTCAAAGCGGACACGCCTCAGAAATAAATAAAAAAAACACAAAGCAAATCACAGCAACGCAGATGCCACGTCACGGAAGCCGGCGGGTGCACTCAAGGTCAAAGCAGACGCGCTTTAGAAATAAAGCACAAAGAAAAGCACAGCAACGCAATGCTTCGACACGGAAGCCGTCGTGAAGCTGGAAAGGTTCACCGCGCCTGCGCAGTGGGGGAGCGTCCTATCGTACCTCCGCAGCGCCGTGTGCGATAAGAAGACGTACCGCCCTGCTTGTGGGACCGCGCTGCGTGTAGGAATGCAATGTAAGCAGTCTTAATAAGTGACTCTACCTAATCTGTTTTTCGGCAGTGCGTCGACGGCGCATCCGTCAAGGACACACCGTCGAGATAATGACAAGGTGCGCGCAATGACTGCGGCCATACACTTCTATGCATCGTCGTGCACGGAAGTTTCGACGGTTTCGACGCTTTTTCTGAGCTCTGTTTAGGAATAAAGGCGACAAAAACGTGAAAACTGACCGATGTATAGACCTTTTCAGCTCGTATCACCAGGGCGAAATATGCTGAGTCACTGAGCTGTGAAAGCATGCGCAGCGTCTGATATACCGCGCAACAAAGCAACAGTGCATGCTCGAAACGCGTCCCACAGCCCAGCAGACAAAGATGGCAGCGCGCAGAATGCGATCTCTGGAAATGTCTATAGAGAGCTTTAGTATCGCTGAGCAAACGCAAGCACTGCGCGTTTGCGTTAGCGTCGCGTGCTCCACACTGCGCATGCGCCATACGCGCTGAACGCGGCGAGCTTCGTGTACGTTCGCTATCGATTTCCGCATACATACGCAGCGGCCCTCTGCGTGGCGTTCTGGTTGCCCTCGTCGCACGCGGGACAGCGCAAGACTTCCCCAGATTGAAATATGCGAACACATCTCGAACTACTGGCCGTATAGTTATAAAAAAAAAGACAAAGCTTCACAGCCGGAACCCGGAGAGAGATTCACGACATTTGGGCATACTTCGTTTCAGCGTTAAGTCCAGACGCAGGCGAAGCTACGAGGTAATTGGACCAATCAAGCAGCGTCAAAAGTGCAAGTCACTAAGTCATTTCTGTTTATTATTGATTCAGCGATGATAGAAGGTCTACATAAACACGACGAACAGCATGAAGGTGCGCTGTTGACGCTGCTTGATTGTTCATATTATACTTCGTTTCAGCTTAGGTCCGAGCGCGGCCTATGTTATGAGCCGAAGGGCCAATCATACAGCGCAAAAAGCGCAGCGTCATGGCGTGCTCTCTGCGCTTTATAGAACTAGCCGGCAGAGGAGCACGCACAGAGAAACGTCGAATACCGGCTGGTCCTATCAACTGCAGAAAGCACGCCATGACGTTGTGCCTCTTTCGCTGTTTGATTGGCCCTTCGGCTCATAACATCGGCCGCGCTCGGACCTAAGCTGAAACGAAGTATAGCTCCTAGCGTCGGCTGCGTCTGGACTGAAGCTGAAACGAAGTATAGTGATGGGATTGGTGGCATGAAATAGACCCTTTTCAAAAGTCCATCAAGCAACATTGGTGGTCGCCATTGCTTGGGCACGTTGCGTGTGATTGGATCCGATTCCTCGCCGAACGCTGGCGTGGCACTCCTTTTCAATACGAGCTGAGCCGAGTTCGCGCCGAACTCTGATACAACCCTCGTGTACAAAACTTGAAGAACACTTAAGCTTCGCCTTTAAGACTGGAACGCGATAGCGTTATCGGGCCCCGTTCGCATCGCCTTCTCATTGGCCGTGCAAGCGTGCCTTGTGTGGCCTAGTCAGTAGCGTGCCTGGCTCGCAACCGAAGGCTCGTGGGCTCGAGTCCCACCTAAAATTCATCAATTTCTTTCTTTGAGGCAAATGAATTACTTTATAAAGTGAAATCACTTGGGAGATGCGGCGACCTTTCATTCGCATTACATGTCATGCTTTAATCACTTTCATTCAACGCGCGATGTCACGTATCAGGTGGGCACTGTGGGTTGTAAGAAATTCCGCGCGAGGTCATGTGGCTGTGACGTCATAGCCCTATCGACCATTCAAGATTTTCGCATCACACCACCGACGCCAGCTTTTCTGCGGCACGAGCTCCTTAACGCTATCGCGTTAATACATGCTCAGAGTACGTGATCGGGCAACGGCGGATAGGCGATGGCTTGGACTTTTGAAATGGGTTTGATTGGCTTGACTGAATACGGGCCTTAGATTGCTTGGAGCAGTTTGCATGGAGACATCTAGATGGCGCTGTAACTGCTTGAGTAAGCGTTTACATTCCGCTTTTCTAAAAGTGCTGGCTTAACGGGGCTCCGCAGCGTTTCGCCAAGAGCATGCGTGAGTCGTGCGCAGTGCTGACGCAAAGGTCTTTACGCTATTCTAAAACGCTATATTAACGGGAAGCCCGTCGGCAATTCGAACATTCTTTAAATTGGAACAGGGGTAAAGGAAACCGACACAAAGGACGAAGGCAGGAGAAATCATATTTCGTCCTTAATGTCGCTTGTTATCCCTGTATCATACCAACGCGCTCCGATTCGTCGAGTGTTTAAATTGGCTTAGCCTTTACTCGTAACTTCTGTCATTACTGTAATTTGGAAATGACCCATGAAACCAATAATTATAAAGTTAATGAATATATTTTAGTTAATTACCGCACTTACCGTGGCGGTTGTGACCTCATCTAATGTCCCCGAAATTGATAAATACACGGTGAAAACGGCACCCATGTAACGCTCACCCTTCAAACAAAACACAGAAAAAGTTTGGATTAAAATTAAACATTGTATATAGGTGCATGGCAAGTAATTGAATATACAGGTGTGTGAAATATTTCCCCGTTTTTGCGATACATTCCCCATTCGATAGGTTTCCTCTTTTTATATTTTTTATATGCCCCTGTCGATTTTCACAATAATTCCTGCTGCTTGTTTGTTTATTTACTAGCCTGTTTGCTCGTGTTTGTATGAGTGCAATAGCATACACTGGGCGACACACATAGCACAAACACGACATCGGTGCCTCTTCACATTTTTTGCTCAAATAGCGTAATGACGAACACCAAATGTTTCCGCCTACGTGTGTGTCCAGGACGAGCACATTCCAACATGCTTGCAGCTTTAATTAAGGCCATTCACAGCTAGGGGAAAGAAAAATACGAAACACCGGCGATCGCACATTTGTGCCAAGTCACTCTCTGTGCGGACGCGGGTGATCTTTTTCTCCCGTGTTAGGTTATCTCACGCAAGGCCGTAGTTCTGTCGTTTTAGGCGTTAGCTGCAAGAGGCGAACCCAGACCGTACTTTAAACACGAGCTCTGCGTCAGCGTTCGACTGAAGCTCGTGTTCTCACTCACTGAACACGAGTCCCGACGGATGATCGGGGTTGGCGTCTTGTAGGTTACGCCGAAACGTTAGCACTACGGCCTTCCTAGTGCGACTAAAGCCGGGGTCACACTGCTCATGCATCGTACAAAAGACAGTTCGCAGACATCAGACACAGCGATATCCGTGGTTCGAATGCCGCGTGCCAAGTTTCCTCCTTCGGCACAATGACATGCGGCATTCGAAGCATGGATCTCGCGGTGGCTCGCGTTTGAATCTCTATGCAGACTGTCGTTTGTATGATGCATAAGCGGTGTGACACCCCCGGCTTAAGCGGATTATTCGTCACCAAGAGGTAATTATTTTGCTCTGAAAAACAAAAAAAATCAAAGAGGAAAATAAATTAAAAAAACAAAAACTCTATAAATATTTTTTTTTCGAATACCAGAGCTTTTTAACGAGAATGGATTTCTGCTCCGTGCTGCGTGATTGTGAAGTGCTTACTCTTATCACTAAAGAGCAAATGTGAAAATAAAATCATTTCGTGGTTTAAGACCTCCTGAGGGCGAAAAACGAGCGTTCGAAATCTACGCCAAAATATTGGAATAGTTCACTCAAGAAGATAACCAAGAGGGTAGCTCTAGCCCTAATATCTTCTCGAAGTAAACCTTTTTTCAAAAGCGTATTTGACGTACTGATTTATCAGATATTGCGAGCCGCTTTTTCATACCTATACCGAACGCATACCGAGATGTCGCAACAAGTTCATTATTTGTGGTCTTATAACGTTGAGGGCCATCCGAGCAGTACAGGCAAGATGCTAGATTACAAACCTCCCTCGCATTCCAGCGATTGTCCCTATGCATAAATTGCACATGACATCGTCGCATTATACTGGTAGCCATTCGTACTGTTCTTGCCGAGTGAAACAACTTCAGTGGTGTGAAATGCGTGCTGCTGAACGCAAGCTTCCAACAGAGTGGCCAACACAATGGTAGCTGACATGATGTCAACGCAAGCCATGCATAAGGGACGGCATCCGACGAAATACCCAGGAAGCATTTTACTATCCCAGACACCATGAAATTTCCTTCCAAAACCGTGTTGTTTGTCGTGTTCTTTTCGCATCGTAACTATAAAAACACAACATTCAAACCTTGCTTTATTCAAGCTATCCGGAAAACAAAACAAAAAAAAAAATAGAAAAAACCGTCAACGTTGAACAGAAAAGAACAAAACACAAAACAACTATGATTACGGAAGCATTAAACCAAGAAAAATAAGGGTTTTGTACAAAGAGCGCGCCTTTTCAAGCCAATACTAAAACAAAAAAACAAGAATGCTAGGTCGAGAAGTCTTTTTGTTTCTCCGAAATATGACCCCCGTGCCGGAGTGAACTGTAATTTGAATCAAAGCTGGGTTTTACTGATCCCAAATACATGCTTCAATTCAAAAGAATGATTGCATAAACTTTTGCGAACAAACCAAGAGTTTGTTATCGTCAACCGTGGGCCTGCCAAAATAACATAGGCCAACCCCGTATTTTTCCTTCGGAGGCTCGAAGGGTTGTTTGTTTTCTTTAAGCCTTGTATTGTTTCCATGAAAGGGGTCGTGTATCGATCACTGTAACGCATGACGCTAAACCATGTAGGCTGCGTCAGAATCAAGAAGTTTATTGGGTTGGCTGCTCTCATAGCGTGCACGCCGAGAGCGCCTGCTGTGTCATTGGCGGCACACATTGCGCGCGTGTCAAAGCGATCGCTGGGTTATTAAGGAAAGGTTTAATCTTGTTAGATGCCGAATCATCACAATGACATTGTGACACGAGTTGTTCAAAACGCTCGTCTCGATTTAATAATGTGCATGAATCTGGGAATCATGAAAGGAAAATCAGCATAATGTAACAATGAAGCATCGTACGGTACGCATTACGAGTAACAATAGCGATTGTATTCATGTCAGATATGTTATTGATTTTGTCATCGTATCATTGTTTTTTTTGCAATATCACTATATACATAATGGATTATTTAACAAGGAAATAAAAACAGTGATTAACCGTGCCTCACTACCATCACCATCGCTGGACAAAGCATGCGTCAAGAGCAGACAAGAGAAGACCTTGCGCATTGTAATAACACAGATTTAAAAAAAGAACATAAACGGACGAACAGGCACGGTTCCCAGATGTCAACAACATTCATTTACTTCGAAGCGTGTATTTGTAGGGAAAAAAAGAAGACGAGGGAAGAAGGCAGAGAGGACGGAAGGATCGGGAAGGGTGACAGCAGACTAACTTTATAAAGGGTGCTCAAAATTATTTTTTGCACATAATAAAAAACAAAACAAAACTACGAGAGGTACGCGAAATCCGCTTTGCAACTAGGTTATGCCTTCAGGTGGACGCTAATTGCAAGAGTAATTGTAGCTTTCAATTGTTCAGTTGACTAAAATTTAGTAATTAACTTTTTATTACTGCAATTAAGGCGTGCGATTACTTTGGAAACTTCAAGGCCGCCGCATTCCATGACTGTTCCAATTCTTAGAATCCACGTAGCCAGTCCGTGTATCAAGGAATGCGTCTCCAAATACTGCCACTCAATCCGTCTAATTACGCGTTCAAAACCGCGAAGATTGGCGATCCCCGATGTGATGCAGGGCCGAACTGACAACAATTCTTCTTCGCCATCCGAAGGCGAGAGAGGAACTGTTACCAGCTCCGTCCCGTTCTCATATAAATGTTATACGCAACGACCTGCGTCACATCGGTAAAGGCTTTTGCGCCCATCTTCGCGGTTTTGGATGCGTAATCAAACGGACTAAGTGGCTATTTTTGGAGATGCATATCTCGGAACATTTGATAATTTAAAAGAAAACAGTCATAAAATACGGCTGTTTTAAATTTTGCAAGGTAAGCACATGTCCTGAATACAGTAATTAAAAATATAATGACCAAATTCGAGTTAATAAGGAAATTGCAGCCACAATTATGCAATTAGCGTCCGCCTAAGGACGTAAAACAGATTTGAGCAAAACTCGCGTCGGATCGCGCCGCCGTTCTGCGCAACTATAGAAACCACCACCGACGTTATATGGCATGGCCCAATGCCGCGACGCTACGTCACAGCGTCAGCGACGGTTGTCATGGTTACGCCGCTCAGCGGCGCGACTTTTTCTCACATGTGTTTCACGCTAATTACGCGTAAACACGGAGAAGAAGAAAAAAAGTCCTATAAGTATTATAGTTTTTTTCTTGAATATGTAAAAAACTTAATCATGAACACGCGGTATCTTCTCGTGCTAGTGCGAGAAAGGCCTTCCCACGGCTGACCGCTTCCCGTCACTGCTGGGGAAACGGCGGCGAGAAGCTCCGGACTTGGGAAAGTCAATCTCGTTTCGAGATAGGCTGATGGAGGGGCGCTTATGTTGTCGTTGCAGCTGCGCATGGCAAACGCCTCAACAATCTCGCGTCCTTGTCTTGACGCATGTCCACCGATTCTGGTCGTCGAGCGGAAGTCAGCGGCGCAGGATCCACATTCCGGAGACGTGCTTCAAAATGGGATGATAACTTGTCTCCACACTGTTGTCAGCCGCCTCTTTACTTCGTTTACGTGTTCGTAGAGCCAGTCGTCGAGGCAACGCCCCGTCTGCCTCATGTATACTTGGCACCCTAGGACAATGGGATGGAATTAATGTCCCCCTTGTCGCATGGAAAATAACCTGATTTGTGTGTTTTCTGGCAGATGAGATTTCGACCGAGGTTGCTGACTTCCTTGAAGATGAAGATCAATTTAAATTTGCGGGAGAAAACAACCATGCTCTTAAAGCATTGTGCGATTGATTTGAAGCGATGCATAGTGTTAATGAAGTATAGGGCGCACTCCTAAGCGAGAGTAGAAGAGCTTCTTGGACCTGAGATCTGTGAAGTCTTTTGATGGTCAACTCGATAAGATATTTTGGGGTCTCCTGTCCTACTGAGCGATATCTATCGTAAACCCGACCCGCGCATTCAGACTTTAATATAAACTTGTGAGCTTGTGACGGGGGATCGGTGGCCGAGTGTGTTGGTGCACCCCAGCTCGGAGCACGCGGAGTGAAAGCACGCGCTGCAGGACCCAGGAACCCTGAATCAATCTCACCCATGCCCGTTTCGATCTGGGTGACCATCGCGCTGCCGTGCGCTCGTGTCCCTATCGGGTGATGCACGTTAAAGGGACGCAGCAACAGTTTTTGTATTTAACTACTGCTTAAAATTATTCCGTGACATTCATAACGCATAAAACATGCGTTAGTTGTTATTTTTCTATGCAATGGCAGTCGCAACAAGAAAAAAAACTCGAGAAAACTCGCAGTTAGAACAAGCGATCACGTGAGACTGGAATCGATTATATGCCGCCAATGTGTATCCATATAGCCACGCGCAGGGGTTGGCAAAATTATAGGGTACGCGCTGAGTGTCACATGTTGTTAAGGTTAGGTTAATTACGTCATTCCAGCCATTGGGCACGAGCCACTACCCGAATGCATGTCGAGGCATTGATTGTCACAAACTCAAATCGAATGCTGGCACAATGATTGTGACCACTGTACGAGCCCGTGACGCATTTAAATATAATCGCCGCGGGAATCGCAAGGCCTGATGACTGGGGATGGCATTGCTGACAACGGGAGCAATGCGATCCCCACAACTTCGACATCAAGTTTTCAAAGAAAAGACTGAAAGAAAACGTCCAGTTATATCCTTGAATTATGCGGTGATAAAAAAAAGGAGACATGCGAGTATATTTAGGTCCCACATAGCGCCAGCAAGCATGTGTAAAGTAAGAAACATCCCTACCCACTATCGTTGCACGGCCCCTTTAAAGGGTCGGGCAAGCAGTGGTACTGTACCGGCTAAATGTATCCTGTGCAACGGAAGCACGACGCCATTATAACTAACTTCCCCCTGTCTAAACACAAACACAAAACACAATTATTACAGAAATCTCGCCAAAAGTCTTTTATAGCCGCCGACAACGCTAGGAACTATTTTAGATGGCACTCTGCACCTTAACAATGCGCGAACTTCCCCTATAAAAGGTAAAATAAAAAAGGCACAGACATAAATTATTTTCTATATGTGATTCACAGATTTATTATACCCTTATTACAGCACAGGCAGCCAATGCCACATAAAACTGCACAATGAACGTGAGACTGATGTGTGGAACGCAAATACAATTAATTATAAAACACCTGTATTTTTATCAGAATTGGACTGTTTCCCGCATCGACAAATTCCTAATGCAAATAACGACATCTGCAGGTGGTTTAAGTACTACGGCAATTTTAGACAAACCAACAGGAACAGGGAAAACGTTCGCTGCCAAAAGTTTCGGGCGGGTAGGACGGGTATGTTATGCGGAGGGCAAGTTCGTCTGCTTCTCGCGCAGGGGGTAGCGGTGACGTCAGAACGCCGAGCCCTGATTGGCTGATCGCGGTCCCCTATCTGAGCGTCGTCTGCTCCTTTGCAACGTCGTCTGCTCGCAACGTCGTCTGCGTCTGTCTTACCTTTCCTGCGACTTTTGCAAGTGGAGAGGCCAGATTCACGAAACTATCTTACGCCAAAAATATGCGTAAGACAAAACTTAAAAACAAATTCGTATTCACGAACCGAAATTTTCGTAAGTTTTGCGCAGGTTACGACAAAATCCTACGACAGCTCCGAAGCTACGCACTTGTTACGATCAAATCAGCATGGCCGACAGCGTCGCGGTCGCGACGACCAACGGACGTTTATTTTTCTACGTGCGCTTCTCTCGCGTCCCGACTTCAAGCAGCAAGAAAAAAGTAAAAAGTACTTGAACCAGACCACGACGAACAAGAACGCTGGATCCACAAACACCCGGGAAAAGCTCCAACGGCCACGATTCCACCGACACCGACCAAGCGAACTCGGCAGATAGGCCTAGCAGCCACTCCGACTCGGTGACCGTCTGCCCACGACCGGCTGGCGTGCTGAATGGAATGTGCCCGCGCGACCCTTGTGAACCCTTCCCGTATTATACTGTGATCACTGACCTCAATTTTAGATTAAGAGGTCAATCTCTTCCTCTTGTCATCTCCTTGTTTTCCGAGGCAACGGTGACTCTCGCCGGTGAAAAAGCGGTGAATATCCGACAGACGCAGGAAAGGTAAAGGAGCCATCGCTTTGACTAGCAGACGTAAAGCAGACGACGTTAACTGCGCCAACCCGCCGACGCCGTTAAAGAATGAGGAGTCTTGCCGCACACGAAAGGGGGAAAAAGTATTTGGGAGGGAACTTGCGGACACTAACACGCTCACTCTCGGTTCTTAGCAAACAAACCTCGGCGTCTCGGGACACCTCGCCAGTGAGTACTTTGACTTCCCTCCTTGATGCGCGTCTGCTAGTTGTTCGACAAAAACAACGAACCGCTCGAGTTATTTCGTCTGCCTTCTCTGAAAGGCGAAGTCGAGCTCGCTCGTAAAGACCTGCACTTCCGAAAGTCGCAGGAAAGGTAAGACAGACGCAGACGACGTTGCGAGCAGACGTTGTTGCAAAGGAGCAGACGACGCTCAGATAGGGGACCGCGATCAGCCAATCAGGGCTCGGCGTTCTGACGTCACCGCTACTTCCTTTCTCATGCGCAGAAGACGAAAATGAGCCCACTTGCGAGGCGTATACGATGAAAACAGTGAACTCGGAACATGTAATCACAAATCGCGGGTATCATACACTCTAAAAATCTGGTCGCAAAGAACTCTAGGAGTTCGGCTTGTCCATATTTTGCACCTTAAAAAGTTATTTGAAAGTACCCTCTAAAAGGGTTCTCGTGAAAAACCTAGAAAAGTTTTTTTAAGCTCCTTTTTTTTGCGAAAGAGTTTTTTTATCGCCCAGTTGCCTTTCTAGTGCGCCAGGGGGCGATAGTGCGTGAGGTGAAACAGTTCTTCACGGGCTGAAAGAGTTCTTTGGGGCGTCAAAGTACGTTTCAAAAAAGTTTTTTTTTCAGAGTGTACAACAGAATCGCAAGTGAAGCTCTAAGAAATACTCAACGTTGCGCGCTCAAACGTATCATACACTGCAGTTGCCCGACACTCAATGTACTTCCTTGCGATACAAGGCCGCCGGAATCACTTGACGTGGTAATCGTCGCACCTAACGATGTGGCACTGGAGCCCTGCAGGTTGCGCGGTACACCGGGTTGTAACAACGCGTGACGCCTGCTCTCAAAACGTTAGAACAATACCACGGGAACTACCGATGAACTCATGTCCAAACCAAGATTCCAGCTTGTTGTTAGGGCGCTCAATTGTTTCCCAGCACCATTCTGTGCCTACAGTCGACAACACGCAAGGGCCTTCAATCGAATTGTTTTCTTAGTAGTCGGAAGGATGTTGTCATTGGGCTTCCTATTTTGTGTTGTTTGCTGCAGTTTTCCGGCCGCGCTGTCGCCTCTCTCGCGACGTTGGGCGCGTTTTGTGTTTGTTGTTGGTTACTATCTCTCGTTTTTGCGCTGCCTCCGCGGATGTCGCGGTAACGCACAATATTTCTGACTGGAACACGATCAATAATTATATTTAAAAAACAACACACACACACATTTTGAAAGTGTTCATTTGAACTGATTGGCGCAAATGTGGAGCAGGTTAAGTGGTGCGACAGGTAAGTGAAAGGAAAATCCGCATTATACTTACCTGTTCCAAGTAAAAATAAAAATAAATGCAACGAAAAGTAATTAGATTTTTGGGTCTAATCTGGATCACATAAAACATGTAATATCTTCAGAAAGAGCGTTCGGAACGTCAATTTACCTGTAACCTATGTAAAACCAGATTAAGAGTGTATTTACGGTTAGTTCATGCGTGTTAAGGTCAGGCTATGGGTATAGCCGCCCAGTCCAGAGCCGAGACAAACACTCTACTGGTGTCATAGCACAGCCTCCCTTACCTCTAGACGTCTCTCACTTTTAGGAGGGGTCTCTTCCTTCAGAAACGCGTCATGACGTCAGGAGTTGAATGCTAACTTATTCGCGTGATTTTGCTTTTTTATATTTCAGGGTTTCGATTCGTTCTCTTCCCTGTGACAATGGAGCGGAATACATGCTTCCAACGCCACGCGGAAAGCCTCACGTGATGTCATGCCGCAGGCTGGTGATGAAACGAAAGTGGGGGAACTACGAGACAAGGGCCTGCGCCATTTCTCCTCCAACGTCAACAGATACTCGCAGTGCCGGCTAGTTAGCGCCCAGGTCGCCACGAGCGCGTTTCCGACGTATACGTTGGCGGTGTCTTACAACAAACGCAATACCGGCATGTGTCGACGCAAAGGTGTCGGCGTCTGACTTTTCAACTCGTACACTTTAAAGAAAAGTCCGTGCGTCTACTTTTCCGCACAGCACTCGGAGAGCCAATCAGCGCAACTTACGGAGGCAGCTCAGCGAATGACGATGCCGAAACATATGTTTAGACCCAAAAACGCAGTCTGAGTTGTCACATTAAGCAGTGCAAAACGTCACGCTTGCATTGCTTCATGTCACAAGTCAGACTGCGCTGTTTTGGTCTAAACGTACGTTTCGGCATCGTCATTTGGTGAGCTGTCTCCGTAAGTTGCGGTGACTAGCTGTCCGAGTGTTTTGCGGAAAAGTAGAGCACAGGCTTTTATTAGAGTGCACTCTGGTCGAGCTTCAACGAGGTTGCCAATTGGGATCTAGTAACGATAACGCAATGCGCCGGCTTTCTCTTCCAAGCTGTATTGCATCTTTACACGTGCAGTCGCCATTTTGTATACACGTGACAAACGCCATTTTGAGACAAACCACTTCCCCGTTAGTTAAAAACCGGAGTTGCATTTCCTTTAACATTACGTCAGCGATGGCCCTCGCGTTCGCGTGGCGTTTGGCGGCACCTCTCGAGAGCACGAGCTGATCATTAAAAAAATGGTAGCTTGTTCAACGCGGTCAATGCTATACCTTGTCTCACCTTAACGTGAATTAACCACTGAAATGCTACCAAGTTCAATCTTCCTTGCATTTGACAGCGCCTCGCTGCATAGAGCGCTCGAGCAGCGGCAGCGCTATTCAAGGCTACCCTCCCGCGCTTGTAGTCTTTGCGATTAGTCCATGTTAGGGTGAGACGAAGAATAGCATAGTTTCAACAGCGCGCGAGCGCGTGCTTTCGTTTGAAGTCTTCTTCGCACGAGGGCCAGTGCGAATGAGACCCAAGACGAAGCCACGTGCTCACGCAGCAGTGCAGGGCTCCAGGGAAACTACGCTAGCGTTGACAAGGTCGCACAGAAAAGCTGAGCCCGAACATAGTACTTTCTACTCCTCTTCAGCGTAATACTACAGAAATGGCTATAAGCGCCAGCATCTTTCCTTTGGCAGCGCCTTGGCTGCGCGAACGGTCGTGCAGTAGGAGCACCGGCTAATATCTCGAGCTTGTAGCCTTTTCTGTACCCACGTTATGGCGAGACCAAGTATACTGGTGACGTGCTCGACCAAAAGCATCGACGTGGTCAGCCTTATACGATTGCCCAGACGCTCACTAATTCTGCTGTCATCGACGGCGGAGCAAGCGATGCCAGACTGTCGTCAGCTAAGAGCCCGATGTCTCCAAGCTTCAACCGTGCTTCTTGAACGCACCATGGAACGCAGCCAGGGTCGCACCTCGTGACGTCCCGGTAAGGCAAAGGTCGTGGCGTTACGGGCAGTAGCCATAACAGCTAGGGCGCCACAGAAATATATCGGGGCTAACAGGCAGACCAGCGTGCATGCACACATCGGTGAGCCTTAAAGTTTAAGCGAGACTTCAGATTCCAACTTAGCGTCGACGAGCCCGCAACCGGCGACGACTCGCCACACATTCATTAGTAGAGGAGCATGAGCTGGCGAATTAGAAATACGGCCAAGCGAAGCCGACCTCCGCTCATCGACGGTACGTCAGAGTGCAAACGACCCTCATCGTCGGAAGTGTCGTCCAGAGCGCGGCCTCACTCTTACCTCCTCTGTTTCCAGCCATGGCCAGCTGTCTGTGTGCCGGCCGCCGACTTCCAAAGTGCCGAGAGCGTGACGTGTTTGCTTATTCGTGCCGCGCGGCAGCGCTCTGTTTGCCTAATCTGATAAACGGAACGCTGGGATTTGTGGCGCACCTTATCGCCATCCCGGGAGCTTGAGTGGCTTCTGCCCTCGTCTCTCCTCGGCTCTCGCGACCTTCGCTTTTCTGTCCCAGCTCAATTCCTCGAGCTAGCAATGCCTGGTCTCGGCTACAGCTGTTGTTCTTCCAAACAAGGCTCTGGCGGTGAGCCGTCCAGATTCTGCAGTTTCTCATTCTTTGGGTCTTTCTTCGTAGATGTATTTCTTTTGCTGTCGAGTATCACAACGACCATAATCAGGGAGTGAAAGAGAACGAAAGCAACTTCTTTCGTAGTTGGTTCGATGCCGGGCGTGCACGCTCGAAGCTGGCGACAGATAATCGATGAAGGCAGAAAGCTCACACGGTAGAAAAGGCAACCGAAACATCTCTATGGGCGTCGAGCATTAACTAGACGGCACCGCCATCATTGCATGACAACACCGTCTCCCGCCACGTTTTTGCGCTCTTGGCGCGATAAGAAACCCCTCGTCCCACGGCGCCACGAGTATGATGAAAGCATCAGGCCACTTCGTCATTCGTTCCATGACAGCTAGGGCCCTCTCTCAACATTTGTTTGCACTATTAGGGCGGTTGTTAGATTACCGCAACGCGGCGCAACTTGTGCCATAGAACTTTAGTGCTGAAAGCCCATACTAAGGTATTACTGTGTCCAAAGAAAGTTCCTGCGTCCTGAGACTCAGTGTAGAATATTTTCATACACGCATAGGTTTTTGCAAGAAGATGTTACTTATAAAAAAGTCAGATGCAGGTTAGGAATGCGCCAGGTGCCACGTCCCGCCAACGCTAGCTTTCTACCTTCGGTGACGCTTGGAGTGTTTCGTGAGCACGACCAGCTACAGCGTAACGCCGGCGACGAAAGGCAACGCGCGCGTGCTGGAGCGCGGAACTGATCTGACTTTTTAATGCGATATTGATGCGATTAGCATTCTTTGGATACTTCACGCACTGTTCGTCTATGTATCTATATATCTATCTGGCTATCTAACCTCTTACGCCGCGGGTCGATAAATAAATAAAAAAAGACCGCCGCCGGCTGGGGATTCGAACCGTTGACCCTTTGATCAGCAGGCAGACGCGCTAACCACAGAGCTATGAAGGCAATCATTCACCGCACTCTAAACATTTGTTTATATCTTTACCATAGGACGCGCTTTGCAGCGCTGTCACAGCTACCGGTGCGCGCGCGTTCCATGCACGAGGGCTAGCTCACCCTCTCCGCGCTCACCCTCTCCCTCTAGCTCACCCTCGCCTGCGCTCGGGAGACCTCTAGCTCAGCCTCACGAGAGCGGAATGAGCCCTCGTGCATGGAACGCGCGCGCACCGGTAGCTGTGACAGCGCTGTAAGCGCGTCCTATGGTAAAGATATAAACAACCGTTTAGAGTACCGTTGGTTGAGACTAGCTGAGACGCCAGAAAGTCTGGTCGGTACCATTTTGAGTGTTTGTGCGTATGGCGCGTGCTTTGCTCGCCTTCCTAAGTGACACAAACGCACGTGCTGGGCTGCGGAGATCGTGCGCAGGGCTGTGAAAGTGTCAACAAATTTAGAATCGCCTCACAGAGTGGGCTGGCGTATCTAGAGTGTGCCGGCCACCTGACGAACGCGCAAAACTCCGCACCGTTTGATGCTATTCGCATTAACGTAGATAATCATTCCCAAAGGATGGGTTCTGCTGATTTTTTTTAATATAAAGACAGTAGTATTTATGGTCAAATACGACTTTTATCTGACTCTAAATACTTTAACCACTTTAACACAACATGGGCTGGGTTTACATGGATGCGACCATAGCGAATCGAATCGAGATTTGCCGCCTATAATCAAGTAGAAGAGCATCGAATGGAAAGGAAGATCTAGGGTGCGTGATTGGTCACCTCTCGATTCTATGCACTACGGTCGCATCCATGGTGGGGTTTACACGGATGCGACCGTAGCGAATCGAATCGAGATTTGCCGCCAATGATCGGGTAGAAGAGGATTGGAAAGGAGATTCGGGGGCGCGTGATTGGTCACCTCTCAGATTTTGCGCTATGGTTGCATCCATAGCGGGATCTACATGGACGCGACCGTAGTGAATGGAATCGTGATTTGCCGCCTATGATCGGGCAGAAGAGGAATGGAAAAAGAAGATCTGGGGCGCTTGATTAGTCGCCTCTCGATTCGATGCATTACGGTCGCATCCATGGCGGGGTTTACATGGATGCGACCATAGCGAAACCGAATTGAGATTTCCATACTATGATCGGGTAGAAGAGGAACGGAAAAGAGGATCGGGGGCGCGTGATTGGGCACCTCTCGATTTGATGAGCTACGGTCGCATACATGGCGGGATCTACATGGATGTGACCGTAGCGAATCGAATCGAGGTGTGCCGCCTATGATCGGGCAGAAAAGGAATGGAAAGGAAGACCTGGGGCGCGTGACTGGTCACCTCTCTATTCGATGCGGCATACGGTGGCATTCATGCAACCCCCCCCCCCCATGTTAACCCCGCGATGTGTCCTATATTTTGTTTTGCATATTACACGCGGACTGAAGTCACTGGTAGTTTAAGAAGCGCATGAGGTGACGAGTCCCGTGCATCTCATTAGCGCTCCGCAGCCAATCAAATGGCGGCATTAGCCGATAAGAACGCCCCGAAGAAGCAATCACAAAGCAAGAAACGTGAGCATGATATGCCACACTCTGCGGTTCACGTTCTCAGCGTGCGCAGTTGGTCTCTTCTATGAATACAAGACGCCGCGCATGCGTCCACAGCCTAGGGACTCGGCCTTTTGCTCCGAGGTGATAAGCGCTGGAAAGGTCTGCCCAACAGCTCTAGTGCGATTCCGTCACATCAACATTTACAACAGGGATGACAAAAAGTATGAGCAGTTTGCTTTGGTAGGCGCTTGCGGCAGCTGCACTGGTGTAAATGACCATGCGTTTTCTACACCAAAAAGCGTGCGTGCGACTCACAGTGAGATTGAGTATATTGCATGTTTTCTTTTTACGTTACACTGAGTAACTCAAAAAGTCAAATTTGGGAGGTTTTTACGTGTCAAGCCAATGACGGGCATCTTACACGCTCCAGCGGAGGGCTTGGGATCAATTTCGACCACCTGGGGATAATTTGACGAGCAACCGAAAGCTCGGTTACACGGCGTCTTCTCTGCAAAAGCCTCCGCCAGATTGCGGGCACCTCGGCCGGGATTCGAACCCGCCACCTGGGGCGGGTTCGCCACCTGGGGCGGGGCGGCGCCATCCGTAGGTCGGCGCTTTGCCTCGGAGTTACCTATAGGCTGCTTTACACTGAATAAATATCAGGATTGCAAACACCTTAAAGGTTAAGGAAGGCTAAATCGCTGGAACCAAATGGCACAAAGCCGCGTTTTAGAACGCTATACACAATGAGTTATCTTTCCTGGGGTACAACGAAAGCACAATTGCGTAATAGCCTTTGTTGGGTGCCCCAAGTTGGGTGCGATACAACTAGAGTGCTTTTCGAAGCTTTCTGCTGCATTCGAACCTTTGGTCTTTTAAAACGAAGGGCCAATAAAATTATAATCAAATTTTCTTCGTTTGTAAATAAATATATATATTTTTCTAAGTAAAGGAAGTGAATATGATCACATATATATTGTATGTGCAGACCGATGCTAGACTGAGGTATCTCATACTAGTTACGAGCATTTCTACAGATCGGCACTTCTTTTTTACAGCGATAGCAGTTAGTGGGACACTTCGCGGGGTTCGCGCAGCCTACCGTGCTCCATATCAACGCTGGACATTTTCGGCACTCCGCCAAAGATTCCAGATCGACGTCACGCCGCTCGACACGACTCTGATGTCACGTCGCGCATACAGTCACCTAAACGATAATAATCCCTGGAAAAGAGGAGCAGAGAGGACGAAGGACAAACACAAAGCTCCAAACAGGTGAGTGGTGCCCGCTGAAACAATCAGCCTGGTCCTGGTACCAAACCAGAGACCTCTCCATTTCCAGTAGAGCGCTCTTCCGAGTGAGCTAACCAGGAGTTAAGACATCAGTAAAGCAAACGGGTTTTATCAACTGCCACCAGTCTAACACTAACAAGGGTGAACGGCCAGCATTTTAAGGTTATCATGTTAAAGGGGTCATTAACGATATCGGGTTGGAATGTTCATGACTTTGCAGAGGGTACTTTTCCTAGTCTGGCCCAGGTATACTCGCACAGACCGCCACTGATTCAGAGGCATCTTTGTCACGGTGAAATTGCGAGGATAAAAGGAGACTATTCTTTCATTCTTCCCATCGCCAAGCTTGATGACGTAATTGTGGGATCGAAACCACACGTCTGACAACTGTCGAGCGCGGCTCATGGACTATAAACAAGAACTGCGTGAGCCCTCGACTTCGGCTCGTAACAATCAATGCCTCAGAGGACACTCGGGTAGTGGCTCATGTCCAACCACTGCGGTGATGAGAATAGTCAAACTCTAACAATGCCTGGAGCTCAGTACGCGTTTTCTACTTTGCCGACCCCAGCAAGTGGGTATGATTAACATTGTCGGCACAAGACAGGCACCAGGCCACGTGGTCGCTTGTTCTGGCTCTGAGTTGAGGGGATAAAAGATGCTCCTATTTCTCGAATTTTTTTTATGACTGCCATTGCCTGGAAAGAAAAACTAAGGAAAGTTTATTCAGTTATTAACGTTAGGCAGTGATTCTAAGTGGTATTTAGTGAAAGTAAAAAAATCGTTTCAGGCTCCCTTAATCGCAATTAACGCAAAGTTGCATGCGAGCTTGACGGAATAAGCGATCGTTTATTCTGTCCATCTCTCTTTCTACTTTGCGTTAATTCCATTAACAAGTCACCTGTTGCCTCACGTCAGCTGACAGTATGACGTGACATTATCATATCAAGTCACGTTGCACAGTGACGCCACGAGACTTAGTGACGTCAGGTGACACCGCGAGGTCACGTGATGTCATGACGTCACGTGACACAGTGATGTCACGTGACATTCATACGTCGCGTGACAATACGTCATCACGTGACACCATGACGGCACGTAGAAACATTAACGTGAGACTGCTGTTAATGGAAACAATAAAAACAAAGCGTTCTCGCTAATTATGCCAGAAAGGTTCTCGAGCCATAAAACTAGTTAAGCTAGGTGAGTGTTAAGCCGACGAAACTACGGGCGTAGAATAAGGTGGAGCTACACGCTTGAAACTTGAGTGTTTGATTTGGTAAGTGTGCTTCAGTGACATCAAGGCGGTGTTAGCTTATGTCCAATAACATTGCATAAGACGTTCAGGCAGCCACATCAACGACAGGGAACGGTTCATGCATACATGCAGTTTCGTCGTTCTAGGGATTTCAAACTTGGGCACGTGATTTTCGAAGTGTTCTTCAATTATCGCAAGGCAGTCCTAGTGTGTGTCCAATAAACTTGCTTAACAGGTTCACGAAATACTCTCTACTGAATACACCCTCATTGGTTCCAAAACGCTATGCAATTTTCTTCCGATGTGTTACTCGACTTAATATGAAACGTCTATGCTGACTATATAGCGCGCGCTCCTCACCTTTATCGTTCATTCAGTCTCCCTGCTCTGAAATGACACATTAGCGGCTCCAACGTCACACCTTAGCTCTCGCAGTGTTTCACCTTACGGGTAGCGTAAAGCCAGGGTTACACTGCTTATGCATCACACAAACGACCGTCTGCATACAGATTAGAACACGAATCACCGCGAGATCCCTGCTTAAAAATGCCACATGGCAATGCGTTCAAGGAGAAACTTGGCATGCGGCATTCGAACCATGGACATTGCGGTGATTTGTGTTTCCAGGTATGAGCAGTGTAACCCCAACTTTAGTGTTTACTCTTTTTGTTTACTGGAACAATGTGTGCTGGCAGAAGTGGCCACATGCCAATAGACTCTGACCTCGTGCGTCTTGCCCTTGAGTCTATTTTCCGCAGAGCACTCGGACAGCCAATCACAGATCTACGAAGACAGCTTAGCAAATGACAATGCCGAAAATTTACAACAACAAAAAAAGGGTCTGCGATGTGACACTCACGATAACAATCCAAGGTGCTTGCCTCATGTTCAGTCACTGAACAGTTAGTATCCCATCGCAGAATTGGTTTCTAGGTTTGAGATATTTTCGGATTCACCACTCGCCGATATCCTCTCCGTAGATGAGACTAATTAGCTTTCGCGAGTGTTCTGTGGAAAAAGCACCACTGACAGTTTTAAGGGTGTACGCGAGGGATTACTGCGTGGTACATTTCAGCACATTTACAGAAGCCTGATAAAACATGGTGCAGAAATAAGCAGCAATAAGTTCATCAACAAGGGAAAAAATATATACCTAAATGTATTTATTGTCGCTCCTACACAAGGTGGATTTATGTGCCAGGCTTGAGGAGGTCTGCAAAGAAATGTAACGTTATGGACAGATT
Source organism: Ixodes ricinus (assembly GCA_037355805.1). Classification (NCBI taxonomy): domain Eukaryota; kingdom Metazoa; phylum Arthropoda; class Arachnida; order Ixodida; family Ixodidae; genus Ixodes; species Ixodes ricinus. The sequence goes on from JAZHYW010014261.1 coordinate 251,071, forward strand.
TAATATCCCCGACAAAGATAGTTTCCCTTTAAGCAAGAGCGACGCATTTCTTCCTAAAAATGTGGGGTACGGAACTTTTTTTCTCGGGGGCCAATTGGGAGTGGGGAGGGAGGGGGGAGGGGGGCGGGGGATGACCGAGACAGAAAGTTTTTACTTGCCATTGAACAGAAAAGGCTACGAATTACGTCACCCATTTGTCATTCTGACCTCCAGTTTGACGCGCCATCCCGTTACTATAAGCCGAACGAAATCACGTAATGTTTGAACTGTTCAAACCATAGTTTGTAGCTGCTCTTCTTTAGTGACAACAGAATTCAAATTTCCGAGAACCATTTCAGTTCGAAAGCATAATCGCTTTTTTTTAAATTTAACTTGGGCAAGTAATTTAGGAGGCATTCTCGCTGTAGTGAGCAAACTGAAACATTCGAAAGCAGGACTGGCGACTCCAAGTTTGATGCTATCAAATAAGCTTAGTGACCAAATATCTGATATGCCTGTATTTCTTCTCCTAGTTTAAAACATAACTTTTTTTTCCTTCTTTTTTTTGGAGGGGGGGGTGTTTGGAAAGTTAAAAAGAAATTACAACATCAAAACGTTTACACCGCAAAACGTTAGGAGGTACAGTCATGGACAATGAAAGCTGAAATGACCAAGAACCGACCAAAAGGTACCGACGCGAGATGCTGAACTAACAACGAGAGATAGCATGATGACGAGAGCGCAATGATCGCTCCTATCTGACCCTGCCTGTTCCTTTGCAGCGTTTTCGAAGTACTTTCATGTGCCTCCCCTTACGTTTTGCCACCGCCTACCCAGACTTGTTGCCATCTTCATGATCTGGGCGCGTGGTGACTGCGCCGGTCAAATCATTTTTCCGGTGCATGAACAGGCAAAAGTGCCCCGATCACGACCGTTGCGGTAGCCACCATTCCCAACGAGAACCTTCCTTCGAAAAGGCGCCTTTACACTCGCGCCATGCAAAGCTCCAGTGCGCAGTCGCGTGGTATATACTACGCTACAAGGTCAAGCTCATTCGTTTGAGCTAGAAACCAAAAGACGATGCATCTCGCTTTCGAGTTTCAAGTACCAACACGCTCATTTGCATGCAGATGAACTCAATCTCAACAAGGAGTCACTAGACAGTTTTAGTGGATCGTATACGCAAGGACTGCGTTGCTAGCGGGAGCTCGTGCCGTCACTTCGAGCATGGATTGAGCACGCGCCCGCAAGGCCCGCAATCCTTAGCGTACACTCTACTAAAACTCTTTATTAAATGTCATATTACGAGCCAATATCACGGAGTCACCGATATCATATCGCAATGCCAGGCTCATATCCGGACGGGTCAACAACCTCGACATCATCATCTGTTGGCGTCTACATCATATCAACTAGCAATATTATCGAAGTGAAACATAGTCATTTTACATCTTCGACAGAAACTGAAGTGTAACTGCTAACTACATCAATACTAAAAAAAAAAAAAAACTGGACAATATTTGTGGATTCTAAATCTGCTCTAAACACATCGTTGCATATAAAAAAAAATTATATCCCGAATCTCGAACGTTGCCACAACATCATGACTCAGGGACATAACATTGTGTTACTGTGGATTCCTGGTCATAGCGGTATACGCGGGAACATCTATGCAGATAGGGCTGCTAGGGAGGCTCAAACAAATAAAGTCGACTTGGAAATTCCTCTACCAAGATTAGATGCCAACTAAATAATCCGAAATAATGAAATATATATCGCATTAGCGTTACGGAGAGGTCCATGCTAATATTACTAATACTTAAACAAATATTGACCCAGATATGACATTTTGAACTCCGAGCAACCTGAATAGAGGAGATGAAACTGTGATACACCGGCTACGCCTCAATGTGGCACACTCAAGGAAATATCTTAATATGATTGGTCGAATCGACTCACCCAAATGACAATATGTTCAGTACTTCATGGCATCAAACATATTTTATGCAGTTGGACACAATACGTATCACAACGAAAAAATTACACCATCTTCCCGAGGGGAACCATGGGGTGGTGCGGAGCATCGCGGATCGTAATTAATTTATTCCTTCTTGACTGATTTCTTTCGGCCGGCCGGATTTGGGCTGCGGCGGACGCGAGCGGCCGAGAAACGCTAGCAGACGACAGCCGCAGAGTTGCGGGGAAAGCCCACCCCACTGGAAAGTCCCGGCGTGGCGCTGCGACCCGCGCGCCCAAAACTATCCTCCTTTCACTCCTCCGGGGAACGCTGCAGCGCGCTACCGCTGCTTATATTCACACTTGAAGGAGAGGACACATGAGGAGGGAGATGCGCATGCGCGCGCGGTGTGAGTAGAAGCGAACGCACGCGAAGTGCACGCAGCTGGTAGAGAGAGAGAGCGGAGAGAGCAACGCGCAGCTGTTGGAGAGAGGGAAGGAGGAGAGTTGCGCATGCGTAGTGTGAGTGCGACTACGACGCCGATCGCCGACGCCGCGGGACATAGATCCGAGCAAGAGATGCTCCGCATCTAGCAACAGTAAGTCAAGCCCTAAATATAAAACATATTCAAGTCTTGAAATTATTCATATATTCGGCCATTGGACAACAGCCGATAATCAGAACAAGGCCATCAGCGCCCTTCTACGATTCCAGACACTGGTTTAAAGGACGAGCTGTAAAATGAACTGACTGCTATTTCGCGTGTGTGCAGACATTTTTCTAGTGCCGTACACTGTGTGTATATATATATGTTTCAGGAGGAACATGCGGCCACAGAAGGACTGACTATATTTCTCCCTAATACTTGTCCATGTAAAATACTCAAATGTTTCGTGTAAATAGTGTATATTTTAATTTTGTTTTGTTTTATAATATATCTTATCGTTTCTCTCCCTCCTGTTCTACCTAGTCCCCAACCCTACTCATCTCCTCCTTTTCTTCGCGAAGTAGACAATCAGCTATAAATGCAGGTTGATGTCTTGATGTATGTAAATAAACAGGGTCATATCGTGGAGTCACTCAAATTAGCTTACAATCACGAGGGAGTGTGGAGTGACTCTGAGTGTGTGAGTTTGCCGAGGTATCCATTTTTAGAAACAAAACCAGTAACAACACGTGCGCAGCCACGGTGCGCAGTTCTCAAGCATGATGAAGCTCATTCAGATAACATACCTCTGTAATCTCGTCGACATGTTATCGCTCGTTGTTAGTTCAGCTTCTCGAGTAGGGCCAACGCCACTGGTATCTTTCGGCCGTGCTCGGTCATTTCATCATCTGCAGCTTACATTGTCTACGACTGTACTTTTACCTACTTTTTACGAAACCAGCGAAATTCGGTTATGGGACAGGTACAAGGTACCAAGCAAACATGCGTATCCTGATAATTCTATAGTATTTTCCTGCAAAATTATTTATAAGCACGAACTAGACAAAGAAAACGATAAAAACTAATAAAACAAACTTGCCAATGACCATTCATTTTGACTTTTATTTTATCAAACTTGGCTTCATTTAGACTAAACCTAGGGCTTTGTGGCAAAAAACATCCGACAAAGCAATCGCTGGTAAAATGTTTGTCTTTTCGAATTTATCCAAGAAACTTCTTTATTGGAAATGGTACAACAAAACAAATTCACAGAACACTTCACATTAGTCTCGGTAAATCCCCAGGACAGCAGTAGTCCTGAACCTCTACCGTTTGTACTGGGCAGTTGATTAGTGTTGCTGTATTCCCAGGTCACACGGGAAGCCATCGAAGCAGGTGAGTGTGCTTGCCACTGTTCAATTCACAAGTTTAGACTAAAGACATTTGAGCTTCTTGCAGGGAAGGGAAGCGCAGTGGCATCCCGCAGCTCTCTAGTAAATTTTGATCACAATGAAAAGAAAGCGTAGTATGACCTGTGATGCCTTTTTGTATAGCTTGGAAACGACGAGTGTAACAAAAACAAAATCCCGATAAGCACCGAATTTCAAGCCAAAAAAGTAGTCAAGTTTAATATAAGTTAGAACTCTAAGAAACGGCCAATTGGGCATCATAAATAAAGACAAACAAAAATCTTGAATTATACTACAATAAACTCCAAGAAACACGGAATCTTAGAGCTGAAGCTTAAGAGCGCAGCCCAACAAACACACATAGACACCGGCTGGTAACCCAGAAAACGTGACCGGCCTACGGGAAAAGGCGCTTATGGCAACAGGGAGGGCGATGAAAGCGTCGCGGCCTCGCAGCGCTGACGATATTTACCTGCGTCCTGTGTAAACACGGGGCTGCTCAAGTGTAAACACCGATTTGAAAGAGGCGAAAGACGGGAGAATCGGTTTTGGCGTTCCGTCGCTAACCATACCCAAAGGATCAAAACGTCCCCTACTTCGAAAGACGAACGCGCAATGCCAGTCGCGCGGGATTACATCTTGTGTACAGATGGAAGAGCTGCACGGAAACCGTAAATTGGATACGTCGTGCCAATCAGCATCCATTACTCAACCTCGCCAATGATCCGCTCGTTGTATCATTGTCGCGCGTCGCTGCCCATCTAACAGGTCAGACAAGTGGTGATAACGGTAGCGAGGTGCGACAAGATGCCAAACAAATGTTTGCAATAAAGACACTCAAGTCGTGCGCCCACCTTTAGTTTTGCATGCCAGTCATTTTTGTGTTTTGTTTTGGTTAACAGTTAGTCTTATGACTGCATGGTCCGGTTTACTAGGGGCACCAACTTATAAAGTAATGAACTGTCCTAATACCTGTACCTACTTCATTGTAACCCAAGTAAAAAACGCAGATTTCAACTACAAAGAAGTTATTTGGCGTCAGCATCTTTCTTCCAGATTATAAAATGACTAGCGATTTCTTATTGCACGAATACACGCGCAACCCGACATGGTGTCTTGTACAAACTGAACTTTGTATCTCGTAATAAAAAGAGCGCGCAGCAAATGCTACGAGCTTGTTTTCAAGATGCGTTGGAAGTACGTAGCTGCGAGCGCACCCGTGCGGCAGAAACGTCAAGATGCAAGCACACGCACGTAGCCCCCACCTCGTAATATTTTGTCGGTGATAAAAGTAGGTGCCAGTCATTACACAAACAGACATAAACATGAACTATATCGATTGAAATAGCGTACTTGCGACATTAAATGACCCAACTGTGAACCGCCTCATTTTACCCCTCCTCTCATTTCAATTCAAAATGTCACCGTCCCTTAGGATGGGAGCCTTGAAATGCACGGACGCCGAGCTCTGTTTCGAATGATTGCGTGACTGCAGAACGCAAAGCCAGCTGCCTATGTCTCCAGTCCACTCGTCGAACGCTTTAGTACGCAGAACGCAGGCGTCAGGCGTTCGGCTCTCGCATTCGAGCGCGTTCGAAGAGTGCAGTGGAGACAAAGGTATAGCTAGCTTTAAGTTTACCCACTGATCATTCGAAACGGAACGCGGCGTTCTCACGTCCCTCTCGTCTCCTCCTTCCCTCAGCTTCTCAGCGGATATGCGCATAGGCCTCCTGCGTTGCCCAGGCGGCGCTGCGAGAAGAGACTAATTTTGGGTCGTACAAGCGTGGGCGTCTCAAACTGCCGCACATGCAGAAACGCGCCTGCCCCGGCGCGGAACGCAATCGCGACCAAAAAGGGAAACAAAAGAGCCAACTTTCGAACGCCGTCTTATCACAGGTCAAAGATAAGACGCTACGAGCGTGAGTCACCGTGGCGTGAGTCAATGGACGCCTTTTCATGCTTCCCGAACAAGAGAAGAGAAAAAAACAAAAGAAGCGTCGCGACGCCATATATTTTGACGTCACCACAAAGACACAGAAGACGCGTACCCTATAGCAGTGGTGGCAGTGGCACGAATCCGGGACTTTCCATTGTTCTGAACTGCGTTGAACCTAGCCAATTTCAAATGTCGTACACTCTAAAAAAAAAGTCTGTGAGTCTGCTTTCACGCACAACACTCGGAGACCAATCAGCGCAACTTACGGAGGCAGCTCAGCGAATGACGATGCCGAAACATCTGTTTGGACCAAAAAACGCAGACTGAGTTGTGACATTACGCAATGCAAGAGTGACGTTTTGCATTGCTTAATGTCACAACTCAGACTGCGTTTTTTGGTGTAAACATATGTTTCCGGCATCGTCATTCAGCTAAATGCCTCCGTAAGTTGCGCTGATTGGCTCTCCAGTGTTGTGCGTGGAAATAGACGCACAGACGTTTTTTAGAGTGTAAGATGTTGTTCTTTTTTTCAGTATTACGAGAAAATTAAAAAAAGCGGATATCGATGCCAGCAAACGTACAAAGACGACAAGCGCAGTGACGAGGCACGTTTTGGCGCTGCTTCATTGGCTCTACGGAGTAGGGTTGGCTGCGGTTAAACGGAGTAGAACAGAGCCAAATAACATCGTTAAACGCGACATTTTTTTTTTTTTTTATGTGGCGAGCAAGTGTAATAAAATGCGTCTTCGGCGCATATCGTAGCGCGAGGAGGAGCACGCCAATCAAAGGGACAACATAGAGAACACGCAAGAAACGCGCGCGATGACGAGGCAGCCAAGGGCGCGCCGTCGTTGTTTGAGGTCTGGGGGATACAGACGCATATGACTTCCGTTTGGAGGGTAAGAACTGTCTACCCCCAAACGAACTTACGCGTCTGTATAGTAGAGATGAGTGTTTACTAAACACTGACCTCTACTATAGGGGGCTGGATGGCGCTTAGCTGCTCTTCGAGTCTGGCCCAAGTGAAGCCACCGGAAGTTTGATATGCTTGTCCCGGAAGTCGGGCGTGCGCTGGGCTAGTGCATTCAGTCGATATTTTGGTCCACGTTTTTTTTGTGTGTGTCTTTGATTGTGTTTTAATACTTCCGTTCTGAATTAAATCCCGAGAATAAGGCATTTGAACGTGGGACATACGCACACTTGGTCAACTAGAATCTCAAAATTTTCACATCAGATGGCTTCCCAGGAGACTTCTCGGGTCCGCATGCACTGTTACTCCGCAACAAACAGACTCCCTTTGGATAACAAGAAAAAGCCCAGCGCCCTGACCGCTGTTTCAACCAGCACTCGGAAGAGTTGAAAAGCCCGTCAAGCGCTCACTTCTAGGACAAGCCGCTTACTTCCATTGGCTTCATACCTGTCTGCTCAATGCGCCACCCAGCCCCCTTAGTAGAGATCAGTGGAGGTAAACAAACGCACAAAGTGCACAAGGAGCAGAGGAGCTTGCACTCCGTATATATAGACCAATGTCTGCTCTATGCCATGGGCGCCGCCATGTTTTATTATGCTGATGCTATGACACAGTAGGGGAAAGGGGGGGGGGTGCGCTAATTTGCAAGAATTCGTTTTTTTAGGCATTTGTACATATTGAAGTGCAAGAACGTCAGAAATACATAGTCACAAAGCTCCTAGAACAACACCGGTGCCAAGCGAAAAATCTTGTCTTATGCGCAGCCCTCTTCCCTTCCCTTCCCCCCCCCCCCTCCCCCCGCTTTACAAGAAACTGCGTTTGAGGTTATTATTTACCATTTTTTATCGCTGAGGGCTAAAATTTCGGACAATGGTCTATCGGCGACTCCAGCGCAATCGACGGCACCTAGCGGCTGGAACAGAAAGCTGCGGAGGCAGGTTTACTCGCCAAACTCCTCGAGCAAATCAGATAGTCACAGCACCTGGCGGTTTACGGACAAAGCCGTGAAAGAAGGCTCAAAACAACGAAGTAGAGGGGCTTAGAGCGATTAACCGAAGTTCGAAAGTGGCACCCCCCGGTTGCCGCCATGGTTTACGTAAAAGGGACTACTCGTCACGTGAACTCACAAGAGCCGTGACGTCACCGGTAAGATGGCAGCGCCCAGAGCTGGCGGATGCGAGTTTGTTCGGTCCGCGGTACTCGTGATGATCGTGATGTTCCGCTGCTTTCCGACGATTTCGGCCTTCTTCGTGCTCTCTGACGAAGGTATAATGTGAAGATATGAAGGAATTACACTTTATATTTTTGTTTCTGCAAGATCGCTCTGGATCATCTGGATATTAACACCTGTGAGACAGCATCAGCCGTATCGCCGTACCGGTGCTCGGATTCCCGGATTTGTTCGAGGATCGATAGAACTTTTTGCGCTTTTAGCATGGAATTTTCGCATCCTAGCTCTTACCTCTGTTTGAACGTTGGAATGTCTGAGAATCGATGCGAAATGTATGCGTCGGACGTAGGGCTTAGGGGAAGTTGTTTCAGCCCTGGTAACCGCATAATCACAGCAACTTTTAGCGAGGAAGCTCCTCCGATATTTAACGTTTTGTGCTGATCGGCGATTCTACAAATTGGCAGTTCTCAAGATTTTGATATAACGTGCTTTCATTTCACTAACTTGCATTCGGTCGCAGTACTGTTCTTTTTCAAGTGAAAAGCTGGCGGTTGTTTATGTGACGTGTACGCGAACTGTCACAAAGCATTCGAACCAGTTATTCGGAAAAAAGTCATTACTAACGTTCATAAAACAGTTCATTTATCCTCAATTGGAACTCAAAACACAGTTAGCAAGTCTTCACATTTTTTATTAATCAGTACACAAAATGTCCCATCCGATGTCCCTTAGAAATTAGTATTAGTAGGCTCTTTACCTTGTCTATTGGTATCAATAGTTCACAGTAACTTCCATGTGTATAATCAGACTTCTCTTAAATGGTTGTCTAATCCCTCATTCTAACATCTAGAATCTCAAAAAATGCAGCCCCACTCTTTAGATGTCCAGAGATTGCACCACACATGTCATCAATTCGTCAAATGTAATGCTACTCGGAAATAGAAGATTGACTGTACATTTTTATATTTCGTAGAATTTATTGTAGAAATATTATTTTTCATCAAGAGTGCATTGTATTAGTTGGTCAATTATTTACTTGTTCTAATTACCTGGACAAGGCGAATCGTATTTGTGTTCATCCCTTGCCCGAAGAGCAGTCTTGTTGCAAAATGTTGACTACTATTTATTTCGGTCTCTTCAATGGACTTTTTCAAAAATGTGGGCCGCCTATGCTTCGTTTAACCGCAACTTGAAAAAGGGCAACTGCCACAGCCCCCTCGAGCCAATCAGAGAGACGGAGTGAAGGTATGTGACAAATCTCTGCCGAAGAAAGCACTCTGATGATGTGTTGTCACATGCTTCTCTCCAACATGCATATTGTCTCACTGGGACTGTAGCCTTCGCCGCTAGGCAAATTGTGATGAAATTAATTACATTAGCTACTACGCTGATTACCCAAGGCCTTCATACTTTGGGCATTTGTTTGACAAGGATGTTATATCAGCAATCACTGTGAACTCGGCTCAGCGCCTAATGGACTCGAATGCTGCATTAGCGTTCGACGTGAATTGGAGCCCATTCATGTGCTTTACGCCGAAAAAAATGGTGACAGTCAATCTTGCTTGGTGGGGTTTTGCAAAAAGTTTATTATTTAATACGTATTTGAAATCTCCTGCTATATGACAATGCATAAACACATGCTATTAAACTAGATGCTCAGAGGTGTGTTCGTCTTTGAAATTAACAAGTTACAGCAATAATTATTTCTTAAAGTGTAATATTTATTTTCAGTAGCTGGGCCCGTTTTGTGCTAATTAACGTCAGTGTGCTATGATAGTATAATAATGTGTATATCTTTACTGCAATGCCTACAGGGTACCTTGAAGGGAATAAATGACTAAGTAACATTTTCACATCACCGGAGTTTATTTTCGGATTCACCACATGTTCAGGAGAGGTGGAAAAAGTGCAGCCCCATGCAACAAGTCTGCCAGTCTGGTTTGTCCCATTTATTAATATTGGAGTGTCAGAGATGCGAGTGTCCTGAAAAGTTCCTCCGCATGCAGTGAACACAATTCTTGATGTGTAAACTCTAAAGGAGTAAAGGCTGGAGTGTGAATATTGTGCATACTGGGTTAGTATATCAAATATGTTTATTTCCACTTGATTACATAATTATTGATTATTATCAAACGTTTCCTTAACGAGTTCTTTCTGCGACAGTCGCGTGTCAGGCGTTCAGCCGTTGTACCTGTGCTCCCTGTTGTCGGATGAAGCTCCTGGCACGTCGGTGTTCAGTTTGGTCGAGTCGCGACTTTGACTCACTGATGCAACCTTGTGATCATACGTCATGTGCCGCCACTGACATCTGATGCAAATAATCTGCAGGGCTGGCTTCTAAGCCACATATTTTCATCATGGCAGTTTTTTGCGTCAATGTAGCAAGTTCGGGCATGTATTGCTTAAGTGACTGTGCCTTTTGCTGTACCGTTGACTCCATGGCTCGCAACAATGTTTGTTAGCTATCCAAGCCACTTCACTTTCATTCCTCAATGGCGATTTCTTCTGCATGCCGCGAACACTGCAACTTGTGTAAGTCTCGTGTGGCAAAGTGAAGTCGGGTGATGCATGGTGTTGAGTTTATGAGAACGACCAACCATTCCATTCTATTCCTTAGTGCCACTCAGCTGCATTCTTCCTCAAAGTTAGAAATTGTGTGCCTCGAGGAGTGGACACAGATAATTTATGTCGTCAAATTATTGTTGCCCTTGCACGACGACCGAAACCGAACATTGCATTGCCGATCAGCTGCTTGGTCGTGCTTAGTGTAGAAGCATGTGTCATTCTTACCTCTTGGCGAGGTGATAGGAATCGGGAGCTTCGGGAAAAAGTCGGCATCAGGGAAAGAGGCTGCCAAAGATACTCCTCATTGTCCCACAGTCACTCCTCGATACATGGTCAAGGGTCGTTCGGCACGAACCTTCGCAGGCCCATACATTTGTACGGTCACCCCCGGTAGACATGGTCGGCCTCACGTGGTGGTAGCAGAGTGGTCGTCGGTCGGCCGTTCGCAACACCTCCGTCTTCCTCGGTGTACTTTGTTCAGTGCGGACCTACACTACTTCTTCTCGTCGTCGAGAATGCTGCGGCATTGGGGTGTCCCGTTGAATTGTCATACTAATGGGCAGCCGGTGGCGGTCGTCGTGCCATTGCGGTGTAAGTCATTTTCGGTTCGTCAGATGCTGCTTCACTTGCAGAAGTCTCCGGTTGAAATGCCTGTTGAACTTCTTCCCGAACAATCTCGGCAATCCCAATAAAATCCGGGCGACTGGTGACAGGAAGTAGCTTCCTGATTTCCTCCCGGACAGCATTCTCTATGATGTCGCGGATGCCTGGGAGGCTGGCCTCGAAGTTGCAGCTGGACGACTCTAGTGTCGAGACTCCGGGGAGTTGTTGATAGTGACGGGCTCGGGCGTGCAGTGCACGTTCAATGTTGGAAGCCTTGGTGATGAACCCTTCGACTGTTGTCGGAGGGTTGCCGATAAGGCTGCCGAAGATGTTGTCCCTCACATGAGGGACATGATGATTCTCAGCTTCTTGTCTTTTGTAGCATGAGGGTCAGCGCGGGCACTTGATCAGGTGCAAAACATTCTCCAAGAAGGCGGTGATGCTCTCGTTGGGGCCGTGTCCTGAACCGAATCAGGTATTAGGTCCTCTCTCGTCGATGCTGACTGACGAATGTGCACTTCAACTCGATCTTGCAAACTTCCCATGACGCTGAGAAGGATTCGTGGTTCTCAAACCGGTGCCTGGCAGTTTCTTCCACGACAAGTATAGGTTCTGCAGGTGCTGGTCGTCTGTCCACCGATTGTGGCGGGCGACACAGTCATATTGTTCGATCCAGTCCTCGACGTCTTCATACACCTTGCCGCGAAAGGGCGTCGGAGTGCGAGGTGCGAAGGGCATGCATACAATTGTGGGAGCGGACGCGGTTTGCTGCTACGGGTTTGTCATTGTTAGCATAATCCTCTTTGGTTTTTCTGGCAGGAGACTGAATTCCGGTGGTTCTTCTTGGTAGCAGGAACTGACTCGGATTTCAGGTGCTTCGTGGTGTATTTGCGGGGTTCGCTCTTGTGGGACACGCTCGTCTTGCGGTTTTTCTTCCGGGCTCGGGATTGGACTTAGTTCACGGCTCGCCGGGGGGGGGGTTAAGACGCGAGACAGCCCGCCACCTTTGTCCTGTTGTCGGGCAACTCGGCTGAGAAGCCGCCAGGGTGCACACAAAGTGAAGGGCTAAGGGCAAAATAACCATAAAGCACCTCCACCAGAACTTACGATGACAGCCGAGCATGGCCTGGAACTTTCTAGAATAGTAAGGATTGATATAAGGGTTGGACCAAGCATTCGTGACAATAAAAGAAAACCGACACAAGAGAGTCTATCCTAACCAGTAAAGAAGCTGCATTGCTTTAGTGGCATTCTGTCCGAATAAGTCAACTTCTTCGGTGTTTTGACAACTGCCGTGGACGAATTGAACTGAAATGGATGTAGGACCAATTTTCTGGTAAATGAGCTGCTGCAGGTTGTCGCCGCGACGCGGCGTGAACGGATGGGCCGGGTAACACGCGCCCCAGTAATACACGCGCGATGAATGTCCATACAGCTTGCGATTCGCGTAACGAGTGTTGATGAAACGCATGTGTCGACGAAACGTGCGGCAGACCAGCGGATTCAATACCTACTGCAACACCTGTGCTCTGTGAATGTGCACGTCTACGCCAGGACAATTTAGGAAGCAGCACAGCATGATCTAGCTCAGCACAAAAACTACCAGCTTGAAAACAGGTCGTTTATGCGCCCCACACCTGTACTCCGTGAAAGTGCACGCCTCCACCGGAACAATTTAGGAAACAGCACAGCATCATCTAGCACGGCACGGGAGCTACCAGTTCTCCGATGCACGCGCCGCACAACCAAAGTTAGCCTTCGGTCGTTTGAACGAAGCGGCACCATGATTACACACTTACAAGCACGACTCGCGCAATTTCAGTAGCTAAACTGTGTATTCAAATACATTACACACCCTTCACTGCAGACCTCAAAGGTTCCGATGGTCGACGAGAGCACAAAAACGTCGCGTTAATATTTATCCTTGCGATATCCGAATCAATTTGAGATCCGAGCAACGCAGGGCCAAATGTATTTTTCGTTGCAATATCAGCAATATCCCCGTTGATCACCAGCGAAATGCATACCGTTCCTTCGTATTTCCACGTTATACCTACGTGAGAGACCACGCTGAACTCTTAAGTCACTTTCGACCAGGTTCATGTGACGGCCCCCGCATCTGAAATCAACTCGCTCAGGCCAGCGACAACGAACAACGCATCAGACAAGCTCCGGCCGATGATCCGGCCCAGCTGGGGCCAGCCGCTGCCTGGGCGCCGCCATCTTTCCTGTGACGTCACGTATGTGATTTGGTCACGTGACGAGTAGTCACTTTTGCGTACAATGGCAGCAGCCTGTAGTGGGTCACTTTCGAGTGCAGACCGGAACCCCGGTTTATCGCTCTAAGCCCCTCTGCCTCGTTGGTTCAAAAACACGCGATGAAAATTGCCAATAGCAGTGCGCGGCACTGTGAGGGATCACCTCACCCGAGTGTCGTTCAGAGTGGGGAAAGTTCTGCACACGGTTCTTCCAGAGCGCTTAGAGTTAGAGTGGAACTCGATGATCATGAACGCGGATGATTGCCGGAACACGTGCGCCAAAAATCAAGCTAAAATTGCATGAAACTCAGTACTACAAAAAAGTAGCTCTACAGCATTAAAACAAACGCAAGAAAACTAGCCACACGTGGGTATTTGCGATACGTAAATTGCAAATATGTTTCTAACAAAATCGTATTTGCAATTTGTGTGCAACAAAAACACTCGGTTTTCGAAGGTAGCGTGAGACAAATTTCGCATATTCCGAATTTCAGGCAAATTTCGGTGGATGTTTCGCGCATCTCTGTCCACCTTTATTTGGCTGCGTGATAAAATGGCAGTATGGCATGTACGACGACTCGGCACTCGCGCCGAAACTCATTGCGAGTTCTGTCTATGCACGTTGCGAGATTACAAAAAAACGATCGCGCTCTAAAATAACCGAGTTGTCGTCGCCCAAGAAACAGCACGCGTGAAAACAGCACGTCGAGAGAAACAGCCTAGCATACTTAACACCGATTGGGAAGACGGTTCCATAGCATCTATGCTGTGATATAGAATCCGACCTACCTTTCTTAAAACCCATCAGCGCCTGGGCCTTTCCTACTATCCCTGCTCCCCCTAACCTGCCGTTCGTGAAATCATTCTACCAACGAAAGGAGTCTTCGCAATGTATCGCACCCAAATATTCAAGCACGGACACACCCCCGTCAAGACACGTGCGAGCTCACATATGTGCGTCTTTTGGCCCTCATTTGAGAGAATAGTGGAAGAAGGTTTACGCCACGCACCTGTTGGAGCGCATCACTGCCCAAGACTTTGAATTCGCTGAGCGAATGAGCGTCTGTCGGCCCGGCTCCATAGAGTTGTCGTCAAGAGACAATGGCGCGTCCATTGGCAGAGCTTTCCAAGTTTCGGCCGCACGACGCTACTCTACCTACAAAAGCCCTCTGTGCACGTATACCACATGGGAATTCTCCTTAGAACGAAGACGAACCGCGCATGTCTTCTGCTGCCCTTTCCTAGTTATTGTTCTATGGTGACCTTATATAAAGTCACTTTCCCTCGCAAGTATAGCTTTGACAGCGTTGTGTACTATGTACGAAACGTAGAGCTATGGATATAAAATAAAGAACCCTTAGCTACAGGCAATATCGGACTCTGTCCCTCCCTCCGCTTCAGAGTCAACTACAGTTACTCTCCCCAGCCAAGCCCCTTGTGGGGACATTCATTGGGGACGCCGGTGTGCGCCGAATGGGCCGTGGCGTCTTCACACGTCACTACGTGACGAGGCCCTTTTTGAATCCGGAATACCTTGCCCGCTTCATTTACTGGAGATCACCAACCGATAAAAGGAAGCGCGCAAAGTCTGTGTCGCGTTAACGCCGCGCATGGTGTATGCTTTGCTCCTTCACTTCAAGAATATAGCATTCATATCAATATAAGTTTTCTGGATGCATCTATGCACGTCCGTAATCCAATCTAAGACCACGGCACGGTTGCTCAAGACGCCGCCACTACCGCACAAAAACAGGCACATATGCACTTTCACCCTGCCACATACACGTACGCTCACGCAGACACTAACGCGCACTCTCGCGCGCACACTCACGCGCACACAGCGAACATAAATTGCCAGAGAAAACTTAAAATAAAAAATTGAGTTGGCGCAAATATAAAGATATTCAGAGCGCTACTGCGACATCTTCTGCAAAGTATTATCTCTGACCCAGCTCTGCCGCCGTGCTTCAGGTCGGTCCACCGTCGAGACAAACGTGAGCTGCAACAGGGGAAATTGGTCGGTGCAGCCGCCTGTCAGTCACAGGCCGCGAGTCCACTAAAGACTGGCCCTTTCCCGGAGAGATCGGGAGGCGACCTGGAGAGACCAACCTTTATCAAAGTACTACATCCCTCCCACTGAGCCGGGAAGCGAGAAGAGGACGGAAAAGGCGCGAGGGTAGGGACGGCCTCCAGGTCGCCAGCTCGTGACCACCTCCCCTCTCATCGCGGGCACACAAGAGCGCGCTGTGCACACAAACAGTATTAGCGTCGGTGAGTGTCGGTGTCCAAAATCCCTATACGCAAGCATCCAGTGCCAACTTTTTTCAAGTGCACGTGAACTCGGTTTGCACTACAGGTCCTCACGAGCAACAAAACTACTTCCCGACCTACTTTGACGCACGCAGTCTTCGCGTCAATAGAGCGTAATAGAAACTTCGACTTTTTTTTTAATTATTAAAAGACGAGTAACTTTATCAGCTGAGAAAATGTTGACCTTGTGTAGTCAAGAGCGGTTTGTAAAACAGTTTTTTTTTGTATGTGTTTTTTTTGTGTGTGTGAAGAAAATTTTTTAAAGGGAACTTGCTCTTAGGTTGCTTATTTAAGCGCCACTGGAACTCACAGCTTGTGTTTAGGACATGGTATCGGCCACTAGTAAAAAATGTGAAATGGGATAATTAGATATATAAATAAATAAAAAAAAAAGATTTATGGACGCTTTAAATTTTCATTTGGGGGAGCATAATTTATTTATAAAATTTACGCTCGACCTCAATACAGTCTATACTTCGTTTCACAATAGGGAGTTTTAGGGAGCCGTTTTTGCAGATACGATACGGTATACGACGGGCCTTCCGGTACGAACTGCGCATGTGCGAGTGTTCTCTGGCAGCGCATGCGCAGTTCGTACCGGAGGACCCATCGTTCCGTATCGGATGTGCAAAAACGGCTCCATTAAAACTCCCTGTTAAGTTCGACCGCAGCCAATGCTACGATCCAATGGAACCAATGAAGCAGCGCTGTAGGCGTTACCGAAAAAAGTAACGAAACACGTTATTCGTTACTTACAAATAAAATAAACGCGCTACCGACCTACGTTATTTCAAGATAAGAGGAACGCGTTACCGTTGCAGCTACCGTTAGAAAGTAACGCACGTTAATTTTGCGTTACTTTTTTTTTAAATTATGAATTAACACGGTTTACTCTTTTGACGTTTTCGCCATATTTCAAGAAACATTAGGTCCATCCAGAAAACGAACATAGTTAACTTATCTTTTTTTTTTACGGTTCCACCTAAATACTCCCTAAAAAAACGCAAACAACGCAAAAGCACAAAAGTTCATATGGTCTGGCGCCTAGAAACACAAAACAAAAATTTGAAGCGTAATTTTATTTAAGCCTCGGGAAGAATAAGCATCGAGTAACGTAACCACGTTTCACGTCACACGAAATAAGCAACGCAAGTACGTTACACGTTCAGTTTTAGGATCCTAACGAGTACCTTACAATATGTTACCGAAAAAAAAAACTAACGCGTTACCGCTAACACCGTTCTTAGTAACGCGTTACCGCCAACACTGCAGTCAAGCAGCGCCGAAATTTTATCGTTGTGGCGCTCGTCGTCCTTGTGCATCTGGCATCGCCGGCAAAACCAGCCACGCACAGTGAATGCGTGGTGATCCTGCGCTTCTTTCTGTTTCTGATTAGCTGGCGACGGCAAACACACAAAGACGACGAACCTTATTGGCTCCCGAGGATCGAAGCGTTGCCTGGGGTCGGACTTGATGCGAAATGGAGTGTACCTGTGCCAAAAACGTTTAATGAAAAAAAAAAAAAAGAAAAGTGTTTGGGGTGCCCCACAGTTGCGGATGATATGGAAAAACCCCGGCGATCACGTGACTCCGAAGCCCTCCGGTGCTATTTAACGAAAGAAAGCTGAGCTCTCATTAGAAAGTTTTAGAATAGGGGGCCGCAACGTTTGGGTTTCCCTGAGGAGTTAGGGGACACAAATGCAACAAGATTGGCCTCGACGGCTTATAGAATAGGGGTTTCGCAACGCAGCGCGACGCGCTTACGTTTCCCGCTTGCAGCGCGAATGCGGCTAACAAGCGTAAAAAGCAAAAAAAGAAAAAAGAAACATTGAAAAACGTAAATCATTTGCGCTTTCAAAGTGTTTTTTGTTTACAAATACTGGTTAAGGTAAATCCAAATCCAGCCGGCTAAAACAAGAGACAATCTAAAATCAGTATAAATGTTGTTGGCTGTATTCAGCCGAAACAATCCAATCCGTAGCGCTCTAATTTGACGCTCGTTCTCGGCTTTTTTGGCTGTTCGTGTGCGCTTTGACCGTCTGTCGCCTAAGATTTAGGCCTTCAACTATGCCGAAACTGAGACGAACGCGAGCGAGCATACCCTGCGAGCAGCTGCTCTATTTAGATCTGAGCTGGAGCGACTTTTAAGTCTTGAAATACTTGTTTTTAGGCTACAGGTATCGTGCCACGAACGAAATCCACTCGGAGCCACGGAATAGCGATACGTTTCCAAGTCAACAGTTACCGCACTCTTTAGGCATAGTAACGGGCAGAATCAGGGACGATCTTTAAAATGGGGCGAGCCCACCGCTCATTCTTTGTGACCTGAGCGAGATAAAGCGAAGCGAAAGCCGGGTGCAACCTTCACTGGCAATGAAAGTGGCTAATACTGCAGCGGCCATGACGAATTTGCTTTTGGGCGAGCGGAAAGGGCGCCGCCATGTTTGCCGACGCAACCCGGCCCCAAGCAAATAGGGGCGACACGGGCCACACGCTATTTCTCGAATTTCGCGTTAGGGGCGAGCGCCAACCCAAAACCCTAAACGGAGTTTAGGTTCGGCGCATGCGCAGTGGTGAGCCCCTATTTTTGGGGAGCCCCAAGCTTTGGGGCCCCCTATTCTAAAACTCTCTGTTATCAAACCCCCGCAAACGGATCGCTCAACCTTCGACCCAGCGGACTCAGCCACGATTGATTTTGCCTTTTTGTCGCCGAACGCGTCTGTCTAGCTGTTCAAGCGGGAAGTGATGACAAAAACTGAACGGTCACTGAAACATCGATAATGGTTGATCTTTCTGATAGATAGCGCGGCGGGACTTGCATTCCACGCGCTCGCACTAGAACATTTCCGAAATGTTCTAGTGCGAGCCTGGCAAATTTAGCATAACGAACGCTCAAGGTGCGCACAGGTTCCCGTAACTGCGAGCACGTGGCTTTAACTGGTGCTTCTGTTGCACGCGCGTTTGTACAGCCGATGCGCTATGAAAGCTGGAAAGCTCGCGAAGCATAGACCAACACATTGTTTACTAATATGGCCAACGAGAGTGATCACAAGCACGCGCAGTGAAATTTTGTTTTGTTCAAACGGCGAAGCTATTACGCTTGCTCACCATCCAGCCCCATGCCACTTGTTAATAAACAGTGTGCTCGTTCACAGTGTGTCACAAGTTGTGTCCCGCAAAGTGGTGAGCGCATAACTTTGGAAGGCACTCTTGTTTCAAGTGCACTTGTTTTCTCTCAAAATGCCCAAGCAACGCAGTCGCGCCTCTGATTTTCACGAGGTGTCATACGATGTAAGAAATAGTTTGTCGCCCGGGCCAATAGATCCAAATAATGAAATGACAAACTCAAACTCTCGTCGATTCAAACATGAAATTACGATTTAGCGAGAAAGACTTTTTTTTTTACGTTAAAATATTAAAAAGGAAAAAGAGTCGCTGAGCTCAGCTTGAAGATTTCATTGGTCAATTCTGTTAGTATATTCATTGAAACTGTTTTCTTTTGTACTCTATTATTTTGCCAGTGAACTTGTATTTGATTTCAATGCTCCCCGTCAGTCAGCAATCCTGCGTGCCCCTAGGATGGTGAAACGTTCAATTCGGCTCACTCCCAAAACCCATCCCTCTTTTTTTTTTTTGAACTGTTATTGAGAACTGGAATAATCAAAGTTCTTGTTGTTGTTGTTTTTGTTTTTTTTGCGTCACGCACACGGGAAGGCAGAGCTGTCGCGTCAGACGACTCCGAGCCTAATTTCCATAAATCCGAGCGCAAGCAATTTTGTTTATGCGTAACGTTCTTCGATTGAAGTCGAAGCAAGATCCGACACTTCGTACACGCGGGCTGAGATGTCGGCCTAGAATGCGCTCGAGTATTACAGACATGGCCGTCCCAATATTTATCCTTTGCGCGCTCTGGTAAAGAGGCACCGTCTCAACTCATGCCCTTTCGGCGGAGAACGTTTTGAGATGTCCCCTTGTTTCTTTGAAGTTGATCTTCCGTGCATCTCTTCTTCGACTCGTAAGGAAACGCGGGTGACATTTCAGAGGATGGGGAACATCGCACGTCCCGCTTGTTATGCCGCCGACTCAAGAGAGTCACGTTCGATTCGAGGCAGCGCTCCGGCAGTACGTGACATCGTTGAAAATTACCGTGATCCACAGTCTTAACGCGCAAACAAACGCATCTAGGCCTGATACTGCATCATTAGTACACTGGGCGTCAAGATGGTACACGCTATAGAGTCGGCGACAGGCATTCGAACCTAGGGTGCGTCTTAAACACCCCTCGGTCGCTAGCGGCCGGTTTTTGACTAAGTCACTGCACCATTTCTAGGCTAGCAAAGCAATCCCTGTTCCAGCAGTTTAAAAGCGTGACGAGATTACACACACGGAAAAAAATATTCGACGGTATAGAAACATTAAAAACTATTCTGGTATGTATCGTCGTAAAGAAACGTTCCCATCGTTACTTTGAAGCCATCAATTGCGTGTGCTTAGTTGTAGTGATGCCGTATTCGAAGTGTGTCTTTTTGGGAGAGGAAGACAGGCAACGCCACAAGCAGAAAAAGAACCAGAAACAATGTCGCGCGGTCAATATTCTCGACACGTCAACTCGAATGGACTCAAACTTTCACGAGGGGCAAGTCACGTGATATGTAGTAAGGATGCTCTAATGGATAAACATTTGAAAGGTGTGAACTATCATCCAATATTTACTATTACTCAGGGAATGCCCATACGCATTTTCTGATCACAAGGACTGTTGTTTTATATTTATAAGGGTTTTGTTTCACAGAACGCCTGCAATAGTGTTCCTGCGAACGTTCGCTATAACGTTCGCTATAATAAACTTAGTAATTACTTTTGAGTAACCTTTAATTAGTAAATTTAAGGTATGATTTTAATTAACAAGTTTTCTTAGCGCAATACAGTAATGGCACAGGCGAGCTGGTGGGAGTTTATAATTTTCTTTGAAACATTTTCAAGTTTTAAAAAAATTTAAAAAATAGAAGAAACAGGAAAAGGCAGAAACCAACGTCTCAAAAATTTTGGTTTCATCCCACAATACAAAAATATAAGACATGGGCAGCATTTTACGGCGCTCGCCATAAACGCTCAACTTGGGCGCATTTTTCGGCTTCGGTTTCATACCAGGACGCATCTCTGCGCCCGTGGTCACATCTCCTTATGGCCAAATCGCCGCGCTGTAACAGTCAGGCCTGAGCTTGCGAAATAAACTGCGGTGATGTCTAAATGACACCTCAAGAGTAAGCTTTATTTATTTGGGTTCGCCTCTGTCATGCGACGAATGCGTGGCGGCGCACGTCAGTTGTATGCTTTGACCACGAGGAGCAGGACCGTTGGATCAAAGATGCACCCCAATAGAAAATCAAAACCTACAAACGCGTACAACTTCTTTTTAAACGTCTTAATATACTGCACGGGCTTTCTTTCTTTCTAAATTAAGCTAATTTAGTGATTTGCGACACTGCCCAGCAATTTTCTAACTGAAACCATAAATTTAAATTTAATAACAAAAATTAATAACTCAAAAATTATGATTCGCCTAATTATCGCGGGCGTTATTATTTCTCCTGAGTGGCTTCTGGTAGAGATCAATATGGGTCAACCTTATTTTTTCTTTGTGGTTGGTAGTTTTCGCAAGGACTTCGCCGTCGTTCCGTGAAACTCCCTGTATAAGTTTGCATGTTCTGCTCCACTAGTATTGGGATTTTCCCGATATGAATGCACTCTTAAAACATCTCATTCTACAAGAAGAACCTGCCATTTGGAACGGAATCTGTTATGAAACTAAGTAACTGATCAGGCGAGCTGGGTTATCACTGACATGATAACCCCAGAGCGGGTGAAGAACGGGCCGGACAACACCAAAGCTTTGTGTTGTCCGTCCCGACTGATGCAATTTTGTGTTGTCCATCCCGTTTTTGTCCCCGCTCCGGCGTTCCTATATCTGTTTTGAACCTTCTCTCGCCTTTCCCGAACAGCCGTTTACTCCTTTCTCTATTTCTTCATCTCTAGCACGTACTCCTGCGTGTCAACCTCGTGCTTCGCTCCTCGACATGGCACATAATCGCGCATTACGACCGTGCAGTGACGGGACCCGTCTCCCTTGATGGCTCAGAATAACCACGCTCGTTGCACAAACGCACGTGAATGGGAGGACTGGCGACGTGCTCAGCATCCAGGTCGACCACCTGGCCGATCAACTCTACACATGATTTGCACTGACGTCACATCAGCCTCCATTGTGATGGCCTTGCTTCTGAGTGCGTACCTTCTGAAGCATACCTTTCGCACCATCGAATCTGTTAATCTCGGCAGGAAAACGTAGGTATATGACCATCAGCATGATGTGATGACAACATGTACAGGCCATGCGAGTCATGTGCATCTTTGTATTCGCTGTCATCCATGACCGCGCGTGGATGCTGCTGAGCTCCTGCGAGAAGCGAGCTTCCATCCCGGTCCCTGAGTCTCGACGTACACACACATTGAGAAATTTTACGCCATTAAGGGCGCGAAAGGTCTGTTTCGAGACTTACACCCGTGGCTACATCATTTCAGCCACCTTCATTTTGAAAGATACGCTCGTTTTAATTTTGAAATGGGGTGTTTTTGCATGGAACAGCCTTTATAATTCTAAGGGTGTGAAAAGGGTGTGAAATGTGTGCTACAGTAAAGTGAGGCGAACACCCTTTTGAAGGCTGTTCTCCATTCAAAAACAGCTTCGGAGGTTGTTCTAGCGACCATGTCGAATAGGTTTTGCATGTTCCAATCCTTTTTACTTGCAGCTACATTCCTTGGGGTTAGATATAGGAGGCTTTACGTGATATATTGACGAGAACAAAGCAACATACTTTAATCTTTATTACATAGCAGAGACGGTTACCTGCGATTGAGTATATTTTAATTGTCGAGTATATAAGGCGATGGAGCAGACAGATGACCCTGCTGTGGTAGCAGTGCTCCACTACTTCATCAGGGTCATGATTTACCTCTCGTGCGTGATTAACTGCGTAATTTTTGGCCGTATTGGAGGATATTGGAACTGCGTGTAGTGCTTGTTACTTCTAAACTCGTTGCTCGTAAAAAACGTATCCGTACAGGGCTGCTAGGTTGGCAGCATCCTGCTTTTCTGCTGTTCACCAGCAGTCTAGTGGAGTTTCTGCAGCACCCTTAGGTGTTAGCCCTGGGACAAGCTAATTTACATTCCAATAGTCGGGGTCACACTTGTTCATACATTATATAAAATACAATCTACTGAAACACGAGCCACCACAATATTCGTGGTTCAGAATGCCGCGTGTAAGAATCAAAACACGGAGGACGAATTTGAGCAACCACTCTCAGTCATCGTGCTGAATTTTTGCTTCCAAAGTAAAACAAGTTGGTATTTGCTCTCCAATGTTTTATTTTTTCAAGTTTAAGCAATATATACAATGCGCTTGTAAGTAATCATACGGTTGCACAAGGATCGATCGTCACGGAAGGAACTTAGATCTAGGACACTCAAGACACTTAAGAAAAATGCAACGACCCTAATATGTAACGCACTTCCTAAAATCAACGCATTTTGTCAAGAACTATCGCACTTAGCAAACCTAAAACATACACCAAACAAATGATCAAATAAGCAAGTACTCAAGCGCGCTGGGGCTGGGGCAGTCCAGCCCAATTACTAGAAACAGGATGCCCCTCCCTTCAAGAGAATCCGATTTTCGCTTTCTCCCACGCTGCTTTTGAACAGCAGGAAAAGAACTAATCCACGCCTTGCGTTTTCGTTTAAACGTCTTCATTTAAAGATCAAAGGAGTGAGCGCCCTCGACGTTCTGCTGTTCGATCAATATCTTCGCCTAAAAACACAGTTTACGATGCAATGCGACACGAATGTCCGCACACACAGCAAGCATGTTCCCTACCAAACTTTGCGGCAAAGCGGAGTTTGAAACGCAAATGTGTATGCCGTCCCCTGGCGTTGGGAAGGGAGTCGAAGGGATGTGTCTTGGCCCATAATTGAATTCGGAAATATGTTGCTCCCTGCACTTGGACTTGCCACCATACACTGACCTCTTGGTTAAAGAAAAAGAAAGCCTTGTTGTTGCGCACAAATAATGCGCATAGACTCTTTGTCACATTTAAGAGGATCCACAGTAAATAAGGTGTAAAGACGTAGATCGGAACGTTACGTAAACCATGTATGTATGCATGGTTTACGTAACGTACAATAATTATGCGTATGTAATAGTTGTCGTCAAATACGGGGCATGGAAGATGCTCTTTTATTTATTTATTTATTTACTCTGAAGACCCTTTTTTGCATTACATAGTTTGTTGGTTTGCTTGTTCATGAGACGAAGAAAATACACCACGACGTGTTTGTAATGTGGGCCATCAGAATATTTGCCTTCATCAAAAATTCATCTCTGCATTTCAATATCTCTTAGATATTTCCTACGATGGAGTCTTCAACGAAACACTTTGCCGCACGTTTCGCAGCTTGTATCCTGGGTTGATTAGGTATTAATCCGACCGTTGATGAGGACACAAAGCACACGCTCACCAACACGCATATTCTCGCCTCGGTTGGTTATGTTCCCAGCAAGTCAGAGCAAAAACAGCGCCGCAGTCTACTGTATTTCCGCCGCCTAACTGCCGAGGCGTCAAAACATTATTTTAGCACGCGACTGCCTGCAGCCGTTCTCTACATCTCGATCAGTCGGTCTCGTATCTCCCCTCCACCCCCTCCTCCGCAAAAACAGGAAGTAATAAAAAAAAGTCTAGCAATACCGAGTAAACTCCGGCTTTCGAGAATGGTGGTAAATAAGAGCGAACATAAAAAAAGATACTTTGGTGGAAACGAATAAAAATATAAAAACAAAGTTTCAGCTCCCACGTAGCTACAAATGAGAGGAACATTGCGCCAGCGTAAAACCCTCACACCCGTTAACGACTGCCCCATTACGCTCTTTGCAAGAAGTGTATATGTGCCACGACGTGGGAGCATCGCCAGCTTAGGACGAAAGTAATTTCGCGTGTGGTTTGCTCGAGCGCGGACGTGAAAGTCTCGGCGCCTCAAATGCGAGCGATCAAGACAAAGCGACGATTTGCGGAACTCGGACCAGAACGTCGCGGTAGCATGTGGACCGCCGAATGGATAGAGACCATAAAGCAACATTGGGTTGGCATTTTATTCAATGCGTTGGAATTTTACTCACCAGCACATGAAGGTGGGGAGCCAGAAACGTAATTTCCATCGTTATATTCCAAAAATAGGAGCGGACTATTTCTTTTTTTCCTCCGTGGGGAAAAACGTCTTTATCGTGGCGCACCTGGCATCCAAACGGTTCCGGAAAGTCACGACCGACTGCGACTCAGATTGAACACGTGTATGAGGCAGCAGTCAGCTTGCTTTCGCTAACAATCAATCCGTCGAAGAATATTCATGTTCCTGGTCAATTAGCACGGTGGCGGAACTTGCCGAACACTAATAACGTCCGGAGCACATCACCGCGTGCTCTGAGCATTCCCAACCGAAGCACGTTGTAGCAGTGCCGGATAATTACAGGTTTAGACATTACATGTTTTGTACAGTGGACCATTTGCTGCAGTTTAAAAAAGTAACAGCCCAGCGTGGAACAAAAACAGTCCAGTGGTGCATGCTTTACACTTGGGCAAGCGAAGGAAGCGTGCGCAAAACGCACCAACATTAAAAATAGCAGCCGCCAGAAGCCCTTATGGGAAACGGTTAGTACTACTACAACTACTACTACTACTACTACTACTACTGCTACTACTACTACTACTACTACTACTACTGCTACTATACTGTACTACAACTCAAAAGCGTGGCTGTGATGACAGGGCGGCGCGAGTCGGCAAAGGAACACTGTACATCTGGTCTGGCCACGAGTTGAGGAAGCAACTCTGGTCTATTGTCTGTGTTGTTGTTGTTGTTTTTTTCTTCTTTTTCTTAAGAGTTAAGCGTTTGCAATTGAAAACGAACGCACGCTGTGTACTATAATTAAAGAGCAACGATCACGTTTATGTAGAAATCAGCAAAATTGAGAAGAGCATTTTATGGGCCCTTAAGCTATAAAATATTTTAAAAAATAGGCCGACATAGAGAGTTTTAATATAGCAACCCAAAAGCTTTGCAAACGCAAGGAAAAAGCGCCTTCGCCACTGCGATTGCGCCGAGCCCAAACTTCGTTTTGGATAGGGGCATGGCAATAACTCTATTTTTGCGTACGGAAAGCTTTTGGTGTGCTATTCTAAAACTTGCTAATGACGACAACGACAGCTCCGGCGTACAACCCACGTTCCCAAACTCTAAAGAAAACCCGTGCGTCTACTTTCCCGCAAAACACTCGGAGAGTCAATAGTGAGTTTTAGTATTGCGTATACGAGCGAACGCAAGCCCTGTGCGTTTGCGCCAGCATTGCGCGTTCTACACTGCGCGTGCGCGGAATGCCAAACTGTGGCCTTGGATTGGCACATGGCGACTTCGCGCATGCGCATTATGGAGAACGCAACGCTAACGCAAGCGCACAGCGCTTGCGTTTGCTCGTATACGCAATACTAAAACTCACTAATCACCGCAACTTACGGAGGCAGTTCAGCGAATGACGATGCTGAACATATGTTTAGACCAAAAACTCAGTCTGAGTTAAGACAATATAAGCAATGCAAGAGTGACGTTTTGCATTGCCTGATTACAACTCAGACTGCGTTGTTTGGTCTAAACATGTTTCGGTATCGTCGTGCGCTGAGCTGCTTCCGTAAGTTGCGGTGATTGGCTCTCCGAGTGTTGTGCGGGAAAGTAGACGCTCGAGCTTCTTTAGAGTGGAGAGTACAAGCGACATTCGACGATGGAAAAGAAGGCCCTCCCGTTGAAGTATTGATCGTTGTTCGAGAGATAAGACCATCAGCAGTGGGTCGTCCGAGCGAGATTGTTTCTATCAGGTTGTGACTGGCAAGTATCAGGCATCCCGGCGGTGTGCTTTCAGGATGTTAGAATATGTAACTTTAAATTGAAAGTTTGTTGTAGTGAGTTATTTCCAAAAACACGAGAAAATCAAATTCACGAATAAGCGAAATATTGAGGAAAGAAATATCGCGTGATTCATGATACGGTGCTAACCGTAGCTATGTCTCTACTCTAGGTCAAAATAAGGGATAGAAAACAGGGCCTGCTAATTTTATTTTTATCTGTCTTAAATCTCCCGATCCTCACTACAACCAAATTAGACATTCTCGGTTGGATTAAAGCGTCCGAACCAACGAGAACACTGGATTCCTGGCCGATTCCTGCGTTGCGTTAGATCTTTCGGGAAGCGACGCCTCCGCAGCATAAATGAATCATTTTATATACAAGAACTAAAAAAAAAAATCACGATTAAAAAAAGAATTATGCAATTTAGATTTATTATAATTTTATCAGATTTGTTTGATTTAAATAAAAGTTATATGGTTTAAACGACTTTATCTGAAAAGAGTAGTATTTTTGCTATAGATATTTTTCTTCTAAACACGGCAGATAAATTTCCCATTCTCGAAACCGTGCAATCACTGTAAACAGTGGGGAAAAATCACTGTCAATTAAATTATATCATAAAGTATAGCTCAATTAAAACTATGTATTCTCGATGTAAACCATGCCATACTATGTATTACAAAAGCAACCTGATTCTTTCTTTTTTTTGGGGGGAGGGGGTGAGGGGGTGGGTTGGGGGGGGGTTATTAATAAAGCCTGCTTTAATCCATCAGCGAAGCAAAACTGGAGTAATTTTTCAGTTTAAAATTATAAAAAAAACATTGAGTAAATATCTCCCACCAATTTTTTGTTTCCAATTTATTTTCATTTTTGGCTTAATTGTGTGTTTTTTTATTTTCAGCTTCGTGAACAGAGTGGCACTGTTGCTATCACCCCTGCGGCAGGCTTCACGAAAATATTAACGGTCTCTGTGTAGGTCCAAGAGTGCAAAGCAACAAAAGAAAAAAAAAAGTATTCAATGACGCAGAATTGTGGTCTTTCAACTCGAACAGTTTGCAAGTCGCCTATCAGCAATGGCTTTTGCTTTTTTATTCAAAGTGCGAATGGTGGTGGTATAAAACGGTAGAGTACATTGTTGGGCTAGTTGGTTTTGGAACTTAGAATACATTTTAGCGCTCAAAACACAATGACACAAAGACGAGAAGCAGACACCACAGCGCGCACTGTGGTGTCTGATTCTCGTTTTTGTGTCCTTGTGTTTTGAGCGCTAAAATGTATTCCAGGTATAAAACGAAACCGGAAATGCATGTAAGCCCAAAGAGATGCGGCAAGCTCATTTCACACAAAATGGATACCGATGCAAGATCAACCTTAGATGTAAAACTAGGTCTGTCTGTTTGCCTATGTGTCTCTCTTTCTTTCTCTTTCTCTGTCGGTCCTTGTGCGTATGCAGGCACGCAAACTTTTCCGGTCATTTCTTTCTTTTCGCGTTCAGATTTGCTTGCATGGGATTCGAAATAATCGACAAACAAAGTGGAAAATAGAAAGAAAGCCCAACTCTCCGATTTTCTCCGAAGAGCACCGATGTTTGCTCGTGTTCAGCCTGAGTTCAGTATTTCTTGGTTGAGGATAGCTCGATTTCGATGAAATGCACACGAAAAGCATCAACTCACAGGCGGTAAACTATACTCCGTTCACCCTTAAGCTGAGACTAGAAGCTCCGCCTTCAGCGCGAGCTTTCTGCCCTTGCTAACACAAGTGTGAGCGCGCAAGCAAGCGCGACCAAAGCACTGCGGAAGTCAGCGAGCTCGTGCTAAAGGCGGAGTTTCTAATCTCAACTTAAAAGGCCAGTGAAAAAAAAATCTAAACAGTCTGGTTGGGACACGCGTGTCAAAAAAATTAATTTTACGCGAAAAAAACAACAACTTTTCAGAGCAATATTGATGGCGCCAGCTTTATCTTAAATTCTGCGCACGAAGTCCATAACGTCACGGAATAGTCATACACTCTTTCCACCTCAACGAGATGGTCATACAGTCTCTCCACCTCAACGTGGTGGACAAGCCGATTCACCTCTCCTCCACGCGTCCGAAATGCCGAGAAAGAAAACAAGTAGAAAGGTGGTGACTACCAACTAAATCGCGTCTCGCGCCGTAAAAATTGCTCTAGAAAATTTTTTGTTCGTGTAAAATTTCGTTGACATGCCAACCGAATTGTTAAAAAAAAATTCTGTATTTTTTTAATGGTGAACGGAGTATAAATATTTTTTTCGGGATTATTTTGGTAGGGGAAGTTTCACTTAAATCAGTGCTATAGTCAGGAATTTTTTCGGAAAAGGGGGGGGGGGGGATAGGACGGAAAGGGGAGGGGAAGGGGAGCTGAGGTGGCTGGGATATTCATGACTTGAGGTGCGGAGGGGGGAGGGGGTGGGTTCAAGATCTAGGAGTATACTGTACTATAGGGTCGGCTGGCTTTGGGGGGGGGGGGGGGGGGGGGCTGAAGCCCATAAGCTCCCCACCCTCTCCCACCCCTCGTTACACCGCTGATTTAAATTATTATATAGTAAAACCGGTGTAACACAAATTACGATGTAAATGGTGAGTTAAGCTACAGTTTAACTCAACTTGATTTTTATTTACCACCCTGTATAGTCACTGACACACATCGTCAGTAGGGACTTTTAGCAAACCGCTACCGTGTCCGCTTAACGCATTACCGGAGCCTTTTAGCATGCTTTTAAGTGTGTTCTTTGCTAAAAGTTCCTATTATTGTTATTTTTAGCAAACCATTATCATGTTCCGCGTAGCGCACTATCGGAGCAATTGAAGCCTGCTTTTAACCCTTTGACGGTTGTCGCAGTACATGTACGGCGGCGATTACACATTTGACAGCGCCGACCTAATATTGAGAACGCGCGCACCGCGAGAGGTGTTCCTATTGGTTATGTCTTTGGGGAACTATAAACGGTATATTCCCATGGTATTTCGCTTTGCTGGGGCTATTTATAGTTTTAATATTAGACGCCCCGCGCACGTGACACGCGCGTGATGGTCGCCTGGCATGTCGACTGCTCTGGCTGTAGTGGAAATTAGAGCGCCGGCTCTTCCGATTCAAACTTTTAGCGCTTCTCCGAATTGAATTCAGAGGATTAGATCTTACCCTCCGATGGAGAAGCCCCGTAAATTTCCTCCGGTTGGAATCTGAAGCCGATGGAATGTCGCGGGAGTGGACGCGCCAGAATAAAAATAAAACCGAATGGAAGAGAGGCAGACAAGTACACGTTACCCCCCAAAAGTAACTAAATACCGTTACTCGTTACTCGCTCAAAAAGTAACTAAATACGTTACTAGTAACCGATTCTCAAAAGGAACGCGTTACTTTACCTCAAATGTAGGGAGTTACTTTTCTCGTTACTTTGGCGACCAAATACAAAACTGTTTTTTTTTCGTGGTTCATTGTTTTATTTTGAGTAGTCGTTCCATTTAAGTAGTAGCTGCTTCTCGAAGTTTTCATCAGTTATGTTTCGCCGCTTCCTTGAGAAGACATCTTCGGCGACGCTGAAGAGTCGTTCCGCTGACGCGCTCGAAGGAACGGCAGTGGTGTGCTTCAGGAAGAGCTGGTGAATCTGGGAATCCCCTTTACCTTTTGTTCTCCGTGCTTCTAAAGTTCTAAGTTTACAATGGGTTCTGTGCTTTCCGCGTTGGAAACCTCCGGGTTTACATTCGGTCCGTACATGATTCTAGAAGGTTCAACGAACCTTCATGTGTTGTTTGGGTGAAGGGCATTCCCAGCTGTAGAGTTCGACTGACGTGTTCAGCGATAAACGTTGCTATACTGTCATTCTGTTCAGTTGTTTATTCGGGTTGCCCCTCTGCCTTTGTCGCATCAGACGAATATTCAGGTTAGAATTAAAACTAGGCTGTTTAAACGTTGTTGTACACGTTACTCCTCAAAAGTAACGAAACACCTTTACTCGTTACTCGGCATTACAAGTAACTAAGTACGTTACGCATTCCTTTTCTAAAAAAGTAAATAAATACGTTACTCGTTACCGAATACAGTAATGAGGTATAAGTAACTCGTTACTGCTAACGCGTTACGTACAGTCGGCGGCAAAAGTTTGCGGGGCGCGGGAGCGTCAGCCGAAATGACTGGTTGCGCCTTCTGACGGCGCGCGGCCGCTCTCAAGATTCACGCATCGAGAATGTGCTTGCTTTCGTGCTCGAAGACATGTCTTTTTTGCTCGCTTCCGTCCGACGTGCACGAGATAACCGGGACCGGCGCAAGGTGCCGGTCCTCTAAACTCGTCAAACACAAAGTTGGGGCCGAAGTTGACGGAGCGTACCAATTGACCTATCACGACGATAACTTCGCGCTCTTCTCGCCGACGTCCGATTGGCACGCTCCGCGAACTTTCAGCTCCAACTTTGAGTTTGACGAGTTTAGGGCCCCATTAGAGCAAGCGGTTAGAGCAAGCGGTAACTTTGGTGCACCACATTGCTTCCCACAAGTTCCGCGTCTTGCTAATATTGCCCGATTTAGTGGTCGTCGATGACGCTCGGCAAACGTCTATATGAAACCGGACGCTTATTGTAGTAACAAGAAAAAAAAAGTTAATTACGCGAAAACTAATTGCGGACGTAATTATCCGGAACGCTATACGTATATCGCTAAATTGGCTTCTCGGCAGTGAATGGGATACGCTCCCTATCCTGCCTGCTCAACAATCACCCTAAGACAAATGAACTCCCTCCCCTCTGCGATACGTCGATTTCGCAGGAAGAGTTTGACTGACGTTATACTCACTGGCAGCTTGAGAAAAAGGCCGGGCGTGGCGAGTCTCGAGCAGCTCATTATCCCTCCGCGGCCAATCAGATTGCAGAATTAGCTTATACAAACGCCCAAGAACCAATCACAATGCAAGAAGCGTGAACGCAATAAGTCACGCCTTGCGTATTTAAAAGCTGTCAGTAGGGATTTTCAGAAAACCGTTATCGTGTTCCGCGTACCGCACTACCGGGTGCCTTTGAAGCATGCTTTTTTAGCGCGCGCACGTGTGATATCGTGACCGCGGGGCAGCGCTTATTATATAAAGACGCCTCTTGGAAGTGGCAGGTAGGGTAGCTACCTTATTTCTGTGCCTTGCGTAGTTTTAACACGAACATTTTGGCCGGTGTTCGGTGAAGCAACGTGTATAGCCTGCTGCAACATAATACCTGCAGGGAGGCAAGGCCCCGAGCTCCCAGTGACGAACAGCGTCACGGTGCTACTCCTTACTAACACACGGCTTTTCTGACGACACAAATTAAAAGGGCGTTGACGTGTTGACGCCCGTCAACGCCTTTTGTTTTTAGATTGTTTTCTGTTGTTGTTTTTCTGTGTGGATCTTCTTGTGCAATTTCTGTGTTGCAAAAACTTATAAGTAGAGACGATGTCACCCAGAAGAGAAGACGTGAAGGGGATAAGTGGGAAGCTACTTTTCTTTGTGTCTTTGGATGGATGGACGGTTGGATACGGCTGAACCCTTTGAATCGGGCGACGACCTGCACCACCTAGGCAGTGTTTCTTTTTTTTTACATTTATTTAAGATAGATTCGTATATCTAGAGATTTATTCTTAAAATTATATACGATCCGTACAACCGAGGCGCCTCTATGCAACCGGGTGTCCACACCTTCCGCCCTACGGGTCGCCCGGAAGGTTATATGAAATATTCATCCTTCCCTCAAACTATGCCAGCAGTCAGAGAATCTCTTCTTGGTTATATCCACCTCCCCCATGGCTATCTTTTTTCCTTCTCACTACACCTAAATCCCAGTGCGTTTTTTTTGAGTATTCGCCTCTTGAGCAACTACAGGGTGAAGCCCCTTACAGTAAAGTATCGAGTGCTCAGCCGTGTCTCCTCCTCTTCTCCACATGCTCCACACACCGTATCGACTTCCTGATATCTAGCTCTCTATGTCTTAGTCCGCAACGCTACCTCGCCTCGAACAACAAATGAGCTCTCCCTAGAATTGTCGAAGATGGGCTCTTTAGTAATGTCATTTAAAAGTGTAATCTGGCGCGGCCTGGCGATCGATATGTGAAACAAATGAAATGGGATTAAACAGACGCCGTTGGAGTCGCGAATATAACTGGTGCTGATTAAACGACCTGCTCTATTTCTGCTCTACTGAGCGACTTTTGACGCTGCGATCGTTTACGACCTAAAATAAGATAAAAAGAGCTGCGATAAAGAATGGTGCTCTCATTCCGAAATACTGTTGCATGCGACGGTCTCGTGATCCATCCAGGAACAGAATGACGCGCAACGCGTTTGCCTCACTGGCGATTAGCGTGTACGACGTCCCATTACAATACCCGCACAAAACACTATCCGGAGGCCACCGCTGATTAGGGCATCGCATCGCATAACATTACACGCATGTGACCCGCACCTCGCATCCGTAAAGCCAGCCATGCGTGCACGGGCACCAGGTAACAAAATGCGGCCGCTTTCCTCGCCCTATGTTTAGAAGTGTTCGCCGAAACTCAGCTGCGTCACGCCACTCGGTATATTTATGCCGCGTGAGGATTTTGACGCACACACAACGCGGCCTGGGCACTATAGGTGGATGCAGCGGACGCTGAGACCCGTGCTTCGTGCAGCCCTTCAAAGGAACAAACGCCCTTCAAAGAAAGGGAAAGCACTGCCAAAAATATCATTGGCAGAACTGAAAGAACGCAGGCTAGCCGGTTGGGAAACAAACTCGAAACCCCGAGACAAACAAAAATAAATACGAAAACGGGTTCGCGTCTTAATATACGCTACACGCTGGAGTGAACGGTTTGAAAAGTGACGAAGTATTTGATGACAAGCTATTTTTTTTATTATTATATTTTTCCTAACGTACTCGCATATCTTTGGGGATAATTAAAGCATGGAATGTTTAGCAATGCAGTAAAAACCGTAAAATTCAGTTCCTTTTTGCCGTTTAAACACAGCCCTCCACACTTTACCTCATTCGCTTCAAAAATTAATCCCATAATACAAAGGACAAAGCATGCAAGGGCGTGCACGCACCCGCAGGATGTAAGCTTGTAGATAATAAAGAGTGTTAGCAGGCTTCAGCAGTTCTTCAGCGAAATGTTCGCCTCCAACGAAATATTGGATTCAGTCCAACACGGCGGGGAAGAATAACCCAGTATCGTCGCCGCTCTTCGCACGTGGCTTGATGCACTTACGCTACAAACATTTTTCCATCTACAACGTCGGACCTGTGTGCACTCTAGGGCCGTCATTGATCGCGGAAGGTAGGTCCGAGCCTAAGCATTACTTTACGTTCGTAGCTATAAATAATGCGCATTTATAAGGCCCAACAACGACTTAAATGCCGAAGTGCACCTTCTCTGCCTAGATTCCGATCCCCTTCCCTTTGCAAGGAGAGTGCGCTGAGTCTTGCCCTATTTTCCTCCCCCCCTTTTTTTCCGCCTTCATAGTTCAGGTGAGCAGGACACTGAGAGGGTTATCTTCCTCCAAGGTTATACGTTGCCTTTAAACAACTCTGGAGCTTTCACAGTGCCGCGATATACGAAACCAACCAACACCGCCTTGAATAATCAAAGCCTGTGCACTAGAATTGTTACGCCATCACAGTGAGATCGAGGGAAGACACGTATTGGATACGGGTGCTGCGTTGGTGCTCGGTTGGGTCTCGCGTCCAATCAACGCGTCGAAGGATGGCTCGGCATCGGGCTCGGGACCAATTAATTGCTCAGTTGGCGCCATCGGACTGTGATGACGTTCCATGGAAGAAGAATAAGACTTTCGGAGGCCTTGATTATTCTAGGTGGCGTTGAACCAACCCGTAAACGACGTGCCATTTTGATGGCTAGGCGCACATATAACCTACATATGAGACAAAAAACAATGAACGAATGAGGACTGGATTGTTATGTCGCATTCGTTCTATACAAAGCAGCAAAATAGAAATAGTAACAAAGGCATGTCATTTTCTGGTAGCTGATGCCATCTAGCAGGAAAGGCGTTACTTCCGTTGAGTAAAGGCAGCGATTACGAGCTTCCTGCGATGACAGATAGTGATCAGAAAAACAGAGCTCATTGCAGAGGCACTATAGCTGATGTTCTGAGGCGACCGTGGAGCGTACTGTATAGTCATATGCTGCTCAAGAAATGAAGGAGCGTGGCCAGTTCGGTGCATGCTTAAATAGTTTTCGCTCCACATCCAATAACTTTGCGATATTAGTCAATAAGAACACGAAAAAGCCAACCACGAAGTAAAAAGCGTAAACGCAATAGACTATTGACCATAGTCGATTCTATACTATAGACTACAGAGTGGAGGTGGCGTTAAAGCCGAGTCGATATTCCCATTGGAGGCCCTAGCATGTGGAAAAGAAGTCGCGTCGCTTAGGTCGATTTACGTACAATGAGTGTCAATTTTTTTTGTAACTTTGCGTTCTAGAACGTAAAACGTTACGATAAGGAGTAAGCGAAGTCAATGTCTCCCACGATATCATTATCTGAACGCCTATTGAGCGTTAACTACTCTGCCAAAGTCAAGACTAAAGTCCTTTTTCGCACATATCATCACGTTAATTCTTGTCTGCAATGACACGCGCGAGGTGATGATACTGGCGTTTTGTACGTTTTGCATCCACTCCAAGTACCTCAACGAACTCAATAGTAGTTGTACCACTCACACATTCCAGTAATCTCTAGCCATCATGAAACCGAACATGGTAATCCGGGTACCTAGATCTGACCGCGTTGTGACCGTCAGTGCCCACACGCTAAGCGAACGTTAGCAGTAGAAATAGAAACACTGGGCAGAGCGGCACAAGGCGCAGCCCAATTAGACCTTCCCTGCCGAATTCACCTATCCAGCCATCGGACGCGCGCAGATTTAAGTTTCCAGGTTCCCACCATGCAAGCTAGTGTTTTGTGAATCCCATCAAGCGCTCAATTTTAACACGTAAGTTGGTGCTCTCAAAATGAACATGTACTTTCCACCACGTCTGCGACACTCTTTATTTATAAAAAAAGACATTAAAAAATATCACCTCCGATCTCTTGTTTGCGCTTACTGTGTCGTGCTCTGCACTTCCTCAGAGTGCTCTTTCTGCGGCTTTTATATCAGTATGGGGCCTAGAACGCTTCTCCGACTGGTGTATCTAGCGGCTTATAATGCCCATGCATTGCAGTGTTCCCGAAGTCAAAACGAAAATACGTTATACGAGCCTCCGAGTACTTCTACGAGTTGTAGCGAACCTGGTGACTGGTTTCAGAAGCGAAGGCAAAGACGAGCTGAGGCGGAGTAGCTGTCGATGGGGCATCCGAACCCGAGGCGGCTCGAGTTTCTGCCGACCGACGGGCTGAAGAGCGAGGAACAGCAGAACAGGCGTCAGTCGTGTCGTACTTCAGCTGCTGCACCGCCACCAGGGTCGCCGCGAACTTCACCATTGTGACAGTCGCGACGGCGTCACCAGGCAGAAATCGAGCGAACGAAATAATGACACGGTGAAAACCACTCGTTAGAGACGCGTTTTCCAACTGGCCTGTTGTGGAGTCCCTGGCTGTTACAAGAGTACAGAAACTCTATCGCTTGTTTTCAGAACGGATTCGCGCGCGGCGCTCAAATTGAAGGCTACGATTTGGTGGTCCCGTGAAGTCTGATAGGGAGCGGAAAAAAATTGCAGGCTGGCTATCTTGATTTGCGGGCTAGACAACGAGTTTCTTTATAAAGAAAGGCCAAGCGCAAACCATCAGGCTTATTACCTTCGGTCGGGTATCGTACTCACGACCTACTGTAATCCTGACCTGCTGACAGAAGGGCCCACTATGGGACCAGCTGTCGCCGGCGGAGTGCCTGGTTTCTCGGTTGAGGACGCGCGGTAAAGGTTTTTCTGGGACCCACACGCAGCTCAAAGCCTGCCTTCCCTACGGCCTACCACCCCTGCCACTAGCTGATTACCGCTCTTCCTTCCCTTCCGCAGTGGTCCACCTCGCCGCAGAGCGGCACCAGCGGCGGGACCAACCATTTTCGCTCGTAGCGGGACAATAAAAGTTGTTCAATGTTGATCTTATCGCCTCTGTCTGGCTGATTAGGGGGCGAGGGGGCGGTGCCAGGAGGTGGAACAAGATTGTACTACAGCACCGAAGTGCTTTTATGTTTTCGAGCTCTGCAACTTGTATTTGAGCTTGAACCGTAAGCTCGAGCTCTTACTAAAAAAATTTGTTCGCCCATTCCTTTCAAATTACACAAACTGCATGACCGAGAAAATGCAAGTTAAAACGAGTGAAAACAAAGCCTCCGTCGAGGAAGGTTTTCAAGGTGTACGAACCGGCCGCAATGACCCACGATGTCTTCTGAAATAACTGAAATAGGCTTGATGTTAATTATCAAACGCTTATCAATGAATAATGCTAACCATGAAACCGGTCATCCTCCGTCGCATACTCATATTGAAGCTGTCTAATAAGTACGCGCGTGTTCGACCTACGCCTCATCTGCAACTGGCGCTCGGCAATAACTATTACGGCAGCTGGCGCCCCTAGTGGCAAAATATTTCACAAGCGCAGTTGCGAAATCGCGGTAGGAGAGCTATTCCGCGTACAGGTCAGGACCAGATAACGCAGCCACGACTTGCGCGCCTCAGACTGACGTGCGGATATCTTAGGAAACAGAAAGACCTTTAAGTGGCGCCATGCTTCCATAGCGTTACGAAACGCTGCGGATTCTGTGTGTACTAAACACCGCACGCTGCCGCTCTCGTCTGTCGGCAGGTCAGGATTACAGTAGGTCGTGATCGTACTCACCGGCTGTGATTTCATGTGCGTTTAGACCAACTCAACTCTCTGACGTCACGCCACTGGGGTGGCGCTGCTGTCGGCACTACGCATGCGCAGATGCTTCGCCTCAGGCGATTCTGGTTTCTGCGCACGCGCTGCCCATACCCGGTGTGGGCGAATGCGGAGCTTGTTTGTAAAGATTGTGCTGGTCGATACGTTATGCATACGTTTTTCGTTATTTTTTTTAGCTTAGTACTGAAAAGGCCGACACCGAAAAGTCCCATTTGGTCGCTATTTCAGGTCAAGTGGACTCTCTGGAATGGGGTATACACTGGGAACATGCAGTGGCTGTAGTATGTTAGAAAAAGGGAAATGCCTCGCAGGGAAGCCCATCGCAAGAGCTGAGGAGTGGGATCTCTAAGGAACTTAAGTTCCTTTCGGTGCTCATTGAAATAAAAAGAAAACAACATAAAAGCCGCCATTATCCCAAAGCTGGACATCATATTGTTTTTGGTCGTTTTCTAAAAAAACGTTCCAAATGGTTAAAACACACACACACACACACACTAACATACGCGCCCGTGCGCACGTAGACACACACGCACGCACGCACACGCGCACACACACACACACGCACGCACGCACACTTCAGAGCGGTCACTGCTCCGTTTTATGGAGTCACAAGAAAGGGAAAGGCCCCTCATCAAATGCTTTATCACCAATTGTTGCTCGTGACCTGAAACAACCAAATCACTTGCCGAACATGTCTGAGCCAAACTCGAACATCGAAAATTCTGCCAAAGGTAGAATTATTCATCGGCCTCGCTGCCTTAAGAGAAGTGGTGCATATGCCCATGCAGTTCGCAATCGGGACTCATCAGATGCACATCAAACACGCATCAACGCCATTTGTTTATTCTAGTTTTATCCCTTCACTAAGCCTATTCGTTTAACTTGCTGATGCCCAAGCTTTTCTGACGTCTCGAGGGCTTGAATCACCATCGCAAAAGCGTCTATCAGGCTCCAGTTTTCTTTTTCTTGTTTTTGGGAAGTAAACGAAATACTCTTAAACGCGACAACAACTTCTTCGCACAGATTTTCGTAAATGCATTATATTCGTAATGCCGCAAGCTACGCCTGAGTTTCCTCATAATGAGGATTAGTGTTTGCTCGTCGCACGAAGACCAGACTAGGGTTAATGCGACACCATTTTAGAAGGAAATCTGGAGTGCACCAAGAGAAACCCAAGATCAAAGAACCGTTTCCGTCTGATCCGTGCCTACACTCGGCGTCGACGTTTTCTGAACTGCACATCAAGAGAGGCCAAGCTTTCTAAGTGCTCCCTTGAAGAGCATGTTTGAAAGAAGGAGGAATAGGCCGATACATCAATGTCTCCTATGCGCTCGCCTTCATTTCAGTAGGCATTAGCGCCATTAAAACTAATAAGGGAAAGAAAAAGCTTCAACACTCATCCGTTGTTGTCGTAGTTGCTGTTGTTTTTAATGCAGCACTACGATACTTTTGACAACCATTCCGGCGAGGAGTTGACGAAAAGAAGAGCTGTTGTCCGCAATAATTTTTTTGTCGTAAAAATTACAGACTGATTATACAAATCTGCCAGCCTCGGACTCGCAGATTTTACGATAATGTGCTTCGACACAATCCAGGCCTCGCCGAAGGAACACAAGGGAATAAAGTCTCGTTAACTGGGGCCACAATATTAACAAAAGGAAACCAGCTCATTCCATGATTACGAGCGCATCCTAATTTCTGGCAGTACAACATCGGGGGGGGGGGGAACAAAGTAATCCCAAAATCAACCGTAGCAAGTATGGGGAAACAAGCGCGAGAACTTTGTTTCAAAAGTGCAGTACACGTCGCGTTCTTTCCACTCTCCGCATGAGGGCCTGGGAAACGTACAAGCGACAAACATAATGTAGAAGTGTCTTGTTTAGCGAAGCTTATTACGTCGCAATATAATTTGCGCCCAGCGCGTGTGGGTGCCTAAGGCGGAAATAATGCTTTACGAGGGACGCAAAAACGGCAAAATATATTATGTTCCTGAATTATTGGGTTAACGAACGGAGCGCGAGATGGGGGCGGTTGGTGCGAAGGCGTGCTCACCAGTTTTCCCGCTTTTCTCTTACTAACAAAACGATGCCATCAGAACCGCGAGTGTTGTGAAATATCCTTGCGAAGTGAATCATCTTAGCTTGTAAACGTGGTGTGCGACACGCACCTGTACGAGAAAAATTGGGATTAGCGTCGACGACCGGTTCCCGGAAATTGCATCGGGAGTCTGTACTAGCAGTATAACAATCAAAACTAATACTTCGCAAGATTTCTCCGAACTTCCTGAAGGTACTTCGCACAAATATCGTGCACCGTTTTGAAGATGCACCTTTTGTCAGGGAAAGCCGAGCAGACTAAACTTTAAAGTAAATGGAAACAGAAGAAGCGCGATATTGTCGCGAGCGTGGCGGAATCGACAACGTGCGCTGGTGCCACGCGGAGGATCTGGGTTGGAACCCTGTAGCCAAAGCTACAAACGCGAGCTACCCGCGCTCCTGGCTTTGAGACATGCATTTCTAGCGCGAGCGCTCGTTCTGAGGAAGAACGCTTCAGAGCAGCGACCTCGAGCTCTCGCGCTTGTGGCATTGGTTGCAGTCTCAGCTTAACGGTGAACAGGGTATTGGCGACATGCGCGATAGAAAGCGTCGCTGTGGTCGGCCTTCCACGATTGGTCGAATGCTGACTATAACGTCAGCAAAAAAATTATCATCGACTGATATAAGAGTAACGTAAAAACTTCATTTTTGACTGTGTTGGCAGTGTTGGTTTAGGAGCACCATGATTTCAAGCTTCCACCATGCTAATTACAAACACCATCGAGCTTGTAGTTCGCAAGATACTAATGTCACGAGAGGGAACCATTGGAGGGCGCCAGCAAAGTATCTCGCCTAGGGTGCCTACATGTCAATCTCGCCGTTAATAGCCTGCATTCTTACGGAAAGTTCAAGCTTATTCTCGGCTCTCATCGAGCGTTCTGGTTCGAAATATTCCCCTGCGTATCCGTGTGCATAAATGCAGCGGTAACGCGCAGCTTCAGGACAGTCACCCTTGAGTCGCCGACGAAGGATGCTCGCTAACTTCCCTTTTAGTTTGTAAGAAGAAGTTCACCATATTAAATACTTATTTCCAGTTTTACATTCGTTTACTATTTTTTTACCCGTGACAATATAATCCATTAACAGACATGGTCTTCCCAAAAAGAGTCTGGTTTACACCATGAAAAAAACGCAACCAGTGCCCCTGATTCCTGAGACGGTAATTTGTTAAAAAAAAGAAAACAAAGGCAATTCAAATGAACGTATGTTCTACTATGAACAGTGCGTGACCGAGGAGGATACCAAACCTTAAACGCAAGCCGCGCTTGGATGTGAGTAATTGAAAAACTGCAATAAAATTGTTCTAAATTAAGAATGATTTACTTTATCCTTTTGGTGGCGCATACCCTTCCAATAGAATGTCTCGAAAACAATAGTTTCGTCCAGCAAGTAGTTAAAACCAACTTATTACAGGTTTCAAAAGAAATATGGTACAAAATAGACTAAGAAAGAACAATTGTGTGATGTACAGTCGCGGCCGATATTAAATAGCCAAGTCGAGCGCGGGTCTCAGAACAGGTCCAGTGCTATCCAACGGGCAAAAAGTTATAATCTAGGCTATTAAGGAAGCGAGCGGCATGTCAGCGGCTCTTCGACTTTTGTCTTCACTCCCCACTTGGCCGGCAAACGATTACTGAGTCAACACCGACAGTAATAGTGCTCCATGAAATAAAATAAAAACCGGTTATCGTCATTTATCCCGCTAACTTAACATCAAACAACGAAAAACTGATCACTCAACTGGCCGACTGAGTTAATTCAGCCATGCTTTGTTTTGTCTTTTGTCGCGGAACGCCTCTACCCCTAAAAACTATAGAGGTTTTT
The DNA here is from genome assembly GCA_037355805.1 of Ixodes ricinus. Lineage (NCBI taxonomy): Eukaryota > Metazoa > Arthropoda > Arachnida > Ixodida > Ixodidae > Ixodes > Ixodes ricinus. The sequence continues at coordinate 292,451 of JAZHYW010014261.1, forward strand.
CGTTGTCTTTTTTGCCGCAAAAATAAATTACGCGTCACCGAAAAGCTCCTCCACCCAAGTGTAGCGCTAGCGGTCCGAGCCAGATGTCAAAGTTTTAGAACTAACCGTTATCCCATTCAAAAGTTATAAGTGATTTTCTGAAATCTTGAATGGGAAAATGGCGGTCGACAGAGCTTCGAATACATGGAGCTGGATGCCGCTAGTCACCGAACACGGGCGGAAAAATTTCTCATTGAAACAACCTATAACTTTTAAACGAGATAACGGTTAGTTTTTAAACTTTGGCATCTGGTTTGGACCGCTAGGGCTAAATTTGGGCGGAGAAGGAGCGTTCGGCGACGCAGAGTGCATTTTTTGCCTTGTAAAAAAAAATTATTTGGGGGGGGGGGGGGGGGCACGCTGAATATGGTATATCTGGCAAAAGCAGTATTAACTCAGGGATAGCTGGTCAAGCGGGGAGTGTCGGCAAAAAAAAGGACCAGCCGCTAAAGCCTCGATACTGGATTAGCATTCGCCTGATAGATAGCGCGACAGGCTTTGTAAGTGACGCGCGCTCGCTTGGGCCTTTTTATACCGCCCGCGACTGTACCATACCTGCCAATGATCCGACGGTTTACCTTAAGTGAGAGTGCAGTTAAAGGCTCCAAGACATACAAATACAAACACACATCCCAAAGTCAAAATGCATTCACTGCATTTGATTAGTTTAGCCGCTTTTATAACGTAGGCACAAAACAATGACGAAGACCGTGACATCGCGCTCGTAGGAGTCAGAGGCGCCATGGAAATCTTGAATTAGTGCTGATGCCATACTTTAAAAGAGTTTCGTATGATGCACCACTTCAACAGCTCCTGGAAGCTAAGTTGGAGGCGCGGGCGCGAGAGCATGGCATTTGAAACTTGCGCGAGCACTCGCTCAAGTGATGTTGTGCGGTCACTCTGCACGTAACTTGTAACATATTGTGTAACTTGATATTTTATGTTGCACATACCGCCCAAGTACCGCGCAGCTCTCTTTTCCCGGGGCTTGCATCTTAAAGCATCGGGGTATCCGAAAACGCCCGTATCCACTGTCGTCAGTAGTGACCAAAGATTTAGGAACACCTTTATATGTCCATTTGATAATGTTTCCGCAAGAAGAAAACTTCCCAAACTGATAGCAGATTTCTTAAGCACTTCTTCTAGTCGCTCACTCGCGACCCATCCCGCCGAGGGGGACTCCTCGAAACCCCATTTGCACGCGTAAACAATACGATACGCCGTAGGGTCAACAGTATCGTATTGCCTGCGCGAATCCACACAGCGACATCTCTCCTCCCCTGTCGTCCCCACGTCAAAGAAAAGACAAAGGAAAGAGCGCCAAAAACGGGCCCACGCGACTTACGACTCGTCAACAGGTGGAGAGCTTGTCGCTGTAGCCTGCCGCCGGAAGCTTGCCGGGAAGCGACGGTCCACACGCCGTATTTTCGGTCGAGTCCGTAGAGTGTCAACGACAGGCACAGCCCGTGTAATCAGGCCAGATTGCAAAGTCCGATGAAGTCAACCTGGCCGTGGTCGCTTTAAGGTACCGGAGGTGAAGACGACGATGAGCGTACACTTGGACAGACGCACAACCATGTCGCGAAGAAAGAAGACACGATCTTTGGGGGACAGAGGGCACGGGAAAAGAACACCGATGACACGCCACAAACGAACCGAGGAGTCGGGGAAAAAACTGGCAAAATTTGTTTATGGAAATGCAAAAAGGGAAAAACAATGTTTAAAGAACACCAGACGCCTTTGGAGACTTGTTTCTCGCACGCGGCACAGCGACCGCCGAAGGAAACCGGGGAAGGGGCGCCCGACGTCAGGCCGAAGCGCAGCTCGCGACGCGTGTGAGCCTCCCGGCAGTTACCTAAGCCCGCCGCTGGGCCGTGGTACGCACGGCGCTGCCGATGGGAGCGCCTGGATCGAGCGCGTTCGCGCCACGCTGGCAGCTAGCGGTGGGGGGCGGCTGCAGCGACGGCCTCGCCGCCGAGCCAGGAAATGGGACGAGCAGAGTTCGGAGCATCTCGTTTAATTTCATTCTACACTCTCTAGGGATGGGGTCAAGAGTATGAATTGTTCTTCTCCGCTCCTTCCGCCTCCTCGCACCAAACGCCAAGGTTTGATTTTAGCTTTCCGGAAGGAACGGGGTCCACGTCCGTAGGCTCGTCGGACGTGGAAGACGAAATTATACGACGCCCCGTTTACGAGTTTAAGGCGTTCCGATCGAGAGTTCCACCGACAAACGCCGCGCTTCGGAATCACCAGCGCGTATGCGTGGAGCGAACGAACGCGGCGAAGGAAACAAGCCCAGTGATATTTCCGATGAAGGTTTATTGAACGGGATAAGCAAAACCGGCGCACGAGAAAAACGTCAGTCTTTGTCGTCCTGGGCAGACGACAAGATGCGAGACAGATAAAGGGAGAGACGGGGCCCTCGTAAAACTGGCAGTTGACTCGCATTAAAGAGAAAACGATAGAAAACACTGAAAAGGCGGGAGAGTGGGAACAGAAACGAAGACTAACGTATTTTGCTTAGCTTTTCTTTGCCTTTTACTGAAAAAACATTGGTCCATCTATACTTCGTTTCAGCTTGAGTCCAAACACAGCCGACGCTACGAGGTAATACGAACAATCAAGGCGCGTCAAAAGAGCACGCCACTGGGCCTTTTCCGTTTATGATTGTTTCAATTATGGTAGAACACGTACAGAAACATGGCGAAAACAATGATGGTGCGCTTTGACGCTCTCTGATAGGTCCCATCAGCTCGTGGCGCCGGCTGCGTCTGGACTGAAAGTGAAAAGAAGTACGTATATAGCGCTTTCTAGAACACGTGGCTTGATGGCGCGTTTACACTTACGAATTCGCGGGCGGATCCGTGCGGCGGTGAGTGGATTTCGGAGCCGGGTGGCCAAATCTCCTCTTCGCTGGCAGAAAATCTGGATCGGCCCGAGACCCATATCCCGATTTTCCGATAACTACGAGACGATTTCGTCACCCGGCTTCAAAATCCGCTCTTCGTCGGCGCGGATCCGCCAGCGAATCCGCCGCTGTAGACGAACTATTACTGCTGAATTCAGAAAGTCACAAAATATGCGAAAAGCGAGACCCAGGTGTTTATCAGTAATTGCTAAGGCATATTAGCCCCAGTTTGGCGCGTCCTCAATACTCTAAGTCACAAAGCCTCCACATTCACAGTAGCATGTACGTAGTTATGCTACATATATGCTACTATCAACAATTGGTTGATAGTAGAAGTTGAATGTTGAAGTTGAAAGTTGAAGGAGGAAGTTGAAAGGGGTAAGTTGAAAGCTGAAAGTTGAAATTTGAAGTTGAAAGTCGCAAGTTGGAGGTTTGAAGTTGAGAGTTGAAAGCTAAAGTTTAAATTGAAAGTTGAAGTTGAAAGTTGAAAGTTGGGTTAATCGAGAGGCAGTGAATTCCAGTGTCTCGCCGTTTGCGGCTAGGTCCCTTTGAGGTATTTGCACGCTCTAAAAATCCCGCTTCTTATTTGGCCCAGCTGCGACGCCAGTGGATTATAGGTCGTGCTGACTCCTCATGTTCTAGGCACCATGACACTCCTAGATAGCAAAGCCGTAGTGATGAACGTTCTGCACCACCTAACCAGCAGAGGCGAGCGTGGGGCCCCACATGAAGCTACAGCTGCTACGTCAGCGCTCGGCTGGAACTCGAGCCATCACCGACTGAGCACGAGTACCAGCCAAACTATGACGCAGCACTCGAGTCCAACCTCTTTCCCGGGCCGGCCCTTTGAAGGTGACGTAGAAAACTCTGCACTATGGCTTCGCTATCTAGGACTAGAGGTTGTTCTTGCGCAGCTTTAATGAGCACTTCAATGAGGAATCGCCAAACGCTATAGCTGCTGCTTGAAGATGGTGAGATCATCGCCTTTTTTTCGATTCGAGTCGGTCATTTTCTTTTTACAGACTCCCTATTGTTAGCATTCTGGCTTCTGGAGAAACAGGATGCGTGTTGTGCCGAAGACCGGAAATATGAAGCAGCGCCTGATCACGAACCGTGTTCCACGACAACAAGCACAAAAGCCACATCGGCTTAACACTGGAATAACGGAGTGGACTCGAATTAAATGAAGTCGCACCCAACGTTTCTAAGCCCGAGTAATTTTACAACACATCACGTTAACGGGACGGCTGCGGTTGTTTTTAGTCGTGAGAACTCGCTAATGACTATACTATATGCATGACTATACTTCATTTTACCATATGAACACGAAGGCTAGAAGACACACAAACATGACAGGTATACAATAAGCGGTAGGTTACGACAAATCCGATGCACTTGAATGGTTTAGCCGATGACAGCTCACGCACAGAAACACGCCGTGACGTTGCGCTTTTAGCGTTGCTCAGTAGGCCCCATCGATTTGTAGTCTGCTATGGAAGTGAAACAGAGCATATAAAAAAATACAAATCGTAAAAAAAACTAATATTTTGATTACAAGGAGAGCCAAAAGAAAAAAGCTAACACAACGCAGTAAAAAAAACAAAAAAAAACGAGCAAAGTGAGCCAAGTGAAGACCAGTTTCTAGCCTTAGGGAACAAACTCCGGGGATCTGTCGAAGCGCGCCAACCGCTAAGGTGACGTCAGCGGAAGAGAAAATAGGCATAAAGACGTCGTAGCCCGAGACACGTTTGGCGTGCGACAAACCATATGACGTCGCGGCACCCGTCCGTTTCCATTTTAGGTTCTTCCCAGACTATCAGCAATCACCTTAGCAATCAATAGTAGCCCTTTCGGAAGGACGATGCCAGAGCAAGAACACGCAATCAGAAAAGAACCGCCCTGGCCCAGCGTCGCTCAATCGTCGTCCGCTTGTCGTCAATGGAGATAGTACAGTGACGGCGAACAAACAGAAAGCAGTCTACCGATATCCACATGCACGTTGGAACACGCAGTGTTCATCTGTCATTGATACATTTTTTTTTCCTTTAATAAGGTGTGTGTTTTTTGTGTGTTTTTTCCCGTGAATACCGTTTTTTCAGTCAATGCATCTAATTGCCTCAGCCGACTTTTTGATGGAAATATAACTTATGATGGGGTTATTACTACACTTTGTTTCAAATCGGAGCATAGCATGTGCCGACGTGGTCAATGAAGCAACGTTAAAAGCGTAGCGTCACAGTAATCGTTGCCTTTTAGTATACGTTTGTTCGCACCGGCTATACCGGTCAAGGGGGCAGAGTCTGCGCCGTGGTCTTACTTTTCAGTCCATGCGTTTCTGTTTATGTCTCTTATACTCGGTTTCATCTGAAGAACGAGCGCTACCAACGGTACGAGCCGATGGCGTCAATCAAGCTTCTCCGTAAGTGACAGATCACGGCATTTCTTGTGTTTCTCTGTGCGTGTTACCGCCAACTGATCCAGTCAAGCGCGAATAATGCGTCGTGACATCGCGTTTCAGTCTCTGCATCCTGTGTTTGCGCTGAAACTATATCGCTTTGACCCCACTTAAGGTTTTCGGAGATTTTAACGCGAAATTCGACTTAACCTTTGACCATAATGTGCATTCGTAAAGGTTGAAAACAAGTCGGAACCCCATAAAGAAATTACCGAATGATTTAAAACAATAAAGTTCATGTGCCTGCTTTGACAGCGTGTAAATATTGGCAATGGTTGATGAAAACATTGAACCAGCAATTATATAAAGGTTTTTTTCCCCACGAATTCAATAAATTGACTCATCGGCAACCATATTTTTAATTAATAATTATTTCCACCAGCTTTGCTTGGGCGTGTAAATTTTCGCCCAAGCAAAACGCGTGTAAATGTTCTGCAATTTCCTGGGTTGTTTCAAAAACCACTAATATCCTATTTCATTTTGTTTTATGTGAGAAGAGCAAGAGCGAAAACAATGCTTCTTTCATTAGTTATTTCGTCGCGAAAAAGAACAAGGCCTACCTTAGCTATCAATTGACGCACCCACATAGGCACTCGCGTACATTTATGCACGTGCACACATGCATGGGCACGTATCAGTACAAAAAAGAAAGAAAAAGAAATGCTTAAGTTTGTTCCCGCGTAAGTAGCAACGTGGGATTTCCCACGATGGTTCAGTTGGCAGCTTTCCGACGCCTGCTTCCCCCTGCTAGTTTTTGATCCTGAACCGAATGTTTATATCATCCAATACCTATTCTGGACAAGCTACTTCAAACTCAAGGTATGAATAAGAAATATGTTGTACAATTACGAAATTTGAGAGAACACATGTTCTTGACACGAGACTCTTGAGAGCGATAGTATTAAAACGCTGGCACGTAATTTAAATTAAGTTATAAGTTGAATGGGTACGTTAAACACACCTGTTCTTTAACCCGACCAACCTTCACGACATGCGAACACAAAACACCTTTTGTTTCTTTGTTTTTCTTGAAAACCGCAAAGCTTCAACTAGAAAGAAAGTAATTTTGAAGCTGCTCTTTGGAGGACAACTTAAATTAGACCTCTCGAAACTTGTCTCTATGTTTCTTGCCTTAAAATCAACTTATCAAACGTTTAATCGTGGAGTGCGCTTGATAGATAATTCAGAACCTAAGTGAGGTGCAACAGCCCTAAAGGCAAGATGGCTCCAAAAGTACTTCCCTTATGAATCGCAGTCGAAAACCTTCCTCATCGTGTCTCGTCGTTGATGTTTGCTGCGACGTCGTGGCGCTTTCTATCTTGTACCCGTCTCGTGGGAGCACTCCGACGAACGGAGGCACCCAACCCAGGACGTACCGACCGTCTTATTCCCTGCGGGATCTTGAGTCCCAAGGACTGGAGGCCCTGAGAGCGCTCCTTGACATTCGTAACATCGGCCGCTCTATGATCCCGGACGGAAACTACTCTATCATTCTAATCCTGGCGTTTCATCTGTTCTGCCGCAAGTGTTCCCCTCTCTTTATGGCTTACATTATATTGCCAGCATTATGCTATTCGATCGATGAAGCTGGCTTACTTGCGTTTAGGATCTTAGATCGAGTCTCCTTCACATACTCTTCTGCGCTGATGTATGTTAACAAAAACACATAGTTTTGACCGCTCCGAAGTTTTACCAATGTGCCGTTTATTTTATGGACCTAACTCGCTCGTCCTGCGAACTTCTCAGCCAAAGTCTTTTCTGGTTTGTGAGTGCAGCGTAATGTTCTCAAAACTGAAAATACGTAATTTCTCTGGTGATAAAATCACCATGCCCTTCTAGAAATGTGGCCTGAAGCTTCCAAACTCCTATTGCCCGGAAGTGCAGCGTGTAAGCTCTGCACTCGAAGACATCGACGGCTGCCTCCGCAACGGCACCATAAAGTGACTGAACGACAAGTGTTCCTACCAATAGGAGCGAATGCTGCAAGTCCTTTCCTATCACTTGTATAATGCCTTCCTTCTACACGAGCACACGTGGCAACAGAGCCAGCTTCCAAAACTCGGCACTCATGCTAACTGCTTTTTCATGAACCATATAAAGGCACGCTCACGCACTTGCGACTCCTTAGAACCGAATGCTTTAAATTCTTTTAAAATGTCCTGTGACGAAAAGAACACACTGGCACGCTGGCGCCATATGCGCGGTGAACATGGAACATCAATTCACTAGAGCGAAGGTTTTTCCGGGATTTGCGAGGTCAAACGTACGGACTACATATGAGAAATGGTCGTTTATAACATCGACCAAAGTATCTTTCAAGCCAAAAAAGAAAAGAAGGATGCGCGAAAAAAAAAAAGAATATATACGGGACCGCCAAGTGTTCCACGGCCACCTGATAAGTGGCACCAGTGTGCTCTCTCGTCGTAAGAAATTTTAAGGGTTTTAAGGCACACGATCCTAAGTCGCAAGTGTGTTGTAAAATAATTACTGCGTAAATATTCGCCCCTTTCTCGCGATATCGTGACAAAAGCAGTGTTAACACAGCGTGTGTACTTGCTTTACGTTGTTTCTCGGGCATGTTACGCAGAGGAACCTAGTATGCATTTTGTACCGCGACGACGAGGACGTCGCGGAAAATGTCGGGTCTCTGAAAGCCCTCGCAAAGCTTATGCTCCAGTGGGAGTGGAACGCGAAGTTCGCGTTTCTTGTGGTCACACACCCCAGCTTTAACCCTGCTATTTCGCGTCTCCCTATCTCCCCCGAAGCAGGTGCTTGTTCTCTTTCCCCTCTCGTCTTGCCCACTCTCCCACTATATGTCCCAGCGCGGTCGTTGCCTTGCGACGACATTTCAAACGTGATTTTCTCGCGTGCGCTATTGGCACAGCTGGTTCAGCATCGGTTCAAATACGAGCGTTTCCACGCTTTCCTTGGAGTCTTTTCATTCGGGTGGATGCGTGCGAGGGACGATTTTATCAGACATGGCAAAAGTACTGTTTTTCCTTTTTACTTGACACTTTTGGTCTACTTTGTCTTGATGCATTTCTTTGTTTATTCGGTTTCATTATATACTTATGTTTATACTGTGAGCGCATTACCTTATTACTGGCTGTTGTGTATATAATACCGGAGCTTTCAAAAGGCCTGCGAGTACAACGAATAAATCCATAAATATTTTTATATTCCTTTATTAGGGGCGAAGCTCCTTAGGGTCTAGCCTTGACCGTCCGTCCGTCCGTCCATCCGTCCGTCCGTCCGTCCCATCTGTCTTCTTAAAAAAAGAAAAAATGCTTGCGCAGTCGACAGGATTCGAACCTGTGCGGGGAGACCCCAATGGATTTCTAGTCCATCGCCTTAACCACTCGGCCACGACTGCGGGACGAGTAGGGGGCTCTGAGATGTGGTAGCAACTCAAGAGCTGGAGATGTCATGGATGAAACGTTGCATGTAGCCGCTCAACGTCTATACAGGAGAGGGCGCTGCGGTAAAATGCGTATATAATCGCGTTAAACTTTGCATGCATTGGCTCAACGTTTATAGACGAGAGGGCGCTGCGGTCAAATGAATGGATCCGCTAGAAGAACCACTGGCTCTGCACTTAACCGACCATAAAGCTGTAATAATGAAGTCGAAACGCAACCCGAAACTCAGCACTGCCTATCAGCAATAAAAAAAATCAGCACCATCAACACTACCTATGAACAAAATCAGTATCATCAGCACCACCAGAGCTTCGCCCCAATCAACATCATTCACCACATGGATATGCGGTCATTTTATTGATGGACGAAGAGAGTGTTGATGCATGACAACTTTAAAGAAAGAATAAAATCTAGGAGAAAGACAACCCAACAACATATTTTACGCGTAATCGAGTATACTAGCCGAAAACTGGGTAAGGATAGCACTGGCGTTCTTCTTCTCTCAAGCCCCACAGTTAAGCACGAAGAGAATGCCAGACTAGATCACAATTTTATATGTCACAAACTGTACTAACCAAGATAACATGACGCATAGGTAAAACCTTCAGAAGTATTAAGTTGCGGTAATTATAAAAGTACAAGCACATCTGCAAAACGTGGTTGTGTTGGCTTTGTCCGACATGCTTATTCTTTCTTTAATCTTGATTTATTCTTTGATTATTAATATGTAAGAGCGCTGCCGTTTAGAATGAAATAAATCTGCCATCTTTGTTGGGGCCACGTTTGTTGTGAATCCAATTGCTTAGAGAGACGATGAACTCCCCGCTTAAACGGTAAGCTTTCCCGCAAAAACTCTTTGCCGAGGGAAAGCCGATCGCCGAATCTGCAGGGTTTCTGGGTCGTGATCGCGACGGGGTTTCAGTCTTCCTGACTGTCCCCCGTGCCGACCGCAGCCTTTCCGGACTTCGAAAAATCTTCTATTGATAGCCGGGCTTCCTAACTCACTGTAATTTCGAGAGCGAAACAATCGAAAATCTGAACAGCTGCGGATGTTTTTCGAGAGGCTTTGAGCCCCCGTTGCTACGAAGTCCACTAGGGAGGGGGCTGATGTTGAGGATCGAAACAAAATTTTCAGTTGCACGAAGGAGCTCTGAAGGATAATTATATATTGCAGAATCGTGAATATTTTTTTAATAATTTTTGTAATAAACCCAAAAAGCCATGACATGTTTTTTTGTTTGTTTTTGTTTACTCTATTTAGCTGGGCTGTTTTATTAACACAGGAATTGAAACGCAGGCGAAAGATAGAAAGAGAAAAGAGAGAGAGCTAGAGAAAAGACATTTTAAACAAATACTTCAAGCACAGGGATTAATTATGATTTTCGGAATCAGAAACGACCGGGACAGCACTGTTCAAATACTGTGCGAACAGTGAGAAAAAATAAATAAAAGCCCTTACTTTCATAATTACCGCAACTTAATACTTCTGAAGGTTTTGTATATGCCTCATTTTATCTTAGCTAGTACAGTTTGTGACATATGAAATTTTGGTCTAGTCTAGCACTCGAGAAAAGAGGAATGCCAGTGGTATCCTTACCCGGTTTTCGGCTAGTGTACTCGCTTACGCGTGAATGACCCACATACCCGTGCTAAGGTTTGGCATCATACCATGCGCATTATTGGGCGCAGTCAATGCTAAACGTAACGCGTTTGATTATGCTAACTGCGTTGCATTTTTTCTGTTTAGTTTTTAATAAATGCCTTAGTTCCCATTTCCTTGTTTTTATATTTCTTTTTTCACCTGCGTTTTATAACTGCGCAACACGAGTCAAGAAATCTATGAAATTTATTTGTGTCTGAAACGTACACTGAATCAACACAATATGGTTTTTGATTTTCAGTGGTATCGTTCATATTTTGGAAACGAAAACAGAAACGTGTGAATTCTTCTATCTTATTATTTTATATTTTCACATAGTTCCAATTCTTTAAGGTCATCCGCTTCGCACCTATTTAAAAGCGCCGATTCGAACCACTTTCGAGGTTTTGATCATAGGAACCACCAATTTCAAAACACCCTTACCTCACTTTTAATTCACAGGAGTGCTTCGAGCATCGGATTCTGTAGAACATTATTATTAAATTTATCACTCAAAACTTCATTTTTTTATTCATTTTTTACAACCGTATCTCATTTTTAGTTAAAGCACAACTTGCCTCAATCACTCTATCCAATTTCGCTGCATACTGCAGCTCAAGTCGTTCCTGTGCTTGGGCACCTCTTTATACCAACCCCGTTTCTCAATCAATATCCTTAAGCCGACTTGAAGGCGAAAGCCCAAGCGCCGATGCATTAAAGACAGACACATGATCTACTCGCTGAGTCATCCCTTTTAATGTGCTGAATCATCCTTCTTAATGTGCTGAGTCATCCATCCCAGTGTGTTGAGTCATCCTTCTCAATGTGGTGAGTCATCATCTTAATTTGCTCAGTCATCCAATGAGTGGTCACGTAAACTTTTTGGTACCTTTCGTGTCGCCGACGTGTTTTCGCTCAAGGACTTTGAAGGTCGACTGAACGATGAGACATATAAGGTTTTCACCTTAATAAATTGCCACCAACAAACTTTAACGCCACTGGCCTTCCAAACTTTCTGTTGCGTGCTAAAAAAACGGCTGCGTCAACAGAGACCCGGAGCAAACAAAGACAAAGGGAATTGTTTTACAAAAGTGGAAACAATAGTCACGTTGATTTATGTTATTATTTTTTAGGGCAATACTCGCTTCGGGATACTCGAGATAAAATCGGCCCTCAAAAGAACCGAAGCCCCTGCGGCCACTCGCGTGCTCATCCTTGAAGGAAAAATCTCAGCCCCGAAGCTGTTCGTTACGCACAAGCGAAACACGCTGTCACCATAGCGCTCGATGGTTGAACACGCGGGGTAAAACAAATGCTAAAACAAACGAAACCTCCCAATCGGACAACGAACTTTTCTAGGACCCAAGCGCCTGACTGCTGTTGCTTTCCATTTATAGCCATTTTCTTTAAACTGTGCTTTGTCCAAATGCCAAGCTCCGACGCCCCCGCTCCTTAGGGTGCGGAAGGAGGCAGAAGAACAAAAAAAGCGTTCCTCTTTTCCCGATCCCCCTCCCCCTTCTTTTATTTTTTTTTAGGAGGGAGAAGAGAAAATGAGAGAGAAAGAGAGAGAGAGAGAAAAAGCATGACTGTGAGCTTGAAAAGAAAGCGCAGGTGTCCGCGACGTGCAGAAGATGGCTCGTGAAATGAAGCAGTGCGCTTGGACGAATCTTTTGACCAGAGGATTATTTACTCAAAGGCAGTGGCATGAAAGCCAACCGCGTGACACCGCACAAAAAAAAAAAATAAATATCAATTGCAGAATATAATCATAATGGCTCGTTTTAATGTTACATAAAGCGAGAGGTGATAGCGACACAGAAAGCAGCGCGGTCGTTCTGCCCAATGAGCTTCGAAACCTCCCGCTGTTTACAAAAATAGGGAGTACAAAATCACGGGGAATCGCAAAAATTATTATATATTACCAGACATATTGGTATCGAACATCATGTTACTCCATAGCCCTTCCAAACACTTACCTAGTTCGCTCGCCTACTTCGATCAAAAGCGCCCTACTTTTTGAAGGATTTGAGGTGCTCTTGGAGGTTCGTATATTATCGCACACTCGACATCATAAAATGTATCAACTCACTTAAGATAAGCTTCCAACGCCTACGAGTATTATAAAACTGCGAATAAAATGTCGTGTTTACAAACAACCTTCACGTTAACAAGTGGCCTACTGAAATAGCGGGCTTCGTTTCAGTGACTTCCATTAACATTTTTTTCTCCTCCGGGTGAAGATGTTATTCATTGCCTTCGCTGCTGTTCTGGGTTGTGCTCGCCTCTAGGGGATGTGGGATAACTTTAGTACGGCGGTCTGGACTTCTCAAGTGATATCGGGTTTTTAGTGGACGTGCCTGTAACACACTCTGTTTTATAGAAAATGCTCAGGGCTTCCCCATTTACACAAAAGTAACATGGAGGTTCTAGAAAATATTGGACCCTGTTGTATTCAACAGGGTGTGTATCTAAACGCGTTTGCACCTCCTGGTTGGGCCTTTCTTGCCTGCGGTATGTTTAAATAAATATTATGATTGAAGCAAACACCGCCGCCATTTTCTGCATCATACGTGTAATACAGATACGATTCTTTCCTTGGCAAGAGGATACCTCGAAATCCTATTATCGAGTAACTGGAATTATGAGCATACAACGCTAATGACAGAAACATTTGATATCCGACACAATTATGTAGGTAGTACATAATCGTTGCTCTCTGTTGCTACGCTTGTCTGTGATGTCTGTTCTGTATGTTTCTTTCTTTTGCCCTGGGATAGATTACGGTGAGAAAAGGCAATACCCACCAGTGCTGCGGAGTTGCCACTCCGGAATTGGAAGGATTGCGGAATTATTCCGCACTTTCGCGACCCGGGAATAAAATGGGAATGGAATGGGAATGGAGTGGGAATGGAATTAGATGCAGTTTGCTCGGAATGAAGTGAGAATGGAATGGACTCGACTCTTATGGAAGCTGTGTTGATTTTCATTTAGGGCCTACGGACTAATGGCGCAATTCGTTAAGGCATGGTAAGTGGCTCTTGAAACAGCATCATTGCACTGGACGTGTCTGATGGCTTGATTGTCTTACTGGTGTATGCTCCGTCGAGGACGAAAATGGCGCGTCCTCAGTGAAGCAATCGAAAGTGAACAGTTGTAGACGGACAAGTTGTCTTTCCTGGCGCCGCGAGACGCGACAAAGCCGCTGCTGTAATCATGCGCGATTAGCATGTAGCTGTTACCCTTGGTGTCGAACCGAACCGAAAACCGGAGCAAAGCCGATATTTTCAACTGAACCGGAACAAGACTCTAACCGAAATCAAACATTTGATATTGAACCCGAACCGAAACGGAGCCTTAATCTCATGTGGCGGTTACCGATTCGTTGGAAACGGTTCGGCGTAATGAAATGTGAGCCGCACCTTTTTGCGAAAGGCAGCGCGAAGTCAATTAAATATTCGTGACGGTGGCGTCAGCGGCTCAGTTTTGACTACATAAACAGCAGCGACGACATGGAGACAGCTCAGTAATAAATAATACAACAAATAAGTATATTTCACGTCTATGTACAGGACGAATTGGCGTCGGCGAGTCGGCGGGGAGGCGTACACTTGTATACTTGGTTTCACCTTACGATGGACCGCAAAGGATGCTACGAGCCACCGGAGCCAGTTCATAGCTCGAAGGGCGTCACGTGTCCTTCCGGTTGGGTGGAGCGACGCGGAGAGCGCGAAGTCACGAGACAAGCTACAAACTACGGATTGCCTTATGTAGCTCGTATCATCCATCGCGGTCATAAGGTGAAAAACCGAGTATATCTGACTATGCCGAGAGCACGGTGGGCTAGAGGCGAAAGAATTACCCTTTGTTTGTTTGTACGCGCGCGCGTGTGTGTGCGTCTGCATGCGCGTGTTCGTGCGTGCGTGCGTGTGTGTGGGTGGGTGTTTGTTTTCTAGATACAGAAAGTCGCCCGTTGTAGAGTGCCTTCATACACACGCGCGCTTTTGCTTGAGTGGTGACATCTCAGCCATTTTCACGCCCAATCGTTTTTTTATGCATTTTGAAGTGCGCGCAATACGGTGTCACTCAGCTCGAGCGCGCAGCTTTGGCTTATGCATAGACGCCATTTTATCGCCCAAGTCACGCACCGAATGCGCGAGAGCCTTACGCGCTGGCACATTCAGTGCAACAATGGATGTCTTCACCCTGAGACAGACGGACATGTAGGCACCCTAGCCCGTTGTATTTTTGTCCTTTTTTTTGTTTTAATCGTCTTTCGATGGGCCTTCGCTGTCTTTCTCCTCTTCAACTCAGTCGCTCGAGCAAGTCGTTCGCGCGTGCGGTGTGGGTGGTTTACCGATTCGATCTGGACGAGCATCGTACCGGCGTGCGGTCGTGTATCAGTACTGCGTGATAGACGTTAAAGACTCCGAGCTAGCAGTCGTACTGCAGTGCATACATTTCTCATCTACAAACAATGTCACCGTACTCTTACAGACTAAACTCCTCTTGTCTGAACAACTAATGACTAATTCAGTTTTTTGTGTGTTTTTTGTGGGTAGTTTGCGAGTACTATCAGTGCTACCGTCACGCTGTCATTGTGCTTACTGATCGACTTGACATGTGAGTACTGTACTTTGGTACTGTTCTCAAGCGCCTGTATAACCACGTAATTTTTATTAAACGGTGTTCGTGTAACGGAATTCAAGATCACAAAACAAAAATACGCACGTATTTGCTTTGCTGTCCTCGTGTTCGCAGCAGGGCTTCTAATGACCTTTTTTTTTTAATGCAGATGACACTAAGTAACCTTTTCATCTTTTAATGACTGGAAGTTTTCCACTTTTTTTAACCGGTTTAAACTGGTTTGCGCTTGATGGAACCGGTAACCGAGCCGTTATTTCAAAAGCATTACTAAACCAGAACTTAACCGGAACAAAACTCAATGCTACTGAACCCGAACCGAACCGGAATAATGACCAGTTCGACTCCTGCTTTTAACCCACGTTTACGTTTACGTTTAGGTTCCAAGGCAAGTTTCATAATATGGTGCTACAGTCCCTTGTGCTGGCGCCGTATAGCGATTGCACTTTGTCAGCGGTTTTCTGTTCTTGCCGCAGTACGTGGAGATTTGGGGCAGGTATACGCAGCGTCGCTTCTAACACCACACTTGCGGTGCTGTTGTGCGCATATTCGAAGCAGAGTAAGGTATACCTTTTTCTTGCGCCACGCACGAGCTCGACATTTTTAAGGCCTTATCAAACAAACAACACGCTAACCATGCATATGTTGAGGGTATACGGTACGTTTGCGGAGAAAATGGGTGGTTTTAATTGTTGGCCTTTGTTACGACTCGTAAGCCTTTTACGCTTGAGAGCGATAGATATCCGCAGTGACACCAAGTGCCACGAGGCGCTTTGTGCGACGACCCTTCGGCTTAGTAAAATGAATGATTTGAGGAAGCTTTTGCATACTTTTTCACTCGTCTCCGCATTTGATGCCAGCAGCTTTATGCTGTTTTTTTTTTTTCCCAGCGACACAGTGTGATTGTCAATGGCCTTTTTTTACGTTTAGAAATTAAGGGAATAGAACGGTGGACTTCAGCCATTCTAGGAGTGGGAATGGGCCCGAGGCATGACTAACAGTCATGACTAACAAGCGTTGCAACTTGCAACGCTTGTTAGTTATGCCTGTTCTCGATTTTATGTCCTTGTTTTTTGGCGCGCTTTTTTTATACATAATGAATTGCTACAAGCTAGCCCAATGTTCATCCCTTCTGATGCAAGTACGTAGTAGATTACACCTATGCGCTACGCGCGCGTGTACGTTATACACGCCCATACTTGGAAGATGTGCAATGCTTGTGCCTCATCCGGGCGACAGCGACGCCCCGACGTGTTTCACTGCTACGCAGAAACCATTGCTTCGCGTGCCTATTTCGGCGGATGGCGATCGAAACCGACGCAAGGCTCGACTTCTGATGAGAAGTTTTACGACAAGCTATGTTTCTATCCTACGCTGGCAATGATGCCAAGCATTATATTTGCCAGGTATTTACCTTTTCCCCGTTTAACATAGCCGATTAGTATAACTTTTACGATCCGTGTGATCTGATACTGATCATATACTAATACTGATCCATCAGAATTGAAAGGGGAAAAATGCTACTGAGCAGGTGGATGGTCTAATATCAAAACAGGCACGGGTTCGGATTTTGTATCGCTACCTTAAACCTAAGAACTTTTTTTTAGTGGGGTTAGGAAAGGGGGGGGGGGTTGCAACTGAAACGAGACGCCAACCGCACTGTTGCAGTTTTTGTTTTTTAGTTATTGACCGTTGAAATGGGCGCGGCACAGACACTTTTCTGCTGCCCGTCATGGGGCGCACGTTCAGCCCCTTACCTTTTTTCACCATTTGTGCCACAGCAATAGGTCAGTTTAACCAACACCTCCTAGAAACTTAAGGGCGTACTGCTCTTCTCATGACGTCACAAAGGAAGGCCGTCGGGGGCGCGCGTCGAAGTGAAGGCAACGCGCGTGGATCGACCCTCGTAACGCGCTTTTAGTCACATACGAGTTTTTAATTAGCTAAAATGAAAGCTAGAGGTAGCAACGGGTCTAGAAAACTTTTTATTACACGGTCAACATATTACACCGCTAAATAATCGGTACGAAATGGAACGAGGTATGCGTATAAGACGTCTATAGAAAAATGTGATTGTTTTAAGTCGAAAACATTGAGTCACGCAATTATTGCTGTAGGAATGCATATTTTATACAAAAATACTTTGACAAAATCGCGAGACACGCAGTGAGTGGACACAGCAAAGCAGATCACAGTTAAAAATCAGGTAGACGTAGTAAACGTGGTAGACGTAAGTACGTGTCACTTACGATCATGTAAGCGATGTTATCGCGTGCAGTCACTGAATTCTTGCATTATACCCCGGCCACATGGCAAAATAATGTAATTTTGATTGAATTACATTATGGGGACGACAAATCAGCTTGCGACGCTCGTATGATCACTCAAGACCGCGAGCTGATTAAATCTCGTATAATTTAATGAGAATATATTAACTTTTCCGTGTGGCAGGGGAACTAAACTTGTTATTTACAGTCAACTAATTTACTTCTCCCTATGGGTTCGAGCTGCCTTAGAACAAAATATAACTTATTTTGTATACAATAATACTATTACCTTAATACAGTTAAGATTCTAGTATAAACGCGGTAAAAGCAATAAAATAACTTTAGTATAAATAAACACATAAGCACAAACAACGCACTTTCAATAATCACGCAAACTTGTCATTCACCTTCCAGTAAAAACTAGAATATTACCACGCAGATGTACAAATGTCGCCGCAACAGCACACGGATAACGACGAAGAACAAAATTCCATTCGATAACGAGATTTAAAAAAATCTACTGCAGCACTTTAGTCGCGTCCTACAAGACCAAAAAAGCCCGTAAATAAGTTGTTTCTCCCCTGTCGATCGTATCCATACGTCACAAAAATAGTTTAAGACGAACTCCAAGAAGGCTCCCTCTGTCGAGAGAGAGGTCTATCGATAATCGACCAGTGCCATCGTTGACTAGTTGCCACACATGTCACTCAAACCGTAGCAGGACTTGTTCCGCGAATCCACGTAAATGCCGTAGTATCAAGCGAAACACAAAATAACTACCCGAGACTGCGGTGACGACAAAAAAATGACGGGAAGAAATGTATAAAAAGAGCCACACACGAGAGTAGCGGCGGCAGTGTAGGACGTAAGGCTTAACGTTGTCGGCCCATCTCTTGCTCGTGTGCACTCCCTGCGGCGATGACTGGATTTTTTTGGTTCCCTTCCCTTCTGAAATGTCTAAGCGTTCCTTTTCAGACAGTCAGCAGCTCACAAACAACGTAAATTTACCAGAATCGGAGCCCGTTTGAGGGAAGAAAATGTCGCACCGGATCCGGTTTATTCGAAAAGTGTGGAAAGCTGCCAGACTGCACGTAGTCCCGCGGTTACGGGGATAATCAAAAATATAAATTTGGTACTTTCAACCTTCGTAACGCATTGTATATTACGTTTATATGATATATATATTAAATTGTACACGACTGCGCTTTTAAAACGTATATTGATGTCGGATAAACGCGCACGCTCGACCAGAAACATTTTTTTCACGTCGATACCAGATATTTTCTCACGTAGTTGCGCCATGGCCTTCCTTCTTCGACACTGTGACGTAACCACTCGGAGCGCTACGACCTTCTTTCTAGGAGGTGTTGGTGACACTCTACGCCAAATTGATTTGAAACCGCGGACAGCTTCAACTAGGCATCGATATGTGCTTTGGGTAGCAACTTACACCATAGTGGGGTCCCACGCCCTTCCTGGCTGTCCCTTTTTCTCTCTCTGGACAAACAACGAACACACGAGCATGGGTGTAGTACTCAATTCGAAATGTGTACATTTCATGGTTTGAAGATCGAGACAATATTAATTTTAAGGGAAGTACCCAAGGTGGAGGTGTATTAAAAGATAAGTGATGCTTCCACCTGAGATGAAGCGCAACTGGCGCCCTTGAAGGCGACTAAAAAAATTCGCCTGGTCCGGGATTTGATATCGGGCTAGGGAGATTTTCTGACTTTTGGTATCAAGCTGTTTTCTGACTGGCATCATTGCTGTTTCTACTATTGGGACAGTTTTTTTTTTTAATAAATTGATCTGGGACCATTTGTTCCTGCACAGTTCGTTCCTGATCACTTGTTCCTACACTTCGTTTCAGCTTAAGTGCAGACGCAGTAGACACTACGAGCTAATGGGACCAATCAAGCAAAGTCAAAATTGCAAGTCACGGGGCGTTTTCTGTTTATGATTGGTTCAGCCATGATAGAACGTCTGCAGAAACACGACGAACACCATGATGGTGCGCTTTTTGATGCTGTCTGATTTTTCCCATCAGCTCGTAGCGTCGGCTGCCTCTGGATTGAAGGTGAAACGACATTTATTCTATGTTTCTCAACACTTTGTTTTTGTACAATTTGTTCCTGGATAATTTGTTCCTGAAGAATTGGTTCCAGAAGGATTCGTTGCTGGGCAATTTGTTTCTGAGCAATTTGTTCAGAATAAAGCGCTTCCGTACCGGTTTTGTTTTCTGCGTCCATTTGTATGGGGAACAGTTGGCCCGGGCCGTTTGTTTTTTACCATTTTATTTAGAACCTCTTCATTTAATACGTTCCACTAGTGTAACTGCCTCATCTTTATCTACTCTGTGAGCACGAAAGAATAATAGCTCCATGGCCAATAGACAGAGGCGTTGGAACTATTCGGGAGATTGGAGGGGGGGGATTAAGATTTTTCTGCCCCTCTACTGTATTGTTTACATACATTTCTTTTAATGTCTGAAGGCGGGACCTATTCCACTACCGCCTCCCCCCCCCCTTTTTTTTGGCGCCACTGCCAGTTGAAGATAGTGGATCAAGAAGACCACCCGTGCAGACTGGACTCAGGCACCCAGGCCAATTTATGGCCGTCGTGGGTGTGGGTGTGTTTCTTCTAAACACTTGCTGACAGCATGCGGGTTGTCCTCTACATTTATGTCGCGCATTAAAATATGGGGCTTGTAACACACGAGCGGTCGTTTAATTCCTTCTTTGGATGATTACCGTCGTACCAATGTCACCGATATTTAAGAAACTCTGTACTCTTTTGTCCAAATTTATTGTTGTCTTTCTTTTTTTTTCTTTTTTTTTTTGCTTTGCGTTTAGTTCTTTTTTTTTACATACATTTTTTTGTAGTTCAACGTCCTTGAAATAAACTATATTTCGCGATCGGCACGTACTTCTTGACGATATCATGGCTCCACTGTTTAATTCTGCCGAGGCACATTATTATGCATCATGTAGTCATGTTCTGTTGGCGAAGTCTAGTTGACTTTTCGCTCCCATTGCAGCGGAAACCGTTCAGGACCGGCCCCCTCGACGAACCCTCAATTTTGTGTGCCATCAACTCACGCCATACAATATGAACAAAACACATCCCTAGAGCGCGAGTGAAGTGCCTGAAGGCAGAAAACAACAGCCTTCGGTCTGAGCTGTCACAAATCCGCAAATGCCTCCCGAGCTCGAGACCGATGCAGGCTGGGCCACGAATGCCTTACGCTGCTGTCATGTCGGCGAACGCGAGTGCTGCTCCACCTACCACGAATGCGTCTGGGACCCTCGATCGTCAGTCTTCGTCAGCTTGGACTGCCCCTGACATCGGCAATCACAAGACGGATTTGAACTACGATACCGCTACATCGGCTGCGTGTGCTTCGACGGTCGCGAACCGTGCGGGCCAACCTGGTCTGCGGGTCAACTCCCCAATGAACGTTACCGAGGACGGTTTTGTGCCGTGGAAGTCTCGACGCCAAGCAAAGGCCTCCAGTGGAACGTCCAAGAACTGCAAGGTAAAATCTGTACCGCGCAAGGCGCTGTCGAAGGCCCTGTTTGTGTCTAGGCTAGATCCGGACACATCGGTTACAGAGGTGCTCGATATTATCAAGCCTGTTCTGAAGGCAAAGATCGCCTCTTGTGCTAAACTTAGGACGAAATACACCTCGTATGCTTCCTTTCATATATCTGTGGAAGACGAGACGTTCGAGGCCTTAAATAACCCTGAAGTCTGGCCGGAAGGGTGCCTGTTTCATCAGTTTTTCGGGAAACTGGACGCGTCGCGCGTGTCTGAATCAATAGACCAAAATGGCAGCGTCGAAGAACACAATTAAGGTATACTATCAAAACGTCCGCGGATTATGAACGAAGGCAGATGAATTTTCGTCGAACCTAGCGCTTTCCTCTTTTGACATAATCTGTCTTACTGAAACTTGGTTATGTGCCGAAATACATGATTCACAATATTTTACGAATGACTACACTGTGTTTCGCCGCGATCGTGATTATAGCGCCACTGGTCAACGTTTCGGCGGTGGGGTGTTAATTGCAGTCTCGAGCAAGTTAAAATCGTGCCGTAGACAAGACCTTGAGACTTGTGATGAGTGCGTATGGCTCGAAATTTTATTGCGTGATCGTAGTAAATACCTCATCGGAAACTATTACTTCCCACCTAAATTTGAATGCTCAACTTTTATTTCACACTTCGACACTTTAACAAGTTAAATCAATTTTAGCGAATACAAAGTGCAAATTTTGGAGATTTTAACCTTCCAGGCGTAGACTGGGCCCTTGGCAGACTTGATTGTTGTGATTACCTGACAGAGAGCAAAGCTTCTTGGTTTTTGCCACTTATCAACTTTTATGGTCTTTCACAGCACAATAATCTAACGAATGCTTCTGGCAATACACTTGACTTGCTTTTATCAAACTTCCCTGTCGGCGCGATAGCGTCTTCGTCACACCCTTGGTGAGGGTCGATGCTTATCATCCGCCCTTTGAAGCCGAATTTTACTTGCCATGTTTATCGCGAGAACTATCGAAATTCATTTACTGTTACGAAAAGGGAGATTATTTCAGCATTTACAGGCATGTAGAATCACACGCGTGGTCTGAGCTATATGATTCGAATGACTCAGATTTTGCAGCACAAAATTGACGTCGGTAATGAAGGAAGCTATCGAAAAGTATGTGCCTAAAAGGCTCGTTAAACCGAGGAAATTTCCGAGCTGGTTTTCGAGGGAATTGAAGACGGCTCTGCGTAAAAAGACTCGTTTTCATGGTCTATACAAGAGAACGTGTAAACAAGTATGGTACCAAAAGTTTTCCAACTTTCGTTCCTTAGCTAAAATATTGCTTGCACGTGACAAATACGTCCACGAAAGACATGTTGAAAATAGTCTATATTCTGATCCCAAATCTTTCTGGAAACACGTAAACACCAAACCGCATTCGTTTTCACAACATTCATCTCTGCGCTCTTCTAGTAACGGTGATACTCATTATGTTACATCGCCAAAAGACATCGCTGATGAGTTTGCCTCATTTTTTAGCAGCTGCTACTTATCGCCCATACATTCGGTGAAGTCAGATCTAATCAATGATCCCAGTGATGGGGACTCGCTCTCCCTGTTCAGTGTTGCTACACGGGACGTTGAAAAGGCGATAAAAAAGCTCAAGCCGAAATCGTCAGTGGGCACTGATGACATTCCACCATTTATTATTAAAGGATGCTGTGGGCTTCTAGCGCCAATTTTAGCCCATATTTTTAATGTATCTTTGCGTACCAGTATGTTTCCAGCAATATGGAAGGAAGCCATAGTTGTGCCCATTCATAAAGCTGGTGATGCTAGTAGTGTATCAAATTACCGTCCCGTGTCACTACTGTGTGGTTTTGCTAAAGTATTTGAAACCATTATGCAAGAATGTCTTTTCTCTCATTTATCTAAGTATCTGACGCTGCAACAACATGGTTTTATTAAAGGACGCTCTGTCGAAACTAACCTTTGTACTTTTCTACACTACGCAGCCCCGGTCGTTTCTAACCGAGGGCAGGTTGACTCGGTATATTTCGATCTTACAAAGGCTTTCGACAAGGTTGACCATGCTTTGCTTGTACATAAATTGAAACAATATGGTTTCGCCCCTAAACTTTGTGAATGGGTTTATAGTTACTTGTCATCGAGGAAACATTTTGTTCGAGTTGATACTGTGTTATCTAATCCGTTTTTCCCAACTTCAGGCGTACCCCAGGGGTCAGTGTTGGGGCCACTGTTGTTCCTGGTATTTATAAATGATATTTTAAATTGTGTAAAGTTTGCTAAAGTGCTTTTATTTGCCGATGACATTAAGTTATTCTCAAGTATTTGTTCTGAAAACGATTGTGATGCGTTACAGTCTGATGTTTTGAGTATTTTGCAATGGTGCTCATCCAACCGTTTGCCTTTGAATATAAACAAAACTAAAGTCATCTCGCTAACTAGACGTAAAAATCCCTTACATTTTAAGTACACGTTGGGAAACTGTATTATTACTCGAACTGATATGATCAGGGACCTCGGGGTGTTAGTCGATTGCAAACTTACGTTCAGTTCTCATGTAACTACTATTTGTGGTACCGGGTTCAAAATGCTTGGTATGATCTCCCGTTTGACTCGGCACTTCCAAGCACCTGAGGCCATATTACGTTTATTTTGTGCTCTGGTCAGGCCCAGGCTCGAATTCGCTTCTGTCGTGTGGAACCATTTAACGGAGACTGAATGTAGACGTATTGAAGCGGTGCAAAGGCGTTTGGTTCGCATAGTCTATGATCGATACTTCCACAGGAGACTTTACTTCGACCACCATTCTCTGCTTAAGATTTTGAATCTCAGCACTTTAGATGACCGAAGGCATTGCTGAGATGCGGCTTTTCTACAAAAGCTTATCCAGGGTGTAATTGACGTACCTGACCTTTTGGGCAGCATAAAGTTACGTGTGCCAACGAAAGTCACGCGACAGTGCGACATGTTCTACCCCGACATGCGATTAAAGGAGTCACCAATCTATCGTATTCAGACATCATGCAACCTCCTTGTCCAGCACGATTTTTTTTTCATGCCTTATTTTACCTTTAACACCTGATGTGTATTTTATGTACTTTGTTACGACTGTTTTATTATGCTGACTGTTCTAATATGACTATTGTAGTTTCCATATGTTTGCATGTTTCATAGGAATCTGACTTCTGTGCACCAATGTCAAAACCATTATGGTGTTTTTGGGCACGCAATAAATAAATATCAAATATCAAAATAACGTTTGATTTACCTGCTGCACAATCGACGCAGAAGCCACGAGACGAGGGAGCCGATCAAGCAGTCCGTTAGGACATAGCCCCCTATATACTGACAAAGCCTGGCGGATCGCCACGAGAAGCGGCCGCCGAAATGGAAAAGGTGGAGCGGCAGACAACGGATGAGAGGAGAGCCACGTGTCTGGCGCCCCGCTGCGGCGAGACGCCGAAACACGCTTCTCCCGATCGAACAAGTGTGTTTCGGGTCCTCGCCGCTGCAAAAGCTCTGCGCTGACGTCCAGGTTCCCCGAGAAATGGATCTTTGATGCTCTGTCCTACCAGATCCTCGCGTTTCAAATCTGCGACCGGGCACTCGATGGCTCCGTCGTCGAACTGCCAGGCTTTATGAGTGTATGGGGAGGCTATGGTTACGATCACGGACAGGACGTGAAAGGCGTCTTCCAGTTGTTCTGCCTCCAGCGCGAGCTTCCTACCTTCGACACCACTTCGGCGTCTCGAGAGCTTTGAGCGAGCGTACGCAGCCGAAGCACACCGGAAGGCGACCAGCGCGTTTTAGAGGCCAGCCATCTGAGACAGACGTCCTACCGTCCTCAGCTTGGCAGTGGTTATAAGAGCGTAACCCCATGGCCTCTGTCGTACTTCCGTTCTATAGTCCAAGCCATTCTGTTTAAGGTGTCGACGCCGCCATATCGGTTAAATGAACTGATAGAATAGCGCTGTCCGTGTGTGCGAGACTCTGTGTTGCACTTCGCTTTCTCCCGATGTTCAAGATAATGCACTCTGGACTAAGGTGAAACAAGACACCAGAACAAATCGGAAGCTCTTTATTTCACAGTTTAATAATAAACTCCCCCTGTGCCTTGAAGTATTTTATATTACAAACAAAGCAATCACGCTGAGGGGGTTTTGGTTATTGGGATGAATATACCAACACTCAATTAAAGAAATGAAAAAAAAGAGACAAAAGTTGAATATCTTAAACAGTATAACAACACCGATGTATTATAACGTTTCGACCGCCATAAAACCTTCAAGGCGTTGCGACAGAACATCGTAGAGTTACATTACTCGGAGAGAAGCACCTTCGTAGACTACCGAATATGGACGCAAAGTTTTATAATTTTTGGGGCTTCATAGTCATTGAAGAAAACATTTTTTTCCCGCAATTTTTATTTGGTGACCATGACACAGTGACAGAACTCTGACGTGACCGAGTGTAACCAGCTCCTTGTAGAAGACAATATAGAATTTCGCAAGTCACCAACAGACGTCCAGCGTGAGGCACAGATTAAACAGCAGTGCAGCCTCAGCGTTCAGCTGGGACCCGTGTTCCTATCACTGATTGGACGCGAGTTCCAGCCGAACCGTGACGCACCACTCGTGTCCAATCTGTGCGCTGTGCTGAGCGCCGGTAGCTGACGTCACAACTACAGTGCTACGGCCCTTATTACCTACACGTGGCGTTGGCGTAACCAACCTGCTAGAGTTCCTGTATAGGCTCCCTACGGGAGCCAGAGTTGCGCGTTTATTCCCGTAGCGCAGTCTTTCCTGCACGGCAAGTTGATCCTGCTCGTCACGTGAATGAATTCGGCGATTAGCGGCACCACGCGTTCGAGGAGCGCGGCGCGCTGAAAAGCAGGGGAACGTACGCAGGGGCGCATGCAACGTCTACTTTCCTGCTCGGCATTTGATCAGGCTCCTAACGTGATCGGATCTCGGCGAATAGCAAAGAAGGGCACGTGGAAAATAGACGCGAAACTCTGGCTCACTCTACAACTGGCGGCCCGTCTCAAGCCGCGCTTTCGATGGCCTGTCGTACATTGTCGCTCCACCGAGCGTAGCTTGCCTCCGGACAGCCCCCTGCATCGGTTCTCAGGGCCCTCAAAGCATGGGGGGTGGGGGGGGGCAGAAGGGGTTGAAAGCGACAGGGAGACATGTTGGTAGCGTTACGGCCGTTCACAAACATAACTGTTGACGTTCACTATAAAATTAGGAGAAATAACGTATAGAGTATTACAACTAGCGGCATATTTCTTTGAGGCTATGTTCTGTATGGCATGCCCGGTTTTACGGTACGCGCATAGAACTCCCCTACTCTTCGTAAATATGAACATTAAAAACAGACGAACACACACAAGGTCTAAACCACACCCGTGTGTGTAATGTACTGTTTTTTTTTTATGTGCTCCTCAGTCTCGGGTTTTTATAATGTGTATAGTCACCAACTAGTTTGTTAATAACGTATCGTGAAGGTTATCTGACCCTTTTTCCGAAGGTAATTTAGGAATTGCCTTAATTAGGGAACGTGAGTGATTCCGTGCCATTCGCCTGTCAATAATTAAGCTGCAGTTCCACCGTAAGGGTTTCGCTCATTATCGAGTTTTGTGGCTTGAGAACAAAGCATTAAGTGAACACATATAACAATTTGAAAAATAAATAATAATAAAAAAAATTCTGAGTGACGCTATCACAACTGCTTAATATCAAAACTGTTGGAGTTGAAAACGAGGCGACAATTCTAATCTTTGGAGTCGATCGCCAATAGCTTATGTTGTACCTTCATGATGGAATTATTGATTTAGTAATGTAGTCGTATAGGCTCTACAAGCTAGACGGATTAAGCTGGTGCGGGACAACACTGAACTGCATAAGGCAGTTCCTTCCGAGTTCAACTTATGTTTTATATGGTTATATTTATGAAGTGCGATGTATGTTCAGATAGTCACATCCCGTGCAACTTTGCGCCTTGGTGAAGAGTTAAAATAAAGATAATTTTCAAATAAGCC
Source organism: Ixodes ricinus (assembly GCA_037355805.1). Lineage (NCBI taxonomy): Eukaryota > Metazoa > Arthropoda > Arachnida > Ixodida > Ixodidae > Ixodes > Ixodes ricinus. Next base: position 319,418 of record JAZHYW010014261.1, read on the forward strand.
TAGGGTAACTTTAAATAAGCCTGCTAAACCTTTCTTTTCTTTCTTTTTTTTTCCCCAAGGACCATGAAACCGTGGCACAAGCAGCTGAGGCACCTATTTTAACACAACCGAGGCGGCAGTAGGATACACTATCGTGTTCATTCCCAATACTGGTCTTCTGTCAATGTAAAAGCTACAACAGCCCTTAGCAGTTTACTTTAGCTTCGCAAAAAGAAATCACACTCATGTAGAACGCCATTTTGTTTTGCCGTGAACACTTGCCTTACGTAACTATTACAATATTATTTTAAAAATAACAAAAAGAAAAACACGCGACCACTAAATAATTACGTTTGCACGGAGCTAGAGCCATGGTCAGGAAACTGAACTATACAGCTCCATAAAACCGCGTGGTTAAGTTTACAAACAAGAACAGCTACATGCCTACATCCCAGCTCAAACATCACTGTATAACACGTGAGAAGTACGAACGTCGCGAAAATGAAATAACTCAGTGTTTCGCTCGCTAGAGGCACGAGGACAGAGACGCTCCACAAGGCGGTGGTCTCGTTACCGCACAGTGAGATAAAGGTCAAACAAACGACCGAAACATGCACCAGCCTACCTAGAGTCATTTCCACAGTACCGTATTAAACTCAGTACCCCACAAGCATTTTAGTTATGACCCGTGCAGCCATCGACTGTCCTTTATTATTATCTTTTTGACAAGTTCATTGTTTTTCAATGAATGTTCAGACGAAAGAAGTAAGTTTATCTCGAAATGCAAGAGGTCATACAACCAGTGCAGTACGAAGGCTAAATGGAGTGTTCAGGGCACGTACAACGCGCAAGCGGCAATTACACGAGCACACACAAGCAAGTTCAACGTCCGTCCAAATACTTTACTAGGGGCCCGGGGAATACACCGCACTTCGTGAAAACTCAATGGCCTTGACGCGGACAGGCTTTGCGTAGTGGGAACGGCAGGATCCGCCGCACCCACGAGGTTTTCCCCTTTGAATATGGAGGGCTGGTTCCGCCATCTACCGTGGTGAAGACCGAGCCAGTGAGACAGACATCTGTCGTCTATCGTTTCACCATGTCCGGCGCGGACGATGTTATCAGTCGAAGGGCCGATCAAACAGCGCAAAACCGCGTGGCGTGCTCTCTGCGCTTGATAGGCTACCGGCGGAGGGCACGCACAGAAGACGGCGATACCGGCTAGTCCTATCAACTGCAGCGAAAGGTGCACAACGCCATGACGTTGTGCCTCTTTCGCAGTTTGATTGGTCCTTCGGCACATAACATCGGCCGCGCTCGAACCTAAGCTGAAACGAAGTATAGGTAAACCCGTTATCACGATGCGCCGGCGCAACACCTCCTAGATAGCAAAGCCGTGGTGCTGCTAGAGATTTTGTCACCAGAGAAGACCAACGCTGCTCACAGATTGGACAGGACGTTTCCGTCGACGTTCGTCTCAAACTTGATTCGAAGCCGAGCGCTAACGCAGCACTTGTTTCCAATCTGCGTTCAGTGTTAACCCTCGCTGGTGACGCAAAAATGTCAGCACTACGGCCTTGTCTTCTAGGCGGTGTTTGGACGGCGGCAGCCCTCTCTTTCGGCGCTGCGCGGCTGGGCGAGAGCGTGGGCAGCGCCATGCGCATGCGTTCTCTCGGCCGCCAAGTATCCACACCGCTGGGGGTAGATGTATTAATGACGATAATAATCCATAGAGAATTGGAGCAAGGGGGACGAAGGACAAACACAAATCTCCAAACACAGCTAGGGGACTGATGCGCGACCGAAAAAGTCCGCCCGGTCGTGGTATCAAACGAGGGACCTCGCAATTTCTAGTGGAGCGCTCTACCAACTGAGCTAACCAGGAGCTAGACGTCAGTAGAGCAAACGGGTTTTATGAGTTGCGACCAGTCTAACACAACCAAGGGTGAACGGCCCGCATTTTTAAGGTTATGATGATAATGCAATTCATGCAAAGGTGAAAGCCAGCCGGACAAGAATGACGATAATAATCCCTGGAGAAGGGGAACGAGGGGGACTGTGTTTGGAGATTTTGTGTTTGTTCTTTGTCCCCCTTCTCCAGGGATTATTATCTTAATTTTTGTGCAGCTCGCTGGCACCTTTGCATTAATTGCATTATCATCATGGAATGTATCCTCCCTACTGAAGTATTTGGTTCGTCCACAGCTAGACCAGTAGGAGTTCACAGATTTATCAGCTTCACAATTAACGAGGACGCCTCTATACCTTTTAGTTCATTGCAACAAAACGTTGCCACCGACACACTAAAAGAATCTGGACGTAAACTAACGCCTAGGGTTTCTTCGGATTGTCCATACTTTGCACCCTCAAAAGTTATTTTAAGCACCCCTAAAAGGGATCTTGGTGAAAAACCTATAAGGGGTTCTTTTAAGCTCTTTTTTATTTATGCGAAAGAGTTCTTCATCGACCAGTTGACTTTCTGGTGCGCCAGAGGGCGATAGTGCTTGAGGCGACACGTTCTTCACGAGCTGAAAGTTCTTGGGGCGTCGCAGAACCCTTTCAAGTACGGATTCTTTTCTTAGAGTGCAGCTGTACCACACAGATTAATAAAAGTTTATCGGCTGGGATGAAAATAATCATAAATTAAATATATCCGAATTCGAACTTTTTTCATATAGCTAGAATTAAATTGGACCTTTGTGCTTTCCAGGAAGCGCCTATTCGGACATGTTTTGTAACGAGTCCGGTTTTCGATCGTCCGTGATCTCCGGATCTGGCGAACGACATTCAGGCGACATTTTCTCGGATGTTCTCAATCCTGTCGCGTCGTCCAGGGCAGAACTTGCAGCGCAGAGAACGTCCTTCGAAAATGTGCACGTCTTTTCTCTTGCAGTAGATGATAACTGCTAAAAGAACGAGGAAGCCCAGTAAACCGCCCCAGAGGAGTAACTGTTCACGTCTGAAAAACAAAAATGAAATGAGGTGACTGGACTGCCACTATTCACTATTGCCGACAAGTGGCAGCTAGTACCATGATTTAGCATGCCAGAGACACCACATGCGGCATTGCTCGGTCATGCAAGCTCGTATTGCCGCCACTGTACACATAAAGCCAGTCATCCCAGTAACTTATTTCAAAAAGCGTTTCCCCTTTTTAGTGGCAGCAAAGTAAGCACAAAGATCAGGGAGTTTTTTGTTGTCTTTTTTTGTTAGCGGAACGCGTAAATTATTTGAATTACCCTCTTCCAGCAATGTGTCACACATCAATTGTTTTTTTTTTGTTGTTTTAATATTGGAGAAAATGATTTACTTTTTAAGAAGAGTAAAAACAAGGAAAGACTATTTGAGACTTAATTCGGACGCGCGTATTCCAAAACATACAACTCTAAGTGCGGAAATCTAGAAAAATAATTTTTCGCCATTATAAAGTGAAACAAAAAAGTCACTATCGGTGTGAAGTAACACGATCCTTTTCAGGTTAGGTAACGAGCAACTTATTTTGGCACTTTAAGAAGAAAAGGACAGACGTATTAATTTCCTTTCATTGCGACAGACGGACAGGTGTGAGTCAAACAGTGTGTATATACGATGTCACTAAAACAAATGGCGAAACCAGACAGAAAATGCAAACATCTCTAGAGTAAATGTGGGCCCGCTTCAGATGTTTCTACAAGCAATACTGGAACAGTATTTGAACAGTAAACCAAATTTCAAATAAGACATGCAAGAATCACTTTGTTGAACATTTCTCTTGTTTCAATATTCATTTTTTAAGACAGCATGTAATAACTTTGATAAGGGTGATAATGTTTTACTTAAATCCGAAAAAAAAATTATGTTTTTTAGGAGGAATAATAAAAGAACCACAAGTGACATAGACATACGCACGGTAACTAATACATCTGAAGCAGCGCAGACAGGCATATTGTACCGCGCACAATGAGACCAACTGCGACGTTGCATATCCAACAAGGTGTTTGCCGAACGAAGAGGGACGCTTACAGGCAATGTCCCGACGTCATTATGCCCGCATAGCACCATGTACAAGAAAGGTATAAATGCTCATGCTTACATGATGTCCGCTTGGTCTTTCTTCGCACAGCAAGAGTGTCTTCCGAACTCAGTGCAGCAATCAGAGTTCGAGCACTGGTAGACATTACTGGGATCGAACCAGCCTTTTTCTTTACTGATCAGGCAATCTTTTTTCGCTGAAAAGAAAAATAAGAATAAAAATAAGGTTAACTAAAAGACTTCTGGCTTCAGCCGAGTAAAGCCCTATACCAAAGCTCTATACCAAAGCTATCCATCGGTACTTGTAGCTTTTGCTAGAGCCCTTGAGGTAAGAGGGAAGTATCGGCGATTTCATGCTGCACCGCAGAGTGTAAAATTCTCGGTCCGACAGCAGAAAGATATCAGCTTGTTTAGATAATATTCGGTGCTTGGGGTGCGTCTCTAAAAAAAAGTTCAAAAACACGAAGTGGCTTTTGTGTTTTCTTTCGGGAACAGGTCTCGACTTCTTCCCGTAGAAGATGACGACTTCCCTCCTGTGATCAGTGCAGTGCGTCTGCTCTCTCCACACAGCAGACTCGAGACCCTCTCTTCCCTTCCTTTTTATTTTCCCCTTCTCTTTCCCCAGTACAAAACAACCAACCGGGACGAACTTCCCAGGTTAACTTCGTAGGCGAGCATAGCTCGCACCAAAGGGATTGGCGACCGAGTGTGCTAGTGCACACTAAAGTCACTGGGTCCTGGGAAAGTAGCGCCAATATGGTCGCCATATTGGTCCGTGAAATTAGCAATTTCTCCTTGACCCCACCGTTCTTGGTGAGCCGAAGTAAATTCGCTGGCGACGGGTAGCTTTATGAAGACGTTTCTTGCATACCCAGATTTTGCCATCCACACGCCGGCGAAACAAGCGTACATCTCGTACCACCACCTCACGCGGTGTCGGTGCTTGGGTACTGGAAGATAAGTTTACAGTTTTAAAATACGTAAGAAAAACAATATAATTGTAAGCGATACCTGGAGATGGCCATGATTGACAAGTTGATTGCATATACAGCACCAAAGACGCTTATACTGGCGAGGAACGCTTCCAGTACGATGATGCTCCGTGGTGATCTTGGCGCGACTAGTTTTGGTCGTTTGTATGTTAGCATCTGTTTGTGTCCGGCTAGCAGGTAGGGAAGGCAATGGCGCTAATTTTCCAGGATCCAGTGACTTTAGCGCACACCAGCTCGGAGCACGTAAAGCGAAAGCTCGCACTCTGGAGCCCTTGGGGTGGAGATTGAATCTAGGGTCCAACCCCACTCCTAGGGGCCCGTTTCGATCTGGATGAGCATTGTACCGACGTGCGGTCGTGTATCGCTACTGCTTGATCCCAGCGCCGCAGGCCCCAGGCGTGCGGTCGTGTATCACTACTGTGCTGCAGACCCCGAGCTAGCGGTGGTACTGAGCTGGTTAAATTCCTCGCATACAGTGGGTAACAAGATCAAAATCAGCGAAAAAAGGTAGGAAACTGTAGAGGAATACAGGATACAGGACAGACGCTGATCCTCTCTCCTGTACTATTTTACAGTTTCCTAACTTTTTTCGCTAATTTTAACCATGTTTAATGCTTACCAACTAGCCCAGCTCACCACCCTCTTACAACGGGTAACAATGCCGCCATGTTCTGGCAGACTAACCTCCTGCTGTATAAACAACTAACTACTACTTAATGAAAAAACAGAAATAACTACAACTTATTTTTTAACTCCCGCCAAGTGAACCAGGAAATGCACCGATAGCGAACATAAGCCCCCCACCCCCACTTATTTTTTTTTTTTACGAAAGCAGGCAATTAAGAGTATTTTGATGTTCACACACCTACTGCAGCATGATGAAGGCGAGCAGCAATGCACTTTCAAAATTCGCTACTTCAAGGGACGATGTTGCCAGTCAATGGCCTCCCTCAAAGCATATACTTCTTTAACCGTTTAATTCAAGAGTGGCTGCTGTCTGAACTACGTCCCCTATATTTAGATCACGCCTCTGTTAGACTCGGAAATCATAACTCCAAATCTCACTCCTGTCGGCTTCGATATGGACGAATAATGAATCCGCATGCATTCGTCTAATTGCTACTAAGTGACGCACCTGGAAGTGAAACAGGCTAGCTGTTGTACTGCGCAAGCAAAATGTGCCCTATATAGTGCATACAAGTCACCCATGTGAATGCGGGCTAACTTCTCGCCATCTAAAAACATTGACAGTGACTTTGAATTTCTCGGAACACCAGAGGCACGTAGCCCGGGAGGGGGGGGGCCATGGGAACCGCTTTCCCCCCCCTCGAAATCTTCCATTTTGCTGGGACCTCCTCCCCCCCCCCCCCCCCCCGAAACAAAATCCTGGCTACGTGCCTGGAACACCACACTGCTTCGACGCTGTTGCTGGAATGCCGGTATCGGGGAGTTATTCAAATTGTCGCTCCAACAGCGACAATTTGAATAACGCAACAAGCTAGTGCTTTTTCATTTTTTTCGAATAATATCGCTTGTGAAGAAGAGTGCTTTGAAAAACTAAAACAGTACGCTATCACAAAGTTTTGCTTCAGCTGGGCACAAAGGTGGATGGCGCATGCCTGTTCACCTGCATGGTGGATTTTCTAAAAAGCAGCATGCAGATATTAAAATAGCAATCATAACGCGTGCGGAAACTGTTAAGCAGACTATAAATTTTACAAGTCTAACAGTCGCTGCACATTGAAAGACGAGGTCCGACAGCGAGTGGATACGTCTATTTCATGCTGGATCGGCACAAACCAGTCACTTGTGTTTGCCCTTAGCCGAAGAGATTGAAGACATTAAAAAGACATACCGGCGTATGAGCAGCAACAGCAGAATCCAAGGAACCAGAGGAGAGCATAATTGAGCATCGGCAAGCAACTGCTTCGACGCTGTTGCATTGCACAGGAGGCTCCAAATCAGCTTTGTTTGTAGAACCGCAACCGGAAAGTCAATTGGTGGACCACCTGTACCGAGCCACACGTTCGACTAGCGCTGGAAGCCCACATCATCCCCCCGCGCCAACGTTTCGGTCATGGTCTACAGAACGGAGCTGTTTGGTACGGCGTCGCCGTGGAAACCGTGGGTCAACCACGGGTCTAGCGGAAAGAACCACACCGTGGATGGGGAAAGGGCAGCAGATAACGAATGCCGTGGCCCACTTGGGATTCTCTTGAGCACATGACCCCGACTAGAGTGAGCGAGAGTGGAACGGACCATGACGCAGCAGCCTCACTCTAGGCGACGTAACAGGGGGCCGAAACCAGCAAAAGTAAACGACGCAACAACGTATTATGTAGCTGTTCTCGAGTGGTTTTGTGCCTTTACACGAAATACGCTGTACATTTTTTTCCCCCAATAGCCGGGAGTTGCGAGAGTGAGTTGTACGCCTGCGACACTGGTGACCAAAAACCTCGAAAAGTGGGTAACTCAACACTGCTTAGATAAAATTATTCTCACGAATTCAATGGTGGCGCACGGAAGCTCTGCATAGAACTAGGGCGTTCGCGGAAGAGTTGCGCCACATCATCTTGCGCAATGGATTACTCATCGTTATTGCCGGGTCGTTAATTGCCTACCTGCTCGAGAATCGTCCGGTGAAATGCAAAGTTTAATAAAGCCCGACTACTTCCTAGCGGTGTCGTGCATAGCATTATGCCACCGAAGATTGCACAACCGCACTCCTCCGTGCTGCGATCATTTCTCAACCGAGGGTGCGACGTGCCCGGTGAAAATACGCGTATCAGGTTATTCGGACTTTCGTGAGGCACCACGCCACCACCGCTCGTTGACTTTGTTCTGTGCGATAGTAAGAACTCCAGACTGCTGTACGTGGGTATAGAAACTTCGGTTTTATATATATGTTTTTTTGTTACTTGGCATTAATAACCTGCGCCAATTCCTGTTCGCGCATTTAATCCTAAGAGTGCATTCGCTAGACGGTTACAAATCCAGACGGTTCGTCAAGGCAATAATCACTGACAGGATCAGAACGGCAGGAAGGTCCTTCGGTTGTTTCACCTCCAGCACGAGCTTCCTACCTTCGGTATCGCTTCGCCGTCTCGTGGGCCTAGAGCGTGCGCGCGGAACCGAACCACGGCAGAAAGCATCGAGCGCGCGCTGGAGTACGGTCGTTCGAAAGAGACGCCTAACCGTTCTCATTCTGTCAGCGACAATGCGCTGAGAAACCGAGGGAGAGGAGGAGGCGAGAGGGTACGTCAGAACGCCGAGCTCTGATTGGAACGATTAGTGGGTAGGCCTAAAACTGAGCTGCCTTTTTCCTCACTGCACTCGGGGAACGCGGAACGCCGGTGTCTGGTGTTTGGCTTTCGCAGTCGAACGCGTTCGACGAGTGCAGTGGAGACAAACGGCAGCTAGCTTTAAGTCTATCCACTAATCATTCGAACCAAAGCACGTGCGTTCTGACGTCCCCGAGTGCCTCTTGCTCCTCCTCCTCCTCCTCCTCCTCTCGGTTTCTCGGCGCATAGCACCGTTTCCAGAGTACCGCAGCCCCGTCTCGCTGCGAGAGCACGTGGCTTCGCCTTCCGTGTGAATCGTACGCGCTATCGTGCGAAGAACACGCCACACGGAACTACAGACTTGGGCAAACACCTTTGACAGCGTTAGCAGCAGCGACAGTGTTCTGACAGGGGGCACGCATGACAGTGAAAACAAAAACATTTCCGGCAGTACACCTAGTCAGAACCGACAAAATCGTCATGCATAGGATGCGTCCTTGTGTTGGTAAATCTCGGTAGCTGGCGGCATTTTTAAGGCTGCAAATCTCTCCGCAACCAGAGCTGAACGTAATCCGTTACAAGTAGCGGAATCACTTGTAATCCCTTACATTTATCGGTGATTTAGTAACGGAATAATTACATATTTTTCTAGAGTAATTATAGCACTTTCATGCATTTACTGCGAACGGATTCTTGTAATCCGTTACATTTTTTCACCACGAAAGTAACGATTACGCTTTTGGGGTAACGTAATTTACTTTTATTGAGGATAATTGTAATTGTAATTATTCGCACTTAGCCTTGGTAATTGTAATGTAATTCCTTACTATTTTTCAGCAACGTGTACAAGTCTGTCCATGCACCTTGGGAAGCACAGGGCGAACAAACAATGACAGGACGGCGCTGATCCTGTCGTGTTTGTTCCTTTACTCTTGTCCAAGTTTTTTGCCGCTGTTTCTTCCCAGACGATGTTCACCTCAACCAACTAGCCCAACACGTCACATTGTTCGGTCCATAACCATCATTTTCTCTCTCTCTCTCTCTCTTTCTGTGTGTCTGTGTGTGCGTGTGTGTGCTGTGCAATCGTTTACGTATCGAAATTTAAACAGTAACTTCCGACGTCAGTGCGTATTGTATGTATGTATGTTGCAACCACAATTTATTAGCCCTCTGGTCATTCCGTCGCTTAGAACAACAGACTGTTCGAGCGATGGATAGGTGGGATTCTGCCAGGCACCGTTAGTAGATTAGTAGGGAGGCTAGGAAAAAAAGCTGTGTTAAAGGACAAGGAGAAAGAGAGCGACGTTCCAACCTAACGGCTTTCTTCATGCCATTGGGTCGAACGCCATTAGTTGTCGCTATGTCCACATCATTGCTTACGCTAGCCAATGGCAGTAAAGCACCCCCAGCGGGGGCCCTGCTGTGGCAGGGACACTATACGGGTGTTTAATTTTAATTCATAAATATGCTTCTTTTTAAAAGGGTGAGAATTAGACGAGTTCTGTCTTTACCGTGCATTTATGAGGCTCGGTGGACATATGATGAGAGGATAATCGTCACAATAAGTTGACCAATTAACTAAATCTCTAAATGCAGAGCGCAAGATCGTCTGCTTCTTTGCAGGGCTTGTGGTGACGTCAGAAACACGCCGAGCTCTGATTGGCTGTGATTGAAAGGATTGTGGCAGCTTGCTTTGAGGTCTACCCACTATCCTTTCAATCAAAGCCAATCAGAGCTCGGCGTCGCTCTGATGTCACCACAACCCTGGAAAAAGGAGCAGACGAACTCTGCACTCCGACATTAACTTTATAATTATTGGTTTAGGGGTCATGCTGGAATCACACTATTAACGGAAATCACTATTAGAGGCCAACCCAATTTAAATTGTTTGCGTAAAGGTCATTTGTTTTATCTAGATTAAATCGATGAATTTTTGTGTTTTTTCGCCCGACTTAGAAATTGCGGTCAAAAAGAGTGTCGCAAGCCCTGCCCAGAATGACGCTTGGAAGAGTGACGTCGTCGTTTCATCATGTCGCCACTCCCTCGGCAGCGTGTCCTTTGGTGGTGGTGCGCCGACGACACAAGTGGCGACGTGACCTGAACGACAAGTTATTCTTCCAAGTGTCACTCTAGGCAGATCTTGATGCGGGCTGTTTGTGGGCAATTGAAACCGCAGAAAGCGTCAACGAAGCACTGATATATGTGCTTTGGGTAGCAACTTGCACCGTAGTGAGGTCGCACCCCTTCTTAACTATCCTTTTTTTTTTCTTCTGAACAGACAAAAAACACACGAGCATGGGTGTAGTACTCAATTCCAAATGTATACATTACATAGTTCGAAAATCGAGACAATAATAATTTTAGGGCAAGTGCCCAAGATTGAGGTTTATTAAAAGATAAGTGATGCTTCCACCTGAGATGACGCGGAACTTGCGCCCTGTAGGCGACTACAAAATTCAGCCTGCGGCCGGGATTTGATCTTAGTGTAGGTACATTTTCTGTCTTTCCGTATACCAAGATGTTTTCTGACTGGGGTCATTGCTGTTTCTACTAAACGCTTAAGCCAGTTTTTATCTTATTTTCGAAAAAGAAAATTGGATTGCTCTGGGAGTCCCAGACTTGGGAAGTAATCCGTTATAAGTAATGGATTACTTGTAATCCGTTACTTTTTCAAGTAATTTTGTAATTGCCACGTTACCTTTTTTCGGAAGTAATTTGTAATGTAATTTCGTTACAAAATATTGGTAACGGATTACTTTAATTACTCGCTACTTTTTAAAAATATGAGCATAATACAGTAACTGGAGCAATACGAGTAGAAAGAACATTCAGCAGCATAAAGAGAGCAAAGTTCAACAAAATAGAAAACATCAGGAAGGGGAGAACAGCCGAAAAGAAAACACGTTTTTGGTATGACCGCTCAGTAGAACCACTAGAAAAACGGGCAAAGGCATGTACACATATACGAAAGACAAAAATTAAAGGCTGGCGTCATCGGTTCTGATCTGAGCGACCACCTTCCAATAGTTTATTTCGGTTAAGAGTATTCAAAACAAAGTTAACAAAAAACAACGAACACTACTTCAGAAAATAACTATAGATAAACTTGATAGTTTTAAAATTGCTGTTGCAAATACAAACTGGACCAGTGTATTAAATGAAGATACAGCCGATGGGGCTTACAACGCTTTCATAGATTTATTTGTGGATCTATACAAAATATACTTCCCCTTCAAATCAATTAAAACAACCAAACGCGTAAGAAAACCTTGGATAACGCCAGATTTATTATCCAAGATTCACACCAAAAATGTTTTGTACAGCCGATTTGCTAAATCGAGAGACGAGAAAGACCTCAAAATATTTAAAATGTACCGCAACGTCTTAACAAAAGAGTTAAAGCGTGCTAAAGAACGCTACCACTTCAAGGTGTTCAAGGCAGCAGAGGGACGTACGGACGTCACGTGGAAGGAGTTAAACTCTCTTTTAAATCGAAACCGTTCATCTATTTCAATTAATAAAATAGTGCGTAACGGTGTAGAACTAACCGGATGTTCTTTGGCGAACGCTTTTAACGAGCATTTTGTGAATATTGGAAGCGGGATTGATACTCTAAAGTCTTGTGTTTTTGATGATGATAGAAACAGCAGCTCGATTTTTTAGAACCGGTTGTAGAACCTGAGGTCATTAATGTGATCTTACAACTTAAGAATAGCGGAGCTTGTGACGTGGATGGTTTACAAATAAGGCCTGTTAAGTATGTTGTTCATTTATTAGCAGCAGTGCTAACGCATATATTTAATCTTTCTTTGGTTACTGGTGTTTTTCCTAAACGAATGCAAATAGCCAAAGTGTCAGTACTACACAAAAAGGGGAGTGTAAATGATATGGGTAATTACAGACCAATTTCTATATTGCCAGTTTTCTCTAAAGCCCTTGAAAAGGTACTTCATACACGTCTAACTAATTTTTCAACTAAGCATAATTTGATAACTGCTTCGCAGTTTGGTTTTATAAAGCATAAATCTACCGAGGCTGCCCTCCTCGTCCAGAAAGAATTCATCTTGAAAAATCTTGAAGAAAAAAATTGTTCTTGGAATATTCATAGATTTCACAAAGGCTTTTGATTGTCTAAATCATGAAATTTTACTAGCAAAATTGGATACATATGGGATTCGAGGGCATGCTTTGCAGTTAGTGAAGTCTTATCTAGAGCATCGAATGCAACTAGTTTATATTGATGGATATTCGTCAAGTTCGAAGCGTATTCTTACTGGTGTTCCCCAAGGAAGTATATTAGGTCCTTTTCTTTTCAATATTTACGTTAATGATATTGTAAATATTAACTCTGATGCAACATTTATCAACTATGCCGACGACACTAGTTTGCTTTTTCAGCTGAAAATGTCGATGTGCTATTTGACATGGCAAATCAGGCGTTATCTGCATTAGCAATTTGGAGTCGTATTAATTCCCTACAAATCAACGTCGATAAAACAAAAGCAGTGCTTTTTCGCCCAAAACATAAGGTAGTCACTATTACAAGAGATATCGTTTTGAACTCATCCAAAATAGAGGTTGTAAAATCTTTCAAGCTCTTAGGTGTCATTTTTACCGAGACTATGTCATGGGATAGTCATGTTAACTACCTTATTTCTAAGCTGTCACAAGTAGTAGGTGTGATAAACCGCCACCGGTACATGTTACCAGCAAGGGTAAAATTATTAATATATAATTCGTTATTTTACTCCCACCTAAATTATTGTAATTTAGTCTGGGGTACAACAACGTCGACAAATCTAGAAAAAATATACTTGTTGCAAAAAAAAGCGTTAAGGGCTATAGAAGACGTTCCATTTGACTTCCACACAGCTAGTTTGTTTAAGAAGTTTCGCGTTATCAATATACACGCTCTCTTTAGCTACAGACTTGTCACAAGTCTAAGACTAGAACAAATTAGGGGTACAAACTTTTTGATAAACCTTGGACAGCTCTCTGAAAATATTCACGCGTATTCTACCCGTCGTGCAGAATGTTGGGAGGTGGTCACTGCAAGAACGAACTATGGCACACAAATGCTCAAACATACTATCCCAAAAATACTTAACTTACTTGAAGATGAAGGAATAGAATTCAGTGCATTGTCCCTTAGAAAAATTAGACTAATTTTCTCCACAAATGAATCTGAGTATAAATCAAACTTTTGGGGTCTTATAACTTCTGTCTACAAATAGGTCACTTTTCTGTTATAGCCGATGATAAAATATGTAGTCTGAAACACGCTTTGTTAAATTGCGGTAATCAAAATTTGTGAATGTTTTTGTCTGTTTTTTTGAGTTGCTGCTACTGTGCCTTGTAGGCGGTCAAGGACTTGTCAAGCTGTGCCATACAGCTT